>JAPDFK010000004.1:0-399692 GCA_027569635.1 Lasiosphaeriaceae sp. G1095 | reverse complement strand
CCCCCCCCCCCCCCCCCCCCCCCCCCCCCCCCCCCCCCCCCCCCCCCCCCCCCCCCCCCCCCCCCCCCCCCCCCCCCCCCCCCCCCCCCCCCCCCCCCCCCCCCCCCCCCCCCCCCCCCCCCCGGAGCTGGACTATGGTTTGCTTGGCAAGCTGGTGGAAGGGTCCCTTTGTTGCTAATTAGTACTTACTACCTCTTTTTACCCCCCCTCCCCCCCCCCGGGTCATTGCTTGGTATACTAATCAAGAGAGATGTGTAGTGAAGGGAAAGCTTCACTGAGGAAACAGTCGTCCCAAAACAGAGAGGTGACATCGCCCATACGGGGCAAAAGGGGCGCCTACGACAAACCCCTGAGAGTTCTTGGACCGCTCAAAGAAAGTGACTGTGCCGATTTTTTTTCATATGGCAAGCGATGAGAATCTGAAACCCGATAATGCAAAGAGCAATCCTGTCGCTGATATTCTCGGAGGCTACCCCAAGCCTCAGTTTTCGTCGTAACCAAGGTCTGCAGCTCCCATAGACCCTGAGTCAGATGGTTCACATGAAAAAAAAAAAAAAAAAACATAATTGGGGGGGGGGACTGATAACGGGATTGGGGTGTCGGCCTGTTCTATTCACAAAGTTCACAATTTAGTCTACGCTTTACACCTTCAGAATCTAGCCCAAGTCTTCTCGACATCCCCCCGACATTACCAACAATATTCCCCGGCTCCAAGACCACGTTCGCCACAGCTCTGTTGCTACTGTTCTCCCGCGAGACTTGCGCCCTTCCAAGCCGGGAGCTTGGCCTCTCCAAGCGCGACTCGCCGCCCATCACCGACCCGACCTTCATCAACAATGCCTTAGACATGGTCAACACCATCCGCCGCCAGCACGCCGCACCGCCAGCACGCCGCACCGCCACTTTCGTAGGACCCCAACCTGGCAGCGTCTGCGCTGGCCAAGTTCAATGGCTCCACGCTGAACCACTGGGTAGGTATGTCTCCCATTCCCAACGCAACTCCGATAAAATACATAGTTCTGACTACCTAATTACCGTGGTGATTATATCAGGGCCCCTACAGCGAAAACGCCTACAGGTGGTGGACCGACCCACCAACCGCCACCCCAAACTTCCTCCAAGCCATGCAGGACGCCTTTGACGCGTGGATCTCGCAGGACGAGGTCGACGCTTACCTCGCTGGCGAATTGCTCAACGGCGGCTACTTCACACAGACGGTATGGAAGGCGACCGCCCGGATCGGCTGCGCGTTCAGCACGACGAAGCGCAAAAATAATGAGAACTCGCCCTGGTGGTTCTACTGCGACTTTTACCCGCGCGGCAATGTGTGCGGCCAGTATCAGAGTAATGTCCAGGTTTGATGGACCAAGCTGCATGGGGGAATGGGGGCAAAAAGGATGGTGGGGAAGAATAAAAAGTCCCTATACTATCTCTCGGTCCACTCGTTTTGTATATTTGGAAGCGCTTTTCACGTTACGTGCTTGAAATAAATTTGGGATAATGTATTTTTAAAGGATAAGTGACTGCATAACACACAAGGATACCTACCTACCTATAGATCAGACTGGTCACTCTCTTTTAAGCCGTCTTGGAGTTAATTGTTATGTTTGGTTTCCATGTTTTCAATGGCTCTCTCCTTTTTCTTTTGGTTCTTACGCAAACGCATCTCGATGTTTTTCGGGTGAAGTTCAAGTTCACGTTGCCAGCTGCAATGCAGGTTAGTACTTCCTAAACAACAATCATTAGGGCACTCACTTCCTAGGAGCTAACCCCACAGACAAAAGACTCTTGAAGAGAATCAATCCATGCTTCCCTTCCGTTGTAAAAAATAAAAAACAGTGCTTAGGAGGTATGGTGTGCACTGTGTCATGGCGTGAACTAACTTTGCAAATCCCGCTTTGCTCTATCCACCCGTATTTCCCATCCACCTGCATTCCCCATCCACTGGCAGCTATCATAAACTAGGCCGGCCTACTTGTAGTTTAGGTAACAAATTAACATTCAAAGTTTAAAGTTCAAACTCTACAATCCGCCATGCTGGGTGGTTGAAAAACGAAACGCCATTTAATCAAGGGGGCTTTTGAGTACAATACAATCCCAAAAAGAGACCGAGGAAAAGTATTCTCTATTCATACCCCTTATTAGACTTCAAATTGCATGTACTGTTGAAGAGCAATAATACGGCGTGGCTCACACAAAAGTCCGTGAAAACCAAAGCAATGCAAGGTAAGGGTTAGGGTTGTGGTGGAACCAGAAAGCACAGCCAAATGGCTAGGTGGGCGGGGCGGACTCCAACTTGGAATTATCATCAATCAATCACCGAGTTCAACCCATTGTTTGTCAAACGCAATGCAAGTGATAATCTTATTTGTTGGCGGAAGTTCTGTCCGAAGTTGACATCACTGGCCCCGTTTATTATACCCGTGAGCACCACCACCTAATCCCTGCCGGGGAGAGATTATAATTACCAAAGATAATTCCTATAGGCCATGCCTTTTTTGATTTGTGGGGTGAGCGATCGGGGACTGAGGTGCGATCGGGGACTGAGGTGCGATCGGGGACTGAGGTGTGATCGGGGACTGAGGTGCGGTCGGGGACTGAGGGGCGGTCGGGGACTGAGGGGGCGATCGGGGACTGCGATCGGGCCGTAATATCATCGAGGTGCTCGATTTATAATTTCCTTAGGAACGCCGTGGAAACATCATCATACGATGGGACAACATCATATGGTGGCATGATGTGTATCATTAGTAGGCCGCGCATTTATATCAGACACGTCCTCGGCAGTTTTGTCCATCAAACGACAATCGGTCGGCGCAGCTCATATTTCACTTTAACTTCACACGTCATTTGTAAAACTTGGCAGTTTCGACATACCTCGTCGTCATCATCATCGTCAATCATCATGCCCGCCGCCACACGCCCCAAAAACATCGTCATCGCAGGCGGTGTCGCCGGCGGCATGTCGTGCGCGACCCGCCTGCGCCGCCTCGACGAGCACGCCAATATCACCGTCATCGAAAAGGGGCCGTACATTAGCTACGCCAACTGCGGCATCCCGTACGCGCTCGGGGGCGTCATCGCGAACGAGCAGAAGCTCCACGTCAACAGCCCGGAAAAGATCCGCAGTTGGTTCAACGTCAACGTACAAGTGCACACCAAGCTGCTGAGCATCGATCGAACCGCAAAGACGGTCAATGTGCGTGGGCAATTGGGGGGAGAAGATGGCGGTAGCTCCGAGGTCGAGACGCTGCCGTACGACAAGCTCGTGCTCGCTCTCGGCGCTGAGCCCCTGATACCTCCCATCGAAGGAATCCGCTCGAGCCATGTCTTCAACCTCATCACCATCCCCGACCTGCAGCACATCCAAAAGTACATCGCCGCCACCAACGCCCGCACAGCAACCGTGGTTGGCGGGGCCTTCATTGGCCTCGAAGCCGCCGAGAATCTCAAGCTCCTCGGCCTGGATGTGACTGTCGTGGAGCGGACCCCACACATCTTCCCGCTCGCCGACGCCGACATGGTGCGGCCGCTCGAGGACGAACTCACCCGCCATCACGTCAAGCTCCTGACCGACACCTCGGTCACCAAAATCACCCCCCCAACCGCCGCCGCCACCAGCGGGATGATGATGCCCGGCATAGTCTATGTTGACAACAACCACGACCCGATCCAGGCCGACGTGGTCATCATCTCGGTCGGCATCCGCGCCCGCACGGCCATCCCCGCCGAGGCCGGCCTGGCCATCGGCAAGACTGGGGTCAGTGTCAACGAGTTCATGCAGACGTCGGACCCGGACATCTACGCGGTCGGCGACATGGTCGAGACGTACCACCGCGTGCTGGACAAGAACGTGAGTCTCGCGCTCGCCGGGCCCGCGAACCGCCAGGGCCGGCTCGCAGCGGACCATATCTGCGGCCGGCCTATCGCGTACCGCGGCAACATTGGCACCGCCGTGTGCAAGGTCTTCGACGAGGCCATTGGCATTGTCGGGCTCTCGCACGAGCAGCTCGATCTTGTGCCGGGTCTGAAGCACGAGTTCGTCACGGTCCACCCGCCCAACCACGCCGGGTACTACCCGGGCTCGCAGAAGCTGGTCGTGCGAGTACACTTTGACCTAGACACGGGGCGGCTGCTGGGCGGACAGGTGACGGGGCCCGACGGCGCAGACAAGCAGACGGATGTGCTGGCCATGGCGATCACGGCGGGGATGACGGTCGAGGACCTTGAGCACCTCGAGCTCGCGTACGCGCCGCCGTTTGGGTCTGCAAAGGACCCCATCAACATGGTGGGTTTCGTGGCCGGGAATGTCATGCGCGGCGACGTCGAGATTGTCCACCCCGCTGACTTTTCGGCGGGTCGCCGGAAGCTGGATGACTACTTTGTCCTGGACGTGCGGTCCGTTGACGAGTTTGTAGCTGGCCATGTCACAGGGGCGGTCAACATTCCGCTGGGCGAGCTGCGGGATCGGTTGGGCGAGATTGATAAGTCAAAGAAAGTCTTGTCATATTGCATGGTTGGATATAGAGGATATGTGGCGTACCGGATCTTGAAGCAAGAGGGCTTTGAGGTGGTGAATTTGGATGGCGGGTATCGAGCTATGAAAGTGGGTGGTTTCAACGACAGCCTGCAAGTCGTGCCATGGCAGTAATTAAGTAGGGAAACGCAAGAGGGCCAGACGTCTCAGCAAATGAGAGAAACAGTGGAGAAAGAATGAACAAAGATTTTCTGCAATGAGGCCAAGACTTGGTTACCCGCTTGTTTGGGTCCCTTACCTAGGCGGGCATATAAAAAACGCGTGTCATTCCGAATGTTAATTATTAGCCAACATGGAATCGAAGCCACAGATGTAATTAATTAACCTAAAAAATCCTGATTTCAGCAAGGTCGTCGAAGGACCGATCTCCATCAGCAAGCGCTTCGCCATCCATGAGGCCAGGAATAAAAACCCTTCCTCGAAGCTCATATGCGCCTTCCACAGCAGTGCGAGGTAGGTGGGAATAGCTCGCTGAACGGCTTCCCCCAGAGATCCAGGTCGGCAAAGTTGCTTCGAATCGAGGTGAACATCTTTAGGCTGGGGAGGTCCAAGGCGCCCTCGGTGTTTGCTGTGTTAGTGCCGCTTGTGAGCACGTCGAGCTCTTCTTGGCCATCAAATGGGATGGCGAAGATATCGTGCCCCGGAGGCGTCTGGATTTTGAAACGATCGAAGCATGCGAGCAACGCCGCTTTGAGTCCCTCCTCGGTGCCATATTTGTGCATTCCTTCCCGATGCGGTAACTCGATGGTGTCGACCACCGCGTCTTCAGGAAACATGAGTGCTCGGTTGGTGACCATGCCCTGGCGTGCCTGCTCTATCAAGCGATAATAAGTCGCAAAGTTTTCTTGCGTGAGAGAACCTTTAAGCATCACAACTAGCTGCTCTCCCTTAAGGAAAGTCTGTTCAATATTGTTGCTGCTGGCCTGGCTGATGGTGTCGATCCGCAAGCCCTGGCAGACGAGCAAGGGTCTTTTGGTCACTGCACCTTGCTGGAATGACGACGATGTGCAGGGGATACCTGGACATGCGTTGCCCCCCACAACCAAGGGCCAGTCCCAGTGGCAGCTGCTGAACTTCTCGGCCAGATTAGGCACCCAGGACGGCCAAGTCTTGTGGTCCATGAAGGCCATGTAGTACCGGTAGAGAATTCAGTTCAGTGTGCCCGTTGTCTGGATGTGGGCCTCGCCAAATGCTCTCATTGCGTCGGTAAAACCAGTGTCGGATAAGTAGTCGACGCGGATACTGGAAGCCAACCTTTTAGGCAGAAGGTTTAGCATGCCGTAGATCAGGTCCCTGAGATCGGTCGTCGCGTTGCCGCTAGGGATACGAAACCACAACGTGTTGGACATGGGGACTGTCTGGCCTTGGTCCTAATTCAGCTGCAGACAGTGTATGTGGGCGTCGCGGAGCCCTTGTAGATTTGCGGTGCCTTCCTTCAGGTCTCGGAGTGTCAGGCCCTTGTCTTCGCCGTCTTCGGAGTTGCCCAGCCTCAAGTCCAGATTTCACATGATCCTTGCGAGCCCTGCGTTCAACATCTTCCCGCAGCACAGTAGGTTCGGCCACAGAAAGCGCCGAGGTCCACCCATACCCGCGTTCGTCTCTGCACTTCAGCAATCTCACGAAGAGCTCGAAGCGCATTGGCCAAGTTTTCGCCAACGCGGACGTCCAGGCCGTCGACCTCAATATCTTGGACTTCCAGTGCACCGTCATTGCCGTACATGGCCTCAATCAGCTCCGGGGCAAGACCTGTCTTTTCCATGGCCTGTCGGTGTGACTTGCCGGACGCCGCAATTAGATGGTCCAAAGCCGTATTCGAGTGCGTGGCGGCGCGGGTCTTTCCAGACATAAGACAGGGCAAAGTAGCCTGGCGTTTTCTGGAGGTGGTTCTCGTCACCGCTCAACGGCGTTCACACCCAGCTGTCCAACAACTTTTCGAACTTGGTTGGCTGTTCAGCCAAGGTCTCGGAGACCCACCTGTTCATGGTTTCTCTCGAGGCCTCACAGAGTTGGCGCAAGGTGTTCGTCCTCCGAGCGTCAACCGTATGCGTCGCATCTCTGTCTGTCGAGAAGAGCCTTGCTAGGTATCGAGCGATGTTGTCCATCAGGGCTCCTGTGTCTCTACCGTCTGCCGAGGCTTCTGAGGGGGTGTCTTGCAGCAGGTAAGCGATGGCTGAGTTCAGGGAGCTTTCCCTGGTGGCAGAACTACTTGCGAGTGTCTCCAACGAATCGTACTGAAGTTCGCAGCGGATTGGGGCGGTTGAAAAGGCGAGAGGGTTGGCATCGAGTTGAGCGTCTTCTTCGGGGGAGGACTCCGGGGGAAGGATCTTGAGGAGGCGGATCTCGTGCTTGGCACGGACGAGGGGCCGGTACCTCGGAAACAGAAGATGGCGATGCCTTTTTTTTTTTTTTTTTTGTGGTAACATGAAGAGGAAGGGCGAATCGATACTTAATTATCTGGAAACCACCGGCGGGGAGGGGAAGCTGAGTTACCTACTTGTGTCCCCTTGGGTGTACACATTTGCGGCTGAGTCTTCAATTTCCAAGAGTTTGTGTGTGCCGAGCCTTGTGGCAGGTGACTTTGAGGTGTCTTGGAGGTGCTGATAATGAGCTTGGTGGGTGGCGGCACCCCGCGATTGGTGTTTGCCCGGAAGTGGGGACCACTGCCCTCCCAATCCCAATCCCATCTTGTTGTGGCAGGCGCGAAACTGAGGAACCTAACGGTCCTGAATCCCTTCAACATTCGATATGAAACACTTCTCAAACGATGAGACCAGCACCAAAAGCTGGTGGAACTCGAGATGGCGGCGATAACGAGCATGGAGCAGTTGGAGGCAACTTGTATCCACGATATATGACCGTGGTGGTCAGGTGCGAACAATACATCTTACACTAGGACGCTTATGGAACAAAGGCTCTTAGGAATTTTAAGGGAGATTGGGATGGTGCGGCGCTCTGGAACTTTGGAGTCTTAGGTATGATTACAGACAGTTTATCTCACTCTCGCCCCAAGACACTCACAAACCTTGCCATTTCATGGATTTAATTAGGAAAAGCAGGCTTTAAGAGCTTGTCGATGCTCAACCCCAAAAACTTGTCTTTGACCATGACGGCGAATATTTTTGCGGCATCAAGGTCAACGACCGAGATCCAGCGACGAATTCATCCAGGTTCCGACTTTCCATTGGCGATTCCCGCCGTACGGAGAAGATGGATCGTCCTGTGGCATCCGGATCTCTGACCCACGCCTACAATGGTCGCACGGAAGGCTCTGCTCTACTTCCATACCGAACCCCAATAGACCATCCATACAAAGGCTGGGTGAAATCGCCGACTTTTCAGACGAGTTGACAGGTGTGGTTGAGGCCATCGTAGGATGATCTGGCTGTTGAAGGGCTTGTGTTGCTGTGAAGAGCGTGGTAGCTAGTAAATTGAAAAGAGCTTTTGCTTGCTTGTGCGGAAGCGGTAGATTACTAAGAGCCGGGCTTATAACCGTTACGCCATTTACAGGTCAACGGTGAGAGGGGCATTGGTGCAGGAGGGCTCAAATTGTTTGAATTGTCTGTCTTCTATTCTATGGCTTCAACAAGGAGCCCCTTTTATAGTTGTGTATCGCGGCGAAATCTAGTAGCAAGGCTTGGTGACAAAAATGACCAATCAAGTAGTAGTTGCCTCTAGATCCTTCATCTAATTAATATATATCTGTATTAGTGCGACACAAAAGGAACGTCAAGAGGGCGAGAATCTTACCTATCCTGTCTTCTTTTCGTCCTCGTTTTTCTCGTCCTTTTCTTCGTCCTCCGCCTTTCCGCTTGGCAATAACGCTGCCAACTCGTACGATTTTTCGCGCGCGTAATCCTGCGCGTTCCTTACCATTTGACGGCCAACGTTGGGATACTTGAGTAAGCTTTCGCTGGCAACGAGGTGCTGATGGTATTGTTCATTGTTGGCATAGTGCGCAAAAAGGTGGAGATTCTGTCCATCCGTTGCGCAAGTAAAAACAGTCGTTTCCTCCCTGGCTTTGCGAATGGCCGCTATTGTACTGGGGTCTTGGCTTGCGGCGGCGGCCTGGGCAAGAGCCTGGTTCCTCGCGTACACCAGCGTTGCGCCATCATAGGCAGCTTGCGTTTCTGCTTTGACAAAATCGCTGCCCCTTCGCTTGAACTCGGTGGCGAAATGACACAGGACGAGGGATCCCTCCTCTTCTTGGTGCAGAGCCCGATCGTAAACAGCCTCTTTCGCAGCACATGTGGGGAATCGATGTGCATATAGACCCTCGACTATGTCGGGAATAGGGGCAGATAAGCCATTGTTAAAACCGGCGTCGGCCGGGATGCCAGTAACGGTTCGGCTAACAGATCTGCCATAGTGTGCGTCGTGGTTGTACCTCTTCAAAATATCGTGCTGGATAACATGTGACGCCGTGGCTTCGTTATACGCATCGCATATATCTTGGCGGTATTGTTGGTGTGCAGCCTTGGAGGGTTGGGGGCTGTCGCGGTGTAAGCCAAGGCGGTGATCAATCTCGTCGAGATCGCGAGGCGGCTTGGACTCGGACCAAGGCAAAATGCCGTTCCTGCGAGCTCGGGCAGCGAAGCCAGGCGCTGTGGTGGAGATGGTGGAAGTAAAGCTGGAGCTGGAGCTGGAGCTGGAGCCGGAGCCAGAGTTCATCTTGACACCGTTGATACTGTTTAGGAGAGCCAAGTTCTTATGGCTCAACCGCAGAGAAGGGCGTCTTATATTGGTGTCGAAAACATCCGTGGGAGCCATGGCATATATTTCTGTGTCATTCACGGCATATCCTTCGCTGGTTGCTTTACGTTTGGGGGACATGGTGGAATGGTGCTTGGAGATGGCAAGTCGAAACAGAGACCGAGTGTGAACTCTGGTGTGGAACGTGGCGGTTGGGATTATGAAGCAGAAATAGGTATAAATAACAAAGAAAACAAAAAAGGAGTTGAAACAGGGACCGAATGTGCTGAATGGCGGCTAGGATCACAAAGCAGAAACTGGTATAAAGAATAAAGAGAAGGAAAAAAAGAGCGAGGGTTGCACCGTGCCGCCAGGACCAGCTTTGGCCATGTTTCCTGCTCGCACTCGGGTCGGACGCCGCAAGCTAAACAGGAGAGAAGAATGACGAAGTAGCCCGTGGTTGCGCGTGGAGGGGGAAAGACGACCGGGTTGGCACAAGCACGTCACAAGGGCCAAGCGTCAGCCGTTTTTTGATGCTGCTTTGTTGTCAGACAATTCGGGCCAGGCCATTAGCCTTGCACCCAAGCAAACGCCAAAAAGGTAACCGAAGTCTTCTCCGGCGGATCACTCAACAACCCCACCGTCTTCTCCTGTGGCATTTCCCTCTACCGCGAAAGTCTTAGCAGACACCCGTTTACGTCGTCAAGGGACCTGAGGAAGATCGAGCAGGTCTGCAGGAAATCCGCCGCAGATTCTTGTATCCGGCCAATTGGTGAATTTGCTGCCCTCCCAAAGCCCAAGATCGACTTTCGGATTATCAATTCCAATTTCGTGACAGACAGCTGGCTTCGAGAGAAAACGATATTCTTCACGGAGAGTGGGCGAATCGGAGGAGCTATGGACCCTAGGCCCGGGGACGTTGTTGGAATCTGGGAAGGGATCGCAAGCCCCGTCAGACTGTGAAGGCCAGCTGACTCTGATGACGAAGGCGTCTGGTCTTTGGCCTCGATGGCTTATGTTGATGGATTGATGTTCGGGGAGGAATACCGCAAAGAAGACCTTGTGAGGCTCACAATCGTAAAAGTTAATTATCTGCGAGGATTCACGCCCATGGCACAAGAAGTTTAAGCCAGACTAAAGCTATAATACCTTGTTTCTTTTTGCGCAACTGGAAATTCATGTCCACACAAAATGAGCCTCTCGTCTGTCCTAAGCCGCGGAGGTAATTATCCACTGATGCCCATTCGCTCACCACAGCCTCTTCCACCGCACCTTCATGTCCCGATCAGGCGGCACGGAAGCTGCGCCAGAATACTTTTCATTGTTTCTTGCAGGCCGATCTGAGGGTGTACCGTCCAGATTCGTCCACTCGACGAACTCAATGTCCAACCTGGCAACAAGCATGCCGACAGCCATCATGATCTCTTGCTTCGCAAAGTGTCGGCCCGGGCACATGGACACACCGCCGCCTGTCGTAATTAAACCAACAAGTTCAGTATTAAACCATTACAGACTGACAAAAAGGGGACAGGGCAGCACACGTACCAAAAGGAAAGAAGTTATTCGACTTTCCCGTCATCGCAAACTGCGCGACCTTTTTTACTTTCTTACCGCTTCCAGGTTCATCCACCACATGATCGACGTACTGCACGTGGCGGGCGGCCCAGAACTCGGACGCAGGGTGGTGCTGGTGCTCCCCCCCGCCGTCGGCGGAAGAAGAAGAAGCCCAGACCCGCTCGTCGTGGTGCGCAATCTCGGATGACGCTTGCAGCAGCGCCCCCGTTTGCAAGGTGTACCCTTCGAGCACCATCGGCTCCATGATCTCGCGCGTGATGTTGATCGAGACGTGGAGCCGCAGCGCTTCGTGGTACACGGACTGCAGGAGCGGCAGGGCCATAAGCTTTTGTGCGTCAATGGTGCGCTTGCCTGTTGTGGGGTTGGTGACCATGGCGGTGTTGACTTCTTCGCGTATGGCGCGGAAGGTGGCTGGGTCGCGGGCGAGCTCCATGATGCACCATGTGGCGATGGGGACGGTGTTGCCGTTTTGTCTGTCAAGGACTGGATGAGAAGCTGTGGGTCATAACATTGCAGGGCTAATAAACAACCCCAGAAAAGAAAGACAGAAAGGCGGTGATGATATAATTAAGAAAAGCAAGATAAAAACATAATTACCCAAAAACAGCCGTCACAGCTATCTGCCCGGCCATAGTCCTCATACTAAACCCGCTCTCCTTCATCCACTTGGCATGTTCCCGGCCAAAGCGCGAACCAAAGCAGGGCTCCCAGTCTGCGTCGGCATCCGGGCCGTTCCAGTCGAATTCGGCCCACGCGGCCTCGAGATAGCGGGCGCACGCGGCGTTGAACCGGTCCCTTGTGGCCAGCGACTTGCGGTTCATCCATTTGGGCAGGCCCCTAATTAGTGACGCGTGTTTATCAGCCCTTCCTTTGTAACGCACCTGTCGTCAAATGAAGATGAAGGAGAGACAAGAGAAGAAAAAAAAAAAAAAAAAAGATGACGTACCAGAGAAGACCAATAAGAATTGCATCAAACTCCCAGAACTGGTCGATAAAGTCATGTCCACCATTGACCTCGAGGATCCTCGTGCCGAGCAGCGAAATGATGGCCGACTCGGTCATATCCCGCTTCAAAAACTCGTAAACACACACTTCAGCCCACTCATCCAGGGGGAACCTCCTCTCCAGCCTTTTATCAAACAATCCTTGAAAGCTCTGCGCCAATTTATTCGTTGCCTCCGTCTGGGCTAAGAACTGGTGCATGCACCTGTGGAAACCGAGCCAGTACCTCTGGTCGTCAGGGGTACCCTCCGACCCGGGCGTGGGGGTCTTGAGCCGGCCCGAGTGATCGCTGCGGAACTTGTCGAGGTCGGCGTCGGTCGCGCCCCATACGTGCTCGATGATCATGAGCAGGAACTTGTCCGAGCTGACGCTGCTGGATGTGCGGAACATGGATTGCACGTTGCGCGCGCCCGTGACGAGGTACACTTTCATGGGGCCGAGGTAAAAGCGTGCGATATTCTTGGTGTACAAGGCTCGGCTGGGATGTACCATACGTTAGAATTGGAGTTGGTGACGAGGCCCGGGGGGGGGGGGGGGGGGGGGGTGAGGCTGGCTTTGACGTACGCTGCGCGGTGGATAAAGGACTGCTGGTCCGTCATGTAAAGGTACATATCCGAGAGGTACGGGATAGTGCCGCCGGTGAGCTTGGGGACTGGATCGCGGTGGGGAGAGATGAGGTAGATGATCAGCATTGATGCCGCTAGGAGGATAGCGGCGATAGTGAGCGGAGAGTTGAGCCATGCTTGCGCCGCCAAGGAGGGAACACCGAAGGATAGCATTGTGACTGTTGAATGCCACCGCGGGGTGAGAGACACAATTTGAGCAGAAAGTGAAGGTGTAGAATCGTAGTTCCTCCGCTGTGTATTAATTATAGTGAAGATTCCTTGCTTCCACACCACGAAGTTTAGGACACACGTGAGATGATACCACTGTGAAGAAATAATTACCGCGGTGGGTGATTAGGTCTCGGGGATTCCCAGTTCCGGGCCTGACTACCAACCCCGCCCCTCCTAGACATGATACGTGACATGTAAATACACTAAAACGTACCTAGATAGTGGGATGCGGGTGAGTGAGATAAGGTAAGCTTGCAGCGGCCAGCGAATGGGAGCCTGGTTGATAATGTCAGCGGATGGGGTAAAGGGGGCCTGCATTTTTGTGTCAGATATTCAACTGTTTATTGGTCAAAGGTTGCCGATGGCTGCAGCTTCTTTCAACGACTTGATCAGTTTTGGGACATGCCGAAAAAAGCCACACGACACCCTGCCCACACCTGGACGAGCGATTTGTGGTTGCAGCCTGTGGATATTTTGGTGTTGGGCGTCGATGGAGAGTATTTGGTCAGCTGAGATCTCACCATCCATCTTGTTACCCATAAGATTGTTTTCATGTTGGAAGTGGCCGCACAGCCGTCAGGAAGCCGTCACCAAGCTTTTGTTGCAACACCTCTCAGACTGACTACAAAGGACGATGAAAAGACGATTGGATGCCTGCAATCTAAATTAAACTCAAATCCGACGTGAAAAAGACTCACAGGCCACCTCACTTGGATAGTCAAAGGTTTCTTTGAGGGACGGACGAGAAAAGCAAGAGCGGTGGCTCGGAATGAGTTGCGCTGGTCACCTTGGACCTTTGAGGGACGATCACATGATTATGCCATGCGTATTGTGACTCGCCTCTGCATAATACAAATTTCATTGGTAGAAGAGCAGTATGTCGAAATGTGTTGTGATAGACATAGGTTACGCTATGAGAGGTGGCTTCCTGCAATGAATGTAATTACCAGGGTCTGGCCAGATATCACACTCCGTAAGTATCCTACCTACTTATCCATCCACTACCCATCCCTCATGAAGTTCTCATGGTACTCTCTCGTCTCGTCCCGTCTAGTGGCGAACACCAGAAAAAATGTTGATGTGGATTGTGCTGCCCTCGTCGACATTCTGCTGGGAATGGGCCTCAACAGGGCGGTTCACAAACCGGCCCTGCGCAGGATCAAACACAAGGGACACGGGCTCCGACTCGGGCACCTCAACACGCCCACCAAAGGGCATGCCGAGCATACCCAGCACAATCTTGATGGAGCCGGCCTCGCTGTTGATGTCGCCGACGTAGCCGAGCCAGCCCTTGCCAATGTGGGTGAACGCCACGGCCGTGTCATTCTCCAGGGAGTTTTGGGACAGCGGCTCGAACGGGCCGCCGCCGAAGAGGGCCTGCAGCGACTCGATGGTGCTGTTCTCGTTGGGGCGGTACCTGCGCAACATTGAATATGATTCGTTAGCTGTTTCTTTTTTTTTGTTCGAGGGAAATCAGAAAAAGGGCAGTGAAAAAGTTAACCTACCAAGCATCCCTGGGAGCAACATTCTTGAGATACAGCGACTTGGCGCTGTAGGAAGCGTCCAGGTGGTCCGAGAGGTTGAGGTCCGCAAAGCCAGCCTTGTTGGCAGCCGCGTGAGCCATGGCCTCGGGGGACAAGTGGGTAGTGGTGCGATGGTATGAAGCCCGCTCCCAGGGAAGACCGGCCTCGCGGTAAAACTCGGCCATCATGTTAAAGGGCCGCTGCCCGGAGAAGTCGAGTCCAAGAACAGCTGTGGCGCCATGCTCGCGGACAAATTTGATGATGGCGGTCCTGTTTTTCAGGAAGTATTTGTGTCATCTTTCATCCACATTTGCGGATTCAGCCTGCGGCGCACCTGCGACAATGTCTGCCTGGGTGGCCTGCTCGATGGGTGTCTCTTCTTCCTTGGTAGGCATGGCTAAGTAACTTATGGGTAGCAGTAAGGACAAGACGTGACTGGCGGACAGCTTACTGTTGTAGGAAATGTCGGAAGGGTGGAGGGTGAGGTGAGGGCGAAGAGGTAAGTTGATGAAAGAAGAACGAGGCAGAAATATTTCGCACCACATGCGGGGCTTTAAAAAGAGCTGTAGTCACCACGCTGCAAGTACCGGGGAGATTCAACTTTCGTTGCTCTGGCTACCGTGAGGGCAGTTGGGCAGAGACGTCAACTAAACAAAGCTGAGTGAAAGGTGAGCTGCTAGTTATGGCAAGCTGAGCTCACCCACCAACACGCGCTTACACTTGCAGCCTGAGGTGAGCGTGATGTCAACGTGCCAATTTTGACAGCTTTCATCCGGACTTTCGAGACAATGCCCCAATATGGCCCTGTAAAGGCTGCCACTATCTTTTTTTGCTGCGGTCCTCAGCACATGCAAGTCCCAAGTACATGCCCGCGCTGTTGTACTGCAACTTGTGAGTTAAAAGTGTGTAAAGTAACTGTTACAAAGGAGGGCTACAAAAGGTTATTATAAAGTGTATTACAAAAGAGAGCTCTTCGTCATTTTCCACATGCTGAAGTTGTCTTGTGTCCACTGATATACAAATACAATTGGATCATGGAATTCGCTATCTCGCTATTAAGTCTGGGAACTTTCAAAGTCTAAAATCTAATTTGGCAGCTGCCCCTGAACGCCATATTTCGCCTCAAACTCCTTGCTGAAAGGGTGATCAGTATACCCGACGGGCGACTTGTGGAGGTAAAACGTCTTGTCGTCGTATGGGTTCAGCTCGATGCCCTCCAAGACCCGGAATGGCAAGTCGGGGGTCGAGATGAAGTACCGGCCAAAGATGGCAATAACATCATTGTCCGGGTAGTCCACGTCCACCAGCTTTCGCGCCGACTCTGTTTCGAGATTGCCCGCAATCAGGAGCGGCCCCTTCCACAGTTGCGCCACAAAGTCCAAGCTGTCGGTCTTGGGGCAGGACACATCCATAACTCCAGCAATTTCCGGGCTCACGACGTGCAGATACGACAGTTTGAGCGGAACGAGCTTGGAAATGATGTCGGAGAACTGGGAAATCGGGTCGGCCATCCGCATTGCCTGGAAGGTGCTGAAGGGGCTGAGGCGCATGCCTGTCCTCTCAGGCCCGACGGCCTTGCTCACGGCCGTGGCCACCTCGACAGCGAAGCGAGACCGGTTCTCGATGCTGCCGCCGTAGTCGTCGGTTCGCTTGTTGCAGGTATCCTGGTTGAACTGGTCGATAAGATAGCCGTTGGCGCCGTGGATCTCGACACCGTCAAAGCCGGCCTCGATGGCGTTCTTGGCGCCGGTTGCGTAGTCCTGGACCGTCTGGCGGACTTCCTCGGTGGTAAAGGCCTCAGGGACGGGGTAGCCCTCACCAATGGCGACGGCGCTGGAGCTCTTAATCTTGTAGCCCTCCTTCTCTGCCACGGCAGGCTTGGCGGTGCGGCCCAGATGCCAGAGCTGGCAGTAGATGTAGCTGCCGTGGGCGTGGACGGCATCGGTGACCTTGCGCCACCCCTTGATCTGGTCCGCGTTGTGAATGCCAGGCACGTTCTCGTACCCGCCAGCCGTTGCCGACATGAAGGTGGCCTCGGTGACGATGAGTGTGCCAGGGACGGAGGCGCGCTGGCCGTAGTACTCGACCATCAACTCCCAGGGGACATGCTTGTCAGTGGCGCGGAAGCGGGTCAGAGGGGCCATGCCTATGCGGTGCTTGAGGGCCATGTTGCCCACGGTAAGGGGCTTAGAAAGGCGTGTGGCGCTCATGTTTGCGATTTTGGGGGGGGGGGGGGGCAAAGAGTTGATGGGTGTGAAAGTGATGGTGGATGACGAGTGTTGGAGGCGAGTGTTGGAGACGAGTTTTGGAGACGATTGAAACGAGACGGTGACAGATTATATACACTGGAGTCTCGGTGTGTCCAGCTCGTTTGTCAGGAATGGATATGTGATAAAGGAAGGGGCTCGGTCTTGGTCTCGGTCTCGTCCTCGAAAAGTTCGAAGAGAAGAGGATTAATAACCGCGCGGATTTGTTCAGGCCGGTTGATGGGTAACGTCCCCCGCTGACAAATAGTCGGGGATGCATTGAATCGCGGAAATCTCCACACGACTGGAACAGACCCAGTTTGCCCCTGCGGTAGCGTCAATGTGTTGAGGGCACGGTGGATCGGGGTCTTTCGCACGCCAAAAACAGGGACGGTTCTTGTGGCGGTACAGTTACGAAACTGCACGAACATTTACGAAACTGCATGAACATTTACGAGACTGCATCAACACTCATGCGACCGCGTACATGTGCGGGGCTGCATATGCCTGTACGGTGCTGCATTTATATGTACGGGACTGCAGGTACATTTACGAGAGTGCTTTTATATCTGCAAAGGAACAAACAAACGTCCAAGATTTCGCAAAGGCGCGAACTAAAATCCATACGGCGTAGGCTGTTGATAAATTCCGAAACAATCAGTGAGGTTATCGTGTGAGGAAAGCGTCTCAATAGCAGCAATCGACAGCAGCTGAGATTCCTGTACTGTTCGTTGACAATTACCGGATTACCCCGGATTTCGGTAATTAATTAGTGCGGATTATTCAGCCTTAGACCGTTGGATGGAGATGCGGTGCAAAGTCTGGCCGAATCACCACAAAGAGTACTGATAGATAACAAGCCAACAATCCTTCCTTCTATTTTAGTACCAAATGACTCCTGTGGTGGTGTCATATTTCAGCGACCGTGCTTTCTTGTGACTCACTAGGTACGCGAGTGTTACATCGGAACTGAGGAAGTGAGGCCCATTCGCACCATCCGTCTCAGCTGTCGAAGGAAGGAACACTTTGCAATCAGATAAGGCAAACTCGGATTGCCTGAGATGCTTCTTCTTCAAAAACAAATTGAATTGATGCAACATCTCGTCCTGGCAACTATTCTAGGACAAAAGAGAGAAGAATCACATTCCTTGCCCACCGATTAATTCATTCAAGGGGATCGCGACCCCCGCGCGCCGCCATGGCCGCCTCGTACTCCTCGTCCGTCTCGAGGTTGAGCTCGATGGGCTTCGTGATGGGCACCATGGGGATGCCGTGCTCCTCCATAAGCTTCAGCCTCCGCGCTGTCGCAGGGCGAGACCGATTGACGCTGTAGATTTTGATTCGATGGCAAGACGACGTCACATGCAGATCCCAGTTCCTGCACACAAAACAACCAAACGTTAGCTAACTTTTCCATTCTGCTCTTCTTCTCTGGTGTCTTTCAAGACAGTTGACAACAAGAAATTGGTCAGGAACGTACCAGGCAGATCTGACAAACGTCGGCTGCGTGTTCAGCGCATTATCCCACGTCCGCACGCAAAACTCCAGCCAGCCCTCGGCATCGACGGGTAGTTCCATCTCCCACAGCCTCCAAGCATAGTAATACTTGGTTGTCAGTTTATCAAACGGAACCTCGTACCAGATCGATCCTCCGTCGCCGCTAACCTCGACGCGGACGGGCCAGTGTCCGCCGCCCGAATACACCCACCCGCGGAGCGTGATCTTGCCGTCGTGGATGACGTGCTGCATGTCCTGTGGCGTCAAAATGGCTGATGAGACGGGCATGTCCTGGATGGAGAAGCCGTTGCGGTACATGGAATTCTGCTTTCCGATCTGGGGCGTGTAGTACAGGTACTCCCTGCGCTGGACGGGAGCCGCCGAGGGCTCGCGGATGGCGCGTATCTCGTACAACCACTTGGTGCTTCGAGCGCCGATGTAGCCGAATACGACGGCCCGCAAGGGAAACCCGTGGATGCGTGGCAGAGGCTCGCCGTTCATCTCCCACGCGAGCAGCACCTCATTCACCTTGACCTTGCGCCACGGTACGCTGACGGCGTAGTTGTACACCTGGCCCTTCTTGAAGTAGGTGTCAGCGCCGAGCAGCTCGAGGTGCGCCGCGCCGTCCTTGAGACCGCCGCAGTACTTGATCACCTTCTTGAGCGAGACGCCCGTCCAGCGTGCCGTGCCAATGGCGCCCTCGCCCCACGGCGCGTTGATCAGCTCGTCGCCGTCGCCTGGGTACTCGTGGATCTGCTCGATCCGGCGGGTCCCGGAGCACTGCAGGCTGACGACGTTAGACTGCCGCGGGAACAACGCGTCGTTTTGCAAGTCAGCGAGGGTCAGACGCTTGGGTTTGTTGACGAGTCCCTTGATGTCGAGAAAGAACTTGTCGGCATCAATCTCGGGAATACCGCCGTGATTGCGAACAAAAAAGTCTTGGTTGTTGGTGATTTCCGTTTTTGACAGGCGTTCCTGTTTCACCGCTTTCATCAGTTTTTCTCATCCAGTCTATCATTCCGTTGCTGGTGAACCAACCCGGACTGGTTCTCCGTTATAGGGGAACTGTGGGTTGTCAGTATGTAGCACTGGGAGACAAGCAGAAGAGACACGCACCTGGAGAACGTGAATCATGTCCGGGGACTTCTCCTTGAGCACATATTTCCAGCTAATGTCGACAAGCCCGCCGAGCTCGCACGCATAGTGGTACTGCTTGAAGCGCTCTCCCGTCAAGATCGGGTTGGTTTTTGGCAGCGGGACTAGCTGAAACGCTATTGCTGGGAGACCATATCAGCGAAGCCGCTCCTTTGAACAGCGCAAGAAAAGAGGTACGAGCATCTGGGAAGTCATATTTCTTGAGCAGCTCCGCCACCTGCTTCTTCTTCTCGGGATAGTTCTCCCATTCGATATAGCCCTTCCAGCCTTCACGGTCCTCGGCGAAGACGGGGAGTTCGCCCACGGCCTTGAAGGGAATTGCGTTCGCCTCAGATGGGGCCATGATGACGGGTCTTGCCGAGCGACGGTTAGGTGAGTGGTTATCCTAGATCGGTTGTGATCCGATTGCAATGGCTTGTTGATCAATTGGAGAGGGGTTATTATGATCGATTATGAAAGAGTGATCGAGGTGTGATGGGGGATTGGAAGAGAGGGGTAAGAGGGAAGGGCACTCAGTCTTGGGACGAACGACGGGTCATCACTACTCAAGAAGGCGGAGGCCCCGATGTTAAACAGCGCCCCGCATGCCGGCCCATCTCGGTGGATGGGCGGGGGGACCATCTGGACATTTGTCGGCAATTAAATATACGACATGACGAAGACGATGCAGATGTGGTTCCCCTACTACTACCGTACGGCTCGCTGGTCTGATAGGGTGCGCTGAGTAACACTTCGCATTTTCTCCCAAAGCAGGTATCGCCACCCCTGGCCTGGCTCAAGGTAGGCTCATACCATCACTTCTAGGTTGTTACTCTGCAGATTCTAGAGAGAGAGACCAATCTGGAAAATATTTGGGAGCTCAAAGTCATGACGTCATGGAGTTGATAGTGCGGTCGGAGCTTGTGATTTAGAGCACTTACCTGCTTGTGCTGTGTGGATCTCACTTGGAGATGCCTGATATGACATGTCGAGTTCATAAACTGGACAATGGACCAAGTATGTATAAAGACTTGGGGCAATAATTTTGACAGACAACGGGAATAGAAAAGTGGCGGATCCATGCAGAGTCAGTCGAGTTGGCTTAAATGGATAGCAGCTGGCCTGGCTTAAAAGTTGTATCAGATCCAGAGTGATTTTTTTGGTATTTATTTTAACACATGAGTTTCTTTTGTTTAATGGCCGTTAGATCTCCTCCATTTTGACCTGAGACGTAGTCGGGTCAGTCGCCAGCAATATGCAACCCGCTTGAACCCTAACCCCAGAGCACACAAACGACAGCTTTTATAGACTCGTTGTTTGATTAGAATTTTCTTTGACTATAAGACAGCAAACCAGACTGAGATAGCTGATACATCCCGCATATACCATGTTATATTTCCAGCTTGCTATCCATCTCTGTTCTTCCTGCAGTATTAATTGAAGCTCATGAACTCTCAACGTATCGCACGCATAGCCGGCCGATGATCCAGCGCAGGAAGGGCTGTTTCGTCCTGGTTGTGGGCATGATAGCAGTAGACTCTAGAAGTAGACAGATTAGCCACTCTCTCGTCAGGGGACGGATGGTTCACAATGTGTGCTGCTTGACTTAGCCAATCAATGCCGCCCGACGGGAACAGGCCACATAATTTAGCTGATCGAGTGTTGACTTGCATCCCGCAATGGGCCCATCGGGGACAAGGAGGGTCTTCGGGATCGCCGTGTCTGCTAGATCGCCGTTGTTCAGATCGGCCAGACTCTCGATTTCGTCTCGGAGAGGATTTAGCGAAGGCACTTGGGATAGTCCCTGACTCCATCAATGTAGAACTTGCAGTATTTAATGACGGATTCTGTCAACTGGACGACGGCGGCAACGCTGGCGGCAAAGCCCAGCAATTCTGCCATTTTGTTGCACGCTTGTGGACGGACGATTGCGAGAGGAGTTGGCCAGCCAGAATTTGATCCAAACGCCGAATTGGGGTAAAATTGCAAGAGCGACGGGAGCCTTGGAACGAGAGATTCGACGGGGGTAGGTACCAGTACAGTTGCGGGGGACTTTAGTAAGCCGAATTGCTGCTTTTCAGCGCAGTAAATGGTCCAGTAGAATTCGACCACGACTTATGGCTGCAGCATTGAAATATTAGCAATGTCCAGGCTTGCATAGTCTTCAGGTGTGCCCGATGAAATTGAACGCGTGTCTGAGGATATGGGATGAAGTTCTAGGGGGGCAAAGAAAGGGATGTAAACATCCAAGGTTTGTTAGGAGGTACCTAATCAACCATGAACAGCCTGAAAGTGCTGTTGGGTAACCCGGTTCCCCACTCATGGAACCTGTCTGGACGAACCAGCCATGACTAAGGGACATTAGGGTTCTGTACGGATTATGTCAACCCGATTTTGGATTCGTCCAGAAAATTGGGTGCACGGGAAATCAATTGGGCAACAGTTAAACTGTACACGCCCTTCCCTTTTTTCCGGGGGAAGGAACGTTGGCGCGCGGCAAGGTGCGGCTGACCGAACTGAGAGGGGCATAACTTGCTTAGTCAGAACATTCATGCGGCATTCTTCGGCCATGGTTGGATGATGTTGGTGCCGTGAGTGGTGGCTTCCCAGAAGGAATCAGAATTTTGAAGCGCGCCAAATTTCTGTCTCGTCGCCAATTTCCACTTGAAATTTTTTTTTTTTAAATAACAAAACGCACTTCGAATTTTTTTCTTCTTCTCGCGGCCATGGTCTCAGTGTATCCAGACTGGCCCCAGTCGGCTGCTGATCTGGTGCCGCTACCCGACTGTGATGGCCCCAAGCTGCGACCGTTCGACTTCCAAGGTGAGCAGCAGATCGAATTTCTGGACCATATCGGCGAAGGTGTGCATGCAGATGTCTTCACGGTCAAGATCTTGGGGCATCTATACGCACTGAAGTTAGTGAGTGAGGGCATTCAACGCACCCTTCAACACTTTATTAATTGTTGCGCAGTTTCGATTTGGCCTCGAAGATACGTGGAGGGCCCCAGAGCACAAATCCGACTTCGAGCCCGTGGCGATGAGGGTCTTTTGCAATTACTCCAACCCGTTCAGTGCTGAGTGCCGCGCCTATGGCCGCCTCCACGAAACCGGCCATGAAGACCTGGCGATTCAGTGTTTCGGCTACGTGCTTCTTGACGAGAAACACGAGAAATCCTTGATGAGCCAATTTCCCGACCGTTTTTTTATGATCAACGGCATCTTTCAAGGCCTGAGCTTTCCCGGAGGTTCCATGCGCGCGCGTTATCCCGGCAAAGACGGCCGGCCGCCGCCCATCCGGTGCATCGTCAAGCAGTTTGGTCAGGAGTGCGACGACCTGCGGGCCAAGGATGCTAGGAATATCCTCAAAGACATCATCGGGCTGCATCAGCTGGGTATTATCGACATAGACGTTGCTGATCGACAGCTCATCAATGGTAAGATCGCCGACTTCAGCACGACCATTACCGTCCCTCATTACGTGACGACTCCCTCACTGAACCCACACCTAACGCCTGAATGGCTCTCCGCCATGGAGAAGGAAACATTTGTGTTCAGCATCAATGACTATTGGGTGTTCGACGACATGGTGAGGGAGCAGAACGACGATCACAACAAGAAGATTTCAGTCTTCGCCTTCCCTGCTCTGATTGGCAGCCGTCAGACTAGATACGAGTTGAGATGCACCCCATCTCGGACGCGTCTCTATTCTCTTGTTGATCCTCGGCGATATGACTGGACAGGTTCTGGGGCAAGGCGGAGCCGCCAAGCGAGGTCGGGCGGCATTTCAAAACCACGCCTCAAGCTCAAGCCACGACCTCCAAGGTGGTACTTTGACTGTACCAACAAGGAGGCCGAGGATTTGAGGAAAGGGGCAATTAGTGGTATCACTCCTCAGCTCGACTGGACGTTCAAAGAAGGCTACATTTTTCCAACTAAAAGAGTTTGGCGGTAATGATTTGGAGAACCGAACCAAAACGATTCACTCGGCTTCCTCTCAAGCCACCTTGCCTTTTCGCCCTGACATTGTCGCCTGCCGCCTGCTGTGCTACCTGACGATGCCGTGCTAGCCAGTTCAAGTTAAGAGTGCACATATGCAGGGTACAGTTCATGCGGCGCGGGCGTGACGGGGTCCTGCATATTGACAGTGTGAGCGCTCCCCTGCCACTATGCTGGGTGCGGCGAGGAGCAAACTGGCAGTTGGGGTTGGTTTAGTTCCGAACTCGTGTTTCAGGATTGGAAAAGCCGCAGGCGGCAATACTTTCTGGCGCCTATTGTGTGCATATATTCCTCAACCTTTCTGTTTTTTTTGTTTTTTTTTACTGCTCACATGTCCTCGTATCTCCCCCTTCATCTTCCCACAGCTGCCTTTGGGTGGCTTGCAATCATTGAAACGCCACCACCTCAGCTGTATGCACATATTCGGATTCCTTTACACAAGCTGGCCACGCTCAGCCACTCCGCGGGGTTTACAAAGTTGAAAGGTCCCCCCCCTCCCCCATTGAATGCTTCCAGAGGTCCCATCAGTACCAATCTATGGTTACATTGATGCACACCTATGAGCCTGATTCAACAATAACAGTTCACACGACATCAGCACAAACCGCCGCTTTTCGACATGGCAGCTAATGAGCATCCAACTACACTCCGACATGTTCTCGGCATGCAAAAGCCTCGCCTGCCCTTCAAGGGGGGAGGTTCAAAAAGGAACACCAGCAACAACAATTGGCCGCACCTGAAAGGAGCCGTCACAATTTGGCACGAGTTTAACCTAAGCAATCTCAACGAGAGCTATGGCCATGTCCTTGATGCTCCTTTCCCGGCACACCTGCTCCCGATGCCCCCGCCTGATCAGGAGCTGGCTGGCGTTACCATCAACGGCGACCCCAGCGTCAGGCACCTGGTCGCCTGGAATGACGGGCTGATGCGGCATACTCTCCGTTTTGCACAGAAACAACTCTCGATAAGCCCGGGCCTTGTCCTTCGGCTCCAGTACACATCCCCCAATGGGTCGACACCGCCTATTATTATTCCCGACGGGACTGTGCATCGCATGGTAGACCACCTGATCGAGATTGGCCACCAAACTCTAGTCATTGGCCTCGCAAGGACGAGCTTGAAGTGGAGCGGCAGGAACCTCGCACGGCATCCCAATGCCGCGACAATGGAAATGCTCTGGCCGGTGAGACAGCTGGCCAGCCTATGCAGACTTGCGAGAACTCGATACGGGTACATCCAGACCGACGAAGAAATGGTAGTGTGTTGTTTCAGCAGAAAAGGTGGTGCTGCGGAGAATGCCCTGAACGCGGCAATCATGCCGATCCCTTGGGAAAGGCACGGCGTCGAAGCGCTCACGACAGACCTCGCCCTCTGGTGGCTCAACATGCTCGCTCTGTCGGGCGAACACCACCGCCCCATTGTGGATGAGGAAGACATGGTTAAGATCAACGCTTGGGACATCGTTCATCTCGACGACGAGCGGGGATGGGTGCGCCGCCACCAGTACTCCAACGCCGAGGAGCCCACCGACCCTCCACCGCCCCCGGACTACCGCACTCCTGAGCCGGGGAATCAGGCTGCATTTGAGGCTGGCGTGGGTCTCCACGCCAATGACTGGTTCGACATCATAGAGGAGAATCAGTTCGCCAATGGCGATTTCCTCCAAGTGCCCGGCCACGCCGACCACAACTTGGACTTTGCCGCCGACTTGAATGCTGCTGCCAACGCCAACATCGGCGGCAACGATGCCGACGTATTCAGACTGCTAAGTCCTGAAGGCTAAATGGATGTCCACTTGAATGCCGCCAGCATTAACTCTCCTGGCTTCAACGGTGTTTTGGACTGATTTGTTCAGACGTGGCAGCCGAACACAAATACTGCAGTTTCAACATGATTTTGGGTATGGGTCTGATATCGTTTGCGGCATCTGCAGAATGCGACGAGGCAGATAATCTTAAAGGAGTCGGAAAGGCACAGCGTACACGATAATGACTATCGTCGGGTCTTTTTTTTTTTTCCCTTTTTTTTTTCCTTTTGTCTTTTTTTCCTTGTGTTTCCACGAGTCTCAATCATAACTTGGAACTAATTACTAATAATATCGGTCCGTTCCAGATTCCACGATAACGAGCGAATACCGAAGTGCGGAAGTTCAGCTTGTAATTGAATCACAAATAAAGGCTTCCCTTATCTACCACATGCATTTAATCCCCTAGGTGCCTTGAAGTCATCTCCCCAAGACATATTCTTGCAACTTAAGCATGCCAATATTTTACCTTTTCAGCAGACGTCTCACGATCCAAGAGGTACTACTAATAAGGTACCTACGTAACTAGCACGACGGGAGCACTAGTCCAAGCACTGGTGGGGTTGAGAAGCCTACATGCACAACGTACCTTGTTTCGGGGTGGCGCAGCCCGCCGAACATTGCAAGGGCGCCTGCGGCTGAGAAAATCCCCCACAATAGCCTGTCTTCAGAGGCAACCTTCCCCAATCCCCTTCCCAGACGACCCAGCACAAAAAGATTCGCGCGAAAGCAACCGACTCACATCTCCGTCTCTTTCTGCCATGTTTTGCCAAGCGTGTCAACAAATCTTCCGGTATCCGCGAAAGCTTGCCTATGGGACACCATACCCGTGGCAGCAAACATCCGAGTCGTTCCAGCTCGCACTCGCTGCTGGTTGCCATCTGTGCAGCGTGATAAAGGAGAGCCGATCATACGAGTCCGGGGGGCCGCAGAGCTGGAGATTTCCTGACAACGTCAAGTACGCCTTCAAGGCGATTAATCCAGTCTGGGCACGATCGGGAAAGGGCCAGCAATGGCTCGCCCCTCAGACGTCCTCTGGCGGCCGGGACAGCGGTGAATTCGCGGATATCGAATACTTCAGCCAACTGCATCTGGACCCTACCCCGAACGGGCTCGGGAATCTTTTGGCTACGGACTCGGATGAGGCGGTTCGTGAAGCGGCCAATTCCTGGCTTGTGCTTGAACTCATCGGCCCAAGTGTTCTTCTCAAGCTGCCGATGGAGTTGGTCACTGGTAGGCTATCCATAATAGTTACTGATTTGTCGTTCGCTGATGAGACTAGAGGATGAACTCGAAGACACCGCCCAGAAGAACCTCGAGAGCCAGGGCTCAACTGGCTCCCCGGAGACTCTTGAAATGGCCAAAACATGGCTCAACAGCTGCGTGGCGAACCATTCTTCTTGCGCGCCTAATCAGCCTAGCTCCTGGCTTCCAGCGCGTTTACTTGACGTTGGATCTGCCGGCGACCATACAGTCCGTCTTGTGTCGGGCTCTTCTCTGGAACCAGCAAGTCGTTATGTTGCCCTGAGCTACCGCTGGGGAACCGACACCAGCTGCAACCTTACCACGAAAAACATTGCGTCATACGAGGAAGGAGTACCACTGCTCCAGGTCTCAGCCACCATCCGTGATTCCGTAGAGGTGACCCGGAGCCTAGGGATACGATATCTGTGGATGGATTCCCTGTGCATCATCCAGGACGACCCGGACGACTGGGCGGTGGAATCAACCACCATGTCGCAGGTGTACAGCCTGGCGACCTGCACCATCGCGGCAGCAAACAGCGGGTGCAACAAGAGCGGCTACATCGTGGCCAGAAACCAATACCACATCCGGCCGTGCCGAATCCCCAATCCCTTCAAGACCGACTCCAAATACTCGTTCAACGTCAGGTCTCAGTACCTCAACCGCATCCACGACCGCGAGGTTTGCCGCTCGCCGTGGTACAACCGAGGCTGGGTGTTCCAGGAGCGGACGCTCTCACGTCGGCTGTTGATCTTCTCCAAAAAGCAGATCCTGTGGTCATGCCAGAAGCTGCAGGCAGCCGAGACTTGGCCAGTCGGGAAGACGAGCGAGAACCACATTGACCGATTCGAGTCGTTCGAGGTCGAGAAGGAACGGCTCAACAAGCTCTTGCACCAGTCCCAAGGCGTTTCCAAGGGCCACGCGGCCTGGTGGACATTCCTCAGAGACTACAAGTCCTCCGACCTGACCATGAAGACGGACAGGCTTGTGGCCATCCAAGGCATAGCTGATCTCATCGCGGCCGACACGGGGCAGAAATACTGCTGTGGCTTTTGGATCAACGACGACTTGCCGCATGCTCTCCTTTGGAGGGTCGCCAAGAACACTCGTCTGTCTCGCAGGACGGAGCTGGCTGCACCAACTTGGTCCTGGGCCTCCGTGGAAAGCGGCGTCGAGTTTAACCGAGGTGTCTCGCGTTCGTCGAAAATTAGCATCCTTGGGAGAGAAAAGCTCCCGAGCCGTATAGCGTCGAGCAGAAATTCTCTGAGAGAAGCTCTCGCCATGGAGGGGCAGCTCTTGCCATGCTCAATGTGGACGTCATGGGACGGCAGCAAATGCGAGACGTTGCTGACCAGAGACGCCGCGGCAGAGCTGACGAGACTCAAAGCGAAAGCCGAGGAGCTGGCACGACGCGAAATGGAAGCCAACGGTGGGCAAGCAGAGCAAGCGGAGGCCACCCCTATACCACGGTGCATGCGCCCCGTGACAAACTGGGCACGGCTCTTGGAGAAAACCGACTTTACAAAATCCGAAGGAGAATCCACCTTTGCGAGACTCGAAAGGGAAAGGCGCTTCTGGGCTGCACAGAGGCAGAATGATGAACAACAGGCCGCCGCCGCCGCACCTCACTATACCCCGGGGGAACAATGGGAAAGACTGAGGGAAGCGGCCAAGGCAGCAAGACTGAGAAAACAGAACATGAACACTGCAAGTCTTTCCTAGGTTTTCAGGCCCTGACTCCATCCCTTCTCGTAAAAGATTTTTTTTAAAAAAAACTTAAACTAACTGCCAGATCATATTGACAGGGGCAACGGATATGGGAATTCATTAAAAAGGTAAGTGGCTTCCTGGTTACTATTTAATTAAGAACCACCGTGAAGAGAAAAGGTGCTGAGCTGACATTCATTTACGAAGACGTGGTGGAAGACGTGGTGCGCAATCTACTACGGGACGATCCGAAATCTGAAGTCCTTTCGGAAACGAATATTACAGCCCACGCTCAAATATCTCAGCTACCCGCTCAAGTGGCTCACCTATCTGCTTGGACGTCTCGTCTATTCCTTCATCTGGCTCTTCCGAGTCTTGTTTGACCTTTGCACCGACTGCTTCCGGTCATGTTGCTTGTCGTCCGCCGGTCACCCCCCACCAGACACAATACTCGAGCGGGAGAGGTTCAGGGAGCAGGAGCGTCAGCGAGAACATCGACAACGAAAGGCGGTAGCCAGAGCGGACCGCATCTTTGCGGACATTGAGAAGGGTGTGTTCCCGCCGCCGGGCGAGAGAGAGGACTTGGAGATGAAAAAATTGACGGCGGAGAAGAAGACTGAGGAGACGGGGTTTTTGTGGGCAGGGTGTGTGCTGGATGCTGCCTTGCACGGAGACCAGATGCTGGATGTTTTTGTTCTTCCGGTCATGCAAGGGGAGCTGACAACTGGTCTGGTTCTCCGGTTGGTTCATGGGACGTTGAATCACTACGAGAGGTTGGGGGTGTTCGACACAAAGCCCGAGGAGCTTCTGAAGCTGCCCCAGACTCCTGAGAGTGAGAAGTTTCTGTTGGTCTAACATCGAGTTGTAACATGGGATATTGAAGTGAAATGCTTTGATGGTAATTAAGAGATCGAGAAATACTATCTAGAATTAGTAGTAATTAGGTCCTTAGTCATCACCACCCAACCAACTTCCCAGCGAACGATCAAACAGCCAGAGGACCCTTTCCAATATCACCGCCGTAAAACGAGCGATACAACAGTTATCCAAACAAAAGAGAGAGACGGGAAATCCCGCTACATCGTGACTGAACTGACCGCTCAGCTATCATCGATAACAAAAGCACATATATCCAGCTCGATGGCTGGCCTCCAACAATCCAGCACTCAAGGGACAAGGCCACCGGCAGCCCTCCACCGCTCCAACAAATTAGCGAACCTGCACCCGGTTGATCTCGCCCGCAGCGTTGTAGTACTCTACGGGGCAGTGAAAGTTGCTTGTCGGATTCGCCCATCCGCCAGCTAATTAAAGCACCCGTTAATTAGCGACCCTACTTGGTTGCGGTCAAGTGATTTAATCAGTTTCCATTGCTTACACGACTGTGGCAGAGACAGCATCGGCAGGTGCTTGGCTAACAACCGAATCGATGATGAGCGTTTTTTTTCTCTGGTTTCAACAGGCGCATTCTGGGTGGGTCGAAGGTGACGTTGGAAGCATTCATGATGGAATGATGGGTTGATGACGCGGCTTTCAAACGATAATGGATCAAGGATAATTATACGGAGATGGCGACGGATATGGCGATGGCTGTTGGTCTTTGGCTGATAGGTGTGAGGAAAATGTAGATGAATATGTTGAATGGGGACGGCGAGTGGATGTCAATTTATATCAATTTTCTGCAGCAAAACTTCAACTTCCCGATGATATGGTTGGTGAAACATTCACCGCCTTTCTTTCAATTAATGGGTTTGTGACTGTGGCGGCGGTATCATAGCTCGGTGTGGTCGGCTCCCTGAAACTGGCTTTCTTGGTGGTTACATGTGATTACTCCTTCGGTTATCTAAACTTGACGCGTTGGGTGGGTATATTATTGACTAATACCCAGAATAACTGCAGCTATTGTAGAAATTCTTTGTTTTGCCCTCTTCATCCCCTGTTCCTCGACTCATCTGTTTCCCCTTGTTCTTTGTTTACTTCGTTTTCAATGCCCAAAGGGCCACAAAGGTGAATCCCTGTTCTTTTGTAACGATGTTCGACAACACGACAATCATAAAAATGTCTCAAAGGTTGGGTCAGATGAGCGGTTTCGAGATCTTGACTTGCCTGTTCGAGTGAAACATATGGACTTACCAAACCTGCATAACAAGGTCTAGACTAGAACACATGTAAGGGAAGAGGAGCAAGTTTAACGCCGTCGATACAGGACAAAAGGAGCAGAGCAAGAATTACTTCAATTGTATTGAGCGCATCTGTTAAACTTCACTCAACTACCTACATCAACCCACTTACATGCATGTTCGGAAACTCGTGGAAAGGTATTTTTATTGGAATTATGACTCCTTGCGGATGTTTAAGGCAACAACGGAATTTGGAGATAACCTCCCTTGTGCTACTGCACAGCTGGAAGCTCCTTCTTCCACAACACACCACAGGCCCAAACAAAACACAAGACAGGGCGAGCCGTAGGCTCGGAAAAAAGGAGCAAAAGATCGATGTTTTTCTAAAGCGTAGATGGCGCTGTGGCACACGCCGCAGGGCGGCCTGAACAGAACCCCTGAAAATACTAGGCCAACTTGGGTGTAGTTGTTTTTCCCAGTGCACTGAGGTAGCATTAGGGTCCCCATATGGCTTCCAACGCTGGCACACTCCGCAGCATTTTCCATCTCAGCCGCATGGAAACCTGACCTGCGTTTGTCCTCTCATCGGCTCAAGATTGAGCGTTTGTTTTGCAATCATACAACCAACTCCCTCTAGATTGACTCGGTAGAACCCCATCTTCGCAAATGCCAACAACTAATATTTTATATCTTTTTATTGTTCTCAGCCTGGGGCTATGCAGAGCGGCGTACTTGACAGATGCCATTCGGCCCCTCCCAGCCGCTTTCCATCCCCCCCCAGCACCGACAGAGCCTCCCCTCGTCCCGCCAGCTCACTACCGTCGTTCTTATCCCCGATACTCGTTTAACAGCATCCAGGGGTATTCGAGTCTGCGCAAATGCGCACGGTACTGTATGGAGGGGAGCACCGGTGGGTACTACGCCGGGATATGGGACTACGCCAACTGCAATGAGGACGTCTGCGCATGCCGGCCCGACAGCCAACCAATCGTCGTCCGCAGCTTAAGCTCGTGCATCGTTTCCGAGTGTGGACCTTCCGACACAGTCGATTACTTCGGTGCGACCAGCATGTATGCCCTCTTCTGCAGCACCGTGACTGGAGTGGCTCCTACCGTCATCCCCACTGCTTCGGACAATTCGCCCAAGACTGGCGGTGCGGGCTATACGGTCACCCAGTTTTCCACCATTACGGTCAAGTCGTCATCATCCAGTACGCTACCAAGTGAGTTTGCGGTCCTTTTGCTTGCGGTAAGCAGTATCCAGGCGGTACAAGAATTCAGCATGCTGAAACTATTGTTGGTAGACACTCTTGGCGCGGGTGATTCTTCAGTAGTGACGATAAGTTCGATAGGAGGTGCAGCATGTGAGTGACTTGCCGTACCAAGTTGGCTGCGTTGAAGAGAAATAGGTATAATGGTCTACTGATTGCCCATCTAGCTTCTGGCCCCTCTTACTCGCAGGCGTCATCTGCAGGTACCAGTTCTACACTTCCATCGTCATTAACTTCAATCCCCGACTCTGGAAGAGGTGGCGGTTTTTCAACATTGAGCACTTCGGATATTTTGGCGATAGTCTTTGGAATTCTTGGCTTGGCAGCTACAGTCGGACTTGGTATCTGGCAGGCGAAGGAGGGAAGCGCGACACGCAAAGCCTTTCGAAGGCTTACCACTTAATTGACAAGATAAAATATATTCATCCCACACTAGTCAATGAAGTGCAGTAGGAGCCAAATGAGGAAGTGACTCGAACTTTCCACACAATCCACCAAAATCAAAAGTGGTGTTCGTCCGAAGTTGGAAGAAAATTCCCGTGTGATCAAAAAGGGTTTGCTCCACCCCGCTCTTGTTGCTTTCCCAATTTGAAGCTCACTGCTCCGCAACTTCTTCCACGAAAGACGAAGGCACGACCTCGCCCTTCCTCGTCCGAATCTTTCCGCGGCGTTCAAATGTGACAAGGACTACACTCGAGGCGAACGATCAGAAAAACTATAAAAAGGCTCCCTTTCTTCTCCTCTATGGCAACAGCGAAACCACCAATTCAACGCCAACATTACCCACCGCTACACGCATATATCGTGATCAGCCACGATGTGCGATCACATTATTGATCCCTGTGGGGATGTTATCTTCACCTTGAAAAATCCCCGAAACGCGCCGTTCGCAGTTTGGGATGAGCCCCGGGCCGAGCCTATTGCCTCAAAGGACAATGATCAGGCGTCGGCCGGGCCGCCGATCGGCCAGCCTGTGACCTTCCTCGTCTCCTCGCGCCACCTCATCTTGGCTTCCTCTGTCTTGAAGGCAATGCTGACTGGAGTTTGGGGCGAAGGTGTGAAGAAAGACGGTCAATTTCACATAAGCGCCGAGGACTGGGATACCATGGCTGCGTCGATCGTCATGAACATCCTCCATCACCAGTACCGTCAGGTCTCGAAGACGGTCACGCTGGACATGCTCGCCAAAGTAGCCGTCATTGTCGATTACTACGAGCTTCATGGAGCGCTCGAGATCATGTCGTCGATGTGGATTACAGACCTCAAAAAGGCGTCTCATCCCCTCCTGTAACACTCGGAACGGACCTCTATCTGCGGATCTTCATCTCCTGGGTGTTTGGAGATGCCTCCTTGTTCAAGCAGTTAACCAAGGTCGCTACCCTCCGGAGCCGGAAGGATGTGGAAATTGCGCCCGAGCTTCCAATCCCGTTTGCCATCATTGGTGAGTTCTCTTGCACGCTGCCCTGAGGCTTTCGTTGGCATTAACTAACAGGGTTTCTGAACAGAGCTAATTAATCAACATCGGAAAGACTCTACGTTTGCGATTGCCGCTGGATTCCGCAACCTCCGACAAGACTACATGGAGGGGGGCGAGGGCTGTAACTTCGACTGCCGCTCCATGCACCTCGGCGCCTTGATGAAAAACTTGCATGACTTGAAGTTCCTCGACCAGCCATGGGAAACCCCTTTTGGAGACGCCAACCTCGTCGAAGTGGCATCGACGACATGGGTACTTTTGTTCAGTTTGCCGCCACTCTCGTCCAGGGAGTCAAGGGGAAAATGGAAGGATTACACCTGGCCAGTTTTACCTCGCCTGCAAAAAGTAGGTAATGGGAATGGCGTGCCATAGAAATGACCAAGGACGGCTTTTTGGCCAATCGATGGGCGCTGCGGTTCCAGACAAACTGTGTTGGAGTGATCGAGCTGGCTGTGTAGTTTCGGACAGTCCGTAGTCCGCATGTCCAAAATACGAATCAAGAGCCCGTTGGTAACCCAATATAACTCTCTTATCAGAATTGATGCCATGCTGGCAAGGCCGTTTGACTTTTTAAATCGTCTCGTCCAACGACATCAGGAGCCCATCCAATTTTTATTTTTTACTTGATTGGCTAATAAGACAAAAAGAGAGAAAGAAAAAAAAAAGAAAAAAAACCGTCGATCAATAACAGATTTACTACATATTAGAGCCTGGAAATATTGGTCAGTTGTTAGAATAAGGGGCTGGGAAGATGGCAATTGTACAACCTAGACATTTGTGACCCAATACAAAGGCAACGGCATTACGCCTTCATTGAGATCCGTGGTTGCCACGAGACTAGATTAAAAGGACCTATCCATCTTGACCAACGGAAAATATATAGATTTACTTTAATAACGCTCGTTCGATAACTGCTCCCTTTAACTAGGTCTAGGTAGTTACCTTAATAGTCCCACCCGACAATTGTTTCTGGCCCAGTCCGTATCAGTCGCAGAACCGGGGCAGAGGCTGAGGCATGGCGAGCGCCGCCTGAGCCAAGGTGAGTCAAGGAGTTTGCCTCGGCTATAGTTGCCGCGATCTAAAATGAGGCGATGTTTGTTGTGAAGATATGTTCCTAAGCCCGGATTTGGGACACTGATCCGGCGCACGTAACCACCGTTTTCTCTCATCCGTGTAAACGGTCGCCGCTAGTTTACAAGGTCTGGATACACTTGCACCGCTCATCTTTCCATTCCCATCCCTAGGATAACCCTTTCCTATATTATGATTTATTTGCCTCTGTAAACGCGGTGTCTGTAATAGGTTGTAATTAACAACAACCTGTAACCTAGAGGGGGTAAAGTTGTAAGGCAGGACGCCAAGGGTGATGATAAGGGATGTCGCTAATTGGATGCAAGCTCTTGCAGTGTGTGCAGCCCCAGGCAGCGCACACCTATCAAGTAGCTATCACTCTAAGCAGATTGCTCCCACTCAGACGATGGAGTTGTTCCAGGGTATTAGGGGACAATTGAACTTGATGGTTGCTTGCGTCAGGAACGATTGGTTCCTCTCGCTCTCTAGACTACAACTCGCAGCTGTGTAAATGTTTTTTCTCTGTTGGACGGTCCTAGAATCCCTCGGCCGGACCCGAACACTAGATAAGCCCCCCCAGGTCTATCCTAATAATTGGTTCGCTCAGGGCTTCTCGGTCGTTGCACCCTTAGACCAATCATTCCTGATCAGTTTTCTTGGTCGAGTGCTGACGCTGGCAAACAAGTGAAAATTCCACGGGGCGATCGATTTTCGGCTGGTAGTCTAGTCTAGACTAGACTAAATGCAGGGAATGGGATTCATGTTATAGCCGAGCCATGTACGTGCCACAAACAGTATCAGCAACAGAATCACGTGTATTAATAGTTTTAATTAGGCCCGAACCCAATCCCACTGTCTATCTCGGCCCCGGCTCCACTGCAGCACCGAACTATCCTTCCCCGGCTCCTTGATAGCTGCCTGCCACCCGCCAAACCACCGAGAGCCGGTCACACGCCCTTGCCCCCTTCTGATTCGACCCCTTGATCCCATCCATCTTATCCCAGTCAACTTCAAACACCCCTCCATCATCTGCGCTGCCACCCTGCTCCGGCCCGTTGCCATCGAAAAAAAGGGTTGAACCACACACGCGCCACGGCTTTGACCATGGTGAGGCCCACGGCGCGGCCGCGCCGCTCCACCGAGATGCTGATGTCGCTGTTAGGGATCCGGATAGGCCGCAAAGGCTTGAAAATGACGGGCTGCGAGCTGCGCTCGGCGGCGTCGGCGGAGGAGGAGACGGCGCCGTCTTGGAGGTCAGACATTGATCCGGACTGTGAGGAGAGGTTGGGTAGGCTCGGGGATTGCGATCGCCTCTGGTATCCTCGACCACAATCCGCTCCTTCCCCCCATAAACGTGTGAAACGTCGAGATCCTCTCCCCCAGCCATGGGAAACCCCTCGACCGCGACCTTAACTCCGCGCCGCAGGCCCCAGGCGATGACCTCGACAACCTCGATCTCGTGGTGCGCATACCTCTTGCCCCCCGCGTGTCCAGCGGATGAAATCTGGGATAAGCTCAAGTTGGAGAAAACGGACAGGGCAGTCGCGGATAGCGCGGTGCTGGCTAGCGACGCCATGGAGCGGCGGTGGGCGGCGCGGTTGTAAATCCGGGGAAGCCTGCAGGTCCTGGTCGAAAGTGAAGCGCGGGACAACGTTGCCGGAGCCGATGAGCGAAGCGTTGCTTTGTCCGGGCCTCGGCTGAATAGCCGACGCGTCGTCTTGAGTTGTCTCGGCAATAATAGATCCCTGTAGCTCCAGGCCCCTGATACGGGCAGCGAGGTCCCGGTTACTAGCAAGCACCTGTTCCATCAGCGTACACAGGTGCTCGTTTGAGCTGGAGGTCCGAGTAAGACGTCACACATCCGGTGAGTGTCGCGAGGACATGCTCGAGGCGGATAAAGGCGCCTCGGTCTGCTAATGGCTGCATACGCCCAATAACGTAGGCTTGGAGGGAACCCAGGGCGGCGGCGATGTCGCTCATCTCTTGGATAAGGCTCCTGGTGGCTGACGGTGCGTCCGAAGACATTGCTCACAAACGTGTAGAGCGATGATATAAGCTTAGCGCCGACGCCGAGAAGTCCGGCGACGGATGCCGAGACCGACAAGGGACCTATCGGAGCGGGCCCTAGAGGTGTTGGTCCAGGTCGGTCGTGGATTTGAGAAGGGGCGGGATGACTGAAGATGGATTCCCCCCTCATCCAAAACTAAAACGTTGGGCAGAAATCCAGTGCAGAACCCCTCCCCCCTTCCATCCAAGCTGAAAGAAACATTGGGCAGAAACTCGTCAACCGCAGCGTACACAGTGGAATTCACAAAAAAGTAACGAAATTCCAAAAAAAGAGGTTATTCTGTTCGTGGAATGGATCGTGTCGGCACTGTAGTCGACCCAGATGTACCGGATATCTGCTTCTGCTTTTGTTTCTGCGAGATCTGATAATCCGGAGGAGGAGGAGGTGGGCGAGGTCAAGGCCTTTGTGTAGTAGGGCAAGGATGACGAGACAGAGAGGCGAGACTCGTAACACGCTTGTAGCAAGGCTGGCACGGGTGTCGGAGACGTGAATTTGACGAGATTACCACAAGGTTTTGTCCACTCTCCTTGCGCGCGTAACGCACCTCGACGACACGCGGCTCGATGGCGAGTTCCCAAATGCGAGGACGCAACTCGAGAGGCAGGCACGGAAATAAGTGAAAAGTCGCCATGGGCAACTGGTTTGCGCAGTCTATCCTCATCCAGAGTAGACCTGGCAGGATCCCAAGGTACGAAGTGAGAGATTATTATGAGCTGCGACGGCGATAATCTCAATGACTCAGACCAGCGGATAGATGGATAGGCCCAGTCTTGGCTAGTCATTGTTGGCCACCATTCCCATCTGTAATTAACCCTAACCCATTTTATTAGTGTCGTTTCCCAAGGTTAAAGTTGGTGACCAGAAGCCCTGTAGCCAACCGCAGCTCAAGAACCTTAAAATGGCCAGCCAATTCGAGCTTAGTAAGTATTTTTGAAAACATGCCTTTGTGTGGAAAACAAGCCCTTGATGACACCCAGGGCCTGTTGATTGGTCGAGCACTTATTATTCGACAGGTCCTGAATGCGAACACAGGCCCTGACGGCTCCCTCCTAGGGACTCCCGCTTGAGTAGGTACCTACCTCCTTAATGGAACTAAGCTGTGCATTCACATGTCGTGAAATGAGTCTTCGGATTTGCGGCTGGAAATACTCGACGAGAGGGGTCTGTCTGCATTTAAATCACTTGCTTTTTGTATAGGTGTGATTGACGCGCGTTCCTACTCGACTGGCCACTGGCGACGACGGACGAGGGGGGTATGGTATCCTGGGCCGTCTGGGCACATATATGTCATGGATGGATGTTACAAGGATTCCCTCTGGAGATAAGCACGTGCGTAGCGTCCCTTTTCACACGTGGAGGAATGCGCGAGGGAGGGGAAACCCCAAAAGGCTATTTGAGCTCGCGTGGCCCAGCTTACCTACCGTTGATGGCTTCCATGGATTTTATTATCTTCGGCACTGGGATCACTGGGGTTATCGTTTCCTGGCACGGACACATGTTTCAACCGTCGCACCAATATGACACGGGTGGGTTGCGTCTGAATAAATGAATTGGACACCCCTTGCCACCAAAGAAGAGAAGAGGGGGCATTTGGTAAAATTAGCACCGTTCCTCTCCATTTTGCATCCCCGATGTGGGGGGACTTTTGGTACCATAGGCTCGCCGGATTGTCCGGTCCGGGAGACCTGGCCGTTGAGGAAATTTCCGATTGGCAGAACCAAGAATGATTGTCGTTCAGCTGAATGAGAGGTGCAGAAAACGGCGTGGCTGTGCTCATGTCGAGAAATCAAGATCCCGGCGGCGCGAGCCAATAAGGTCGCGGACCAATCATGTACTGCACCGAAGCCCCAGTTTGTCCAGCCCTGTGATTGCCCAGGAGACATAGCTCGTCCGAAAGGCTCTCAATGTAACGTCGAGGTGTAACTTGAGAGGTTGCCATGATGAGGTGGTCTCGGTGACTCGATTAAAGCTTCAATGCGGCAGCTCCACGCCCATGTTCCCCCAGGACTTACGTTCAAACTGTTTCTCTCCAGCATTCCCATTGTCGATGAAGGTGAAAGAGTATTTGCGGTATTAGTCAGTCGGATCACGTCTCCGGGGACGTCGACTCGTCCAAGCCTGCCAATATGCCGCCCCACGCCCGCCAATACGGCTCTGTGCCCGAGACGCAGGGCACCTTTTTCGACGCGTCGGAAGCGTTTGTTGATGAGTACGATGACGAGAAAACGTACAAGAGGCGACGAGCGTCTATTCTCCTGCAAAGAGATCCACCAGACTACAAGCCCCTGCCCCTGAGATGGCCCTTCCTGGTCGGCACAGTCGTTGGTATGATAGCGCTCATAGCTCTCGTGGCAGCGGCATGTCGTGTTCTTCCTCCCGAGGTCGACCGCAGTGCGATCCCGAGTTCTCAGTTAAAATCGAGCGCCAGCGGCCCAGCAAGCACCAGCAAGGCATCCCCACTCCGAATAAGGGCAGACACGAAGCTTGGGGGGTTTGTGCCGCCAGTCAAAGCCACAAGCGAGGCCACTTTCACCAGCAGTGGTATGTCCAAGGAGAAACCCAGCCCCAGCAGCAGCAGTTCAGAGGGGAAGCCGGAGCCCAGCAGCAATTCACAGGGGAAGCCGGAGTTCAGCAGCAGCTCTTCAACAAACAGCCAGACAAAAGGAAAGTCGGAGCAACGCAGTATTGTTTCATCATCCTCCGCCCCAAAAGCGACACCCGACCCAAGCAGTTCTTTTTCAATGCTGGGGTCAACCATCACCTTCACGACTTCCACAACCCCTGCACCGAATGGCAACTCAAACCCGGGATTTGCAGCTGGCCCGGCACCAGGAGGAGGCTTTGCCCCGAGCAATGCCATAACCACCACTACCACCGAAAACCCCAAGGAGCCAAAGAAGACCAGCTCCAGCGCCAGAGCAGGGCCCGGATATGCCGACGAAAGCAAGCACGCAAAGGAAGGTCCGGTGACGTTGACCAAGACCCTCGAACAGCCACAGCCAGAACCACCTGCCGCGAGCCCCTCGGATCCGCCGGCCGAGGAAATCACCAACTCGATCATCTTCGTCACCGTCAGCTCCCTGTACGGGGTTCCGGGCGAGGTGACCTTGACGAGGACGCTCGATCCGCCGGCTGGGGGAGATGCAGCGGGTCAGCTGGCCGCCTCGACGTCGCCCGTGTTCAACTTTGCACCGCCACCGCCGCCGCCGCCGCCGCCGTCGGAACCAATTACCAGCCAGATAGTGACAACAGTTACCCGGAAGACGACCCTCGACGACGTCCACACGACCACGGTAACCTGGCAGACTACCCTGCCAGGTGCCGTGTCGACAGTGATTGGGCAGACAGTATTACACAACGTCGTGAGCACAGTCATCGGGAAAACAACACTCGACAACGTGGTCAGCACGTATACCGGAACAACAACCATCGACGGCGTTGCAAGGACCTTTGTGGCAACCACAACGCTCAACGGTGTTGTGAGCACATTCACTTCAGTGACAACAATGAGCGAGGTGACGAGCTTCATCACCTCGGTAACAACGTTATCCGGTGAAGTGAAGGCGTTCTCTGAAGTGCGGACGGTAAGCGGGGTAGTCGTGAGCGAATACACCGAGGTGTTGACAACGACGACGTTACTGAGCGGTACTGCTGCTGCTGCAGCGGCATACTACTATTACTACTACGAGACGGTGCGGGTTGTGACGTTGACGGACTCGAACGGCATGGCCACTGCCACCGTCACCAGGACGCCGCCCGCCATCTCGACCCCCACGGTCATCACCCTGTTCAATTCAGCCGGCACCCCGACGGCCACCATCACCACAAGAGTCCTGGCAGCGCCGATAGTGACGACGCTGAGAAACTCGCAAGGCGTGCCGACAGCAACGGTCACCGAGTACCCCGTGTACTACCCCAGCAGCAGCAGCAGCAACAACAACAACAACAACAGCAACAGCGACAACAACAGCACCAGGGCGCCGCCAGCACATCAGCAGCCACAGACAGTGATCGAAGTGTATTACCTGTCCAAGGGGCAGTATTTCATGGGCTTTTTCCTGCCGCCCATCCTCAGTGTGATGCTGACTATCCCCATCCGCATGATTGACCTGAGCGCCAAGCAATTCCAGCCCTGGCACGAGTTGACGCACCGCCAGGGGGGTGCCACGGCGTGCGAGTCTTTGTGCCTCAAGACGGACGAGTTCTACGGCATCGCCTCGAGCATTCGCTCGCTGGCGGGTGGGCAAGCGCTGGTGTTCCTGACGACCCTTCTCACCCTGTGTTCTGTTTTGCTGGTCCCGCTCTCGGCCGAGGCCATCGCGCTAAAGCTGCACGGCAGCTGCGCTGTGACCGACTTTCGTGGGTGCGCCATGACGCTGGGCGTGTTTTTGGCCCCAGCCAGGGCGGTCATAGCGCTGCTGGGCTTCATGGTCGTCCTTGTAGTGCTGACCCTGCTTGTCCTTTCCCGCTGGCGATCGGGTGTGGCGTCGAATCCGTGGACCATTGTGGGCATGGCGTCGCTGTCGACAAACGCCGATGTGACAGCGTTGTTGACGGCGCTCCCGACTGGCCGTGATGGGAGGGTGAAACACGACCAGCTTCTCAAAGCCTTTGAGGGGAGGACCTTCAAACTTGGATACTTTTTCAACCGGAATGGCGTGCCAGAGTACGGCATCATGATTCAACACGACACCGCAAACAGGAACATGAAGCCACCGTCCTCACGGGGTTCCGGCTCGAGTGGGATTTCCTTGGTCAGCCAGAGTCGGAGTGGAGACTCCAACACCGAGGGCAGCAGCAGCAAGACAAACAAGGCCGCACACCATCTTCCGTTCCTGATGCTGTCCTACAAAGGGCGGATATCCTTTCTCGTGCTGCTGACCGGCGTCATGGTGGTGATTCTGTACTACAACACCACGTCGGGCGACTCGCCTTTCGAGAGCTTCATGGACACGTCCAGCTTTGGCGTGCGTGCCTTGTTCACGCTGGTGGGGGTTTGCATTACCTTTTTCTGGAGCTCGTTCTTCACCAGTGAGTTTTTTTTTTTGATCTCCTCTCCAGTTAATTAGAATAGGGTCACTGGCAAAAAGAAGAAAAAAAACAGAAAGTTGACCATTCATTGTACAGGCCTTGCCATCCTCAGCCCGTATCAACTCCTCGCACAAGCACCGCAGCCCGCGCAGCTATCCATCACCCTCTCGCCGCCATTAAACGCCTTCATGGGCATCTGGAGCGCAATCCGCCGCCGGCACCTGTTCCTCGTCATCGTGGCCTTCACGGCCATCCTGTCCGAGTTCATGCCGCTCTTGCTCAGCAACGTGCCGTTCCGCGTCACGCAGACGTGGAAGACGCATCTGGTCTGCACATGGTTGGCCACGGCGATCCTGGCCGTCATGTGGCTGGTCGTTGCGGGTGGGTTTTTGGTGCGGTGGCCTCACATGCCCGTCGATCCGAGCACGATTGCCGGCGCCATGTACTATGTGTGCGACTCGTGGATGGTCTGGAGTTTCGAGGGACTCAGCGTGCTGGGGGAGGAGGAGAGAGATCGGAAAGTGGGCGCAATGGGGTTGAGGTTCGAGTTTGGCGACATGGTGGGCCTGGCAGGCCGGAAAAGGGTTGGCGTTGATGGGTTTTATCACCACCATATGTGACTGCCGGCCATTGGCCTTGTATTTGCAGCGCATAGAGACGAAAACGTCGTAAATTACGCCTCTCACTATTAATTCCACCATGCTTATGAGTTAACACCGAAGTGTGTTAGGCTGACCGATGAACGGGACGGGACAGGAACGCCAGAGCTGTTCAAGTCCTCCGAAAACCGTCGGGGGGCTGATACATAATTACACATATCCCGGGGCTAATTAACAAGGCGTGCCGATGTTTGTGCACATAGCAAATTTGATGAGGATATTATGGAAATTTATAACCCAGACTCGCTATTTACCGCACTAAGCTTTTCCCATTACCTGGGGATAATTAAGTGTAAATACGTAAATACTAGGTAGCTGGAAGCCGGAGCATGAATGGATTTCCAGGGGAATGGCACACCCCGTAAAGCGGAAATTTCCACCACCAAACTGCTAACTATTCCATATTTGAAGAGCAAAGCTGGGGTGCTCGATGACCTTGAAACCCCAACCCAACGAGGGGAAAGCCCTGGACAAGTGAACTAGAGCATATCCGCCTGAGAGCCTCGTAAGGATGTGTGATCTCTAGCCTCTCTCCCTTTCCCCGCTCGAGCCCCCCCCCCCCCCCCCCCCCTCTCCCGCAGGGAGATGTGGTGGATGCCAGGGTTCCGGCGATGTCGGACCCTCAATAACAGCAAGACGATGTCTTCTGCGGCCAACCAGCTCAGTTGATACCCCACCAAGCCCACCTGGCGTCTTCTGACGCTAGATAAATAGCGCCAACGGCCTTACAGAACTGCAGATGAAGGCCCACTTGTTTCCTCATCAGTCCTAGCAAATGCAGTAGGGTGAAGCACGCCATTATGCCTGATCATAAATTATTTAGGGGTCAAAGCTTTCAAGGGAAGAAAAAACAAGCTTCCAACTATTGACAGGCACCCCTATATTCGCTAGCCAATTTACGGCTCATATCTCGGGTGTGGAACCCGGGAAAGCCCAGCAAGGTAGATCATTAAACAGATGACGAGATCTAGAAGTCGCGTCGACAAAGTCTGGTCCCAGATTCGGATTCTGCGATATGGCATATCACATTGAAGCCCTGGCAAGAAGCATCGAACCACCCACTACCATATTGGAAGGACCCTTATCCGTATGCTCGCGCACGGCAAAAGCACGAGTCCGGGATTTGTCATAATATCAACTCACATCTTGTAGATAACCGGTGTAAACGCTGGCCACTCAGACAAAAACGGGGGTGGGGGCTCTCGATCGTGGAGATTGAACTAGCGGCAAGTGCCGAGGGCCGGGACGGTTGTCCGTTGCATTCTAATCGCGCCTCGTTTCATCGACCGACATGCCTGCCGCGAGAAGTGGAGCCAAGGCGTTTGCTGCCAAGATCTGTGAGTCCACCAACCAACTTTGGATACGACCTCCCGCCTCGATCGCATACAGACCCTGGTCTTGTCATCGGGGCGCCTTCGGCCTGCATGGTCCAATCATTCAAGGGTGTGAGCTCGATGTAATCTCAGATCAGCCAGCGCGGCTTTCTCCGGGTTACGTACCCTCTTTGTCCGGTCGCCCAAATGCAGAAAACGATGCATACGAGTGGAGCCTTGCCAAGCCGCGATCTGATCTCGGCGTGTCAAAACTCTGCACGGCCTGCGGGCGCCAGGCCTGGAGCTAGAATTATTTGTGTGATAAGCCAGCATGCGACCCCCTCATTATAAATACATGGCAGTACGCACTGATTAGATGGATCAGTAGTGGCAGGCAGGTGAGTCCAGGGAGGGAGTTAGCTAATTATGCGGGAGACCCCTCTCAATTGACCGAGCGTTGCTCCTTGACATAAAAGTTGACAAAATGACATCATAATAGCATCATAAATTTTTGGGGGTTGAGATCGACCAGCGAAAGATAGAAGGGTGTTATAATTAATGACAATTTAGGAAGCCCACCCGCATAAGTAGGGAGTAACCCAACAAACCTTCTCCGGTCTAATCAATCGTCCCCCCGTCCCCGTCCCCGTCAATTGAGGAGAAGCAAGATATATTGATTTTTCCCGAACGCTTTCATCACCGGCAATCACAAGATCGAGGATGTGCATAATGCAAGGTTCAAAGGAGCGATCACTAGGTAGGTAGGTGGTGGTAGGTAGGCGTCTATACATGCAAACATGGAGCTGTGCCGAGCGGACAGCCTTCCAGTTACACCAAGTGTCGGGCCTTCACAATCCCTTGGAGGTGCCACGTAAGACCACCCAAGTACCCCTAATTCCCCGCCATAGCCTAGGTGACATTAACTCGCGCAAGTGTGCGCCCCGTCGTGTCACGCAGGGCGGGGACTCATGTCGATGAACGGATTAGGTTATGTGCACGATACTAGAAAGCCACTTGGCGGGGACTTGTATCACTCGGTCACCATGTGGGATGTCCGCGCAGGAGGGTTTCAGTGATGGCTTATCCTAGTGCCGGTCCCCCTCACCCAGGCGGCTATATGATCAGGTGATAGATCCCTACATAAGGAATGCTTATGTGCTTTGTGACTTGCTACCTAATCGAGGGGCTTTTTATTTTGTTTACCTTTCCCTACGGATACAAACTCGGCCAAACGGATCACTGGATGAGACTGGTAAAAATACCTGCCGTCCTCAACATCGACCTTGTTATAATTACCGCCTAGCTTGGAATACCTAGGTACGATGGATTTTCAAACGCGCGTCACTGACCCATTGGGGATTGATGGCAACAATGAGGTAGGCGACAACCCTTTACATCACTTCTTGATATATGCATGCTCGGCAGCCCAGCGGGCTCATTGAGTTCTATTGCACTAATTACCTCAGGTACCCAGCGCAGAGAAAGGGTGTGCCCGAGCAGCACATTGCCTTGCGTTTTCGTCTTTAACTATCCCACCTCTCAACTTGGTATCAAGTCTCACACAATACACGGACTGACTCTGAGGAAGGGACAGGTTGATCTATCTCCCGTGTTCCCACCGGCTTACGACTATGTGGACGCCAACGTCTACTCCGCCCCGCAGACCCTCCCCTTTTACCACAATGAGACTGCATACAACTATCTTGCCACGCCTAATAGTCCACTTGCCATGAGAGAGCCCAGCTACCAAGCCATCGACACTCAACACTGGGCCAAGCCCAGCAGTCTGCCACCTCTCTCCACTGATGGATGGGGGCCCACCGGACCAGGCTTCAATACCTGCGGCGGCGACAGTAATCTCTTTGATACACCCGCAGCCGACCACGCCGCAACTACTACTCCTACTGCTACTACTATTACTAAACTCGAAGCGTCACCCCGGTCTTCGAAGAAGAATACTGGGTAAGCTCCCCCCCCCCCCCTTCCCCAAAGCAACATCAAGACCCAAGTCCTCTAATTCACTAATGAACAGTAGGACAAGCGGTGGCAACAGTAAAAAGCACAGTGTCCAGCTTCGAACAGCATCTCACAAATCTCGCGTTCCGCGGCGGCGCGAGGCGGCGGCGGCGGTGTCCTCCTCCTTCATGACGTCCCAAGCCCTCCTAACACCAAATTCGCCCGTTTCCAACGACAATCAAAGCGATGATAATAATGCGCAACAACATTGGGCGCGGAAGAGCCACAACCGTGTTGAGAAACAATATCGCAACCGGCTCAACGCCCAGTTCCAACGCCTGCTCAACGCCCTCCCAACTGCTGCCACCGATCGGCGTCGCAACGGCGGCTGCGGCGGTTCTTCCGACCTGGACGACAATAACGACAATAATAGTAACAGCAGCGCAGGTAACGGCCTCGGAACTTTCGGCGGCCCCGGCGGAGGCGGTGGTGGCGGCAGCGAAAAGAGGCTAAGCAAAGCCGAGGTGCTCGACTTGGCGACCAGCCACATCAAGGCGCTCGAGAAAGACCGACGCCGCCTCCGACAGGAGCGTAACGACTTGCTCCGGAAGATGGAACCTATTCCCAAGGCTATTGTTCGCTGAGAAATGTGTGTGTATGAGGGGGAGAGGAAGTTTTCCGACGGTGTACTTATCACTGGCGCTGGCAGGTTCTATAAATTAATAGTAATTAGCTGGCAGTCGGTGGAACTGATCAGATTGGAATGTAATTATCTAATGTACCCACGAGTGGCTCAAAGTAGTCATACCCCGTCAAATGTCAAATGTGATCAACTTTGTTGTCGTCGTTGTTGCTGTTGTGAGCATTGAGTGAAAAGTCTCCTTTTTTTTTTTTTTTCTTCTTCTTCTCCTGTTTGACATCTGGTATTTTAAAGGTCTGCCTGGATGGGGCAAGGTAGGTGACAGAAGACTGGGCGGCAGATATGGGATGTGCTTTGTCCGAGCGCTTTGTGACAATTAGTTGAAGGTGACGTAGGAGGTGCGATGACTTGTTTACTGTGGAGACTGACAGGCTGTGGCAGGTGCACAACTGGCAGTGAGAAAAGTCAAATGATGTAAGTGGGCAGCACCTGCCCTCTCTAGAATAGGAGTACATCCCCTCTGGGGGTGGCAGGTGCGTCCGGTGTTAGTCACAGTCAAATGAGTGGCCATGAAAAATACCACAGAACTTCAAGTTTAAATCTAATTACGAACAAAGGTTGAATTCAGATAACTAGACTTATGAAAATACACTCGTTGCGTCCCCACATCGCCAGCACGATCCACCATGTCTCGCTGGGTGGAATATCTCTGCTGCTCTGCATAGCCCTCAGAGTGACGCCAATGGTATCGAATGGGCAGCTAGTCTACCCGTAACTTGGTACCCTCGATCAAAACCGGGGCGGCTGACCGGGAGAGAGAGGCTCCACTGGCCGCTAGCGGTGAGGAAGGATGCCGACCATTCGTACGAGTTGGCCACCGCGTCGCTCGGGGCGGTAAAGTCCCACTGTGCCGAGGCCGGTCTGGCGGTGCACAAACGACCTGGCCTTCAAGGCCGCCGCCCTGGAGCCACAAGCTGACCGTCTCCTGGGGCTGGTACTGGCCCGAGCTGCCAGGGGGGTGAGGGCGGCTATGTCGACAAATATTGAATCGAATCGGCCCGTCTGCGCATTTTTTACCCCCACTATGATATGCAGGCCGAGCACGGCCGGGTACGAGAAGTCGATTTTGCCCACGTTGAGCCAGCCAGCATTGCTTGGGTTGGCGGGACCACCTGGCATTGGGTTCCAGTAGCCGTTCTGGTCGATGTCGAACGATTCGCCCGGGCTGCACGCCTGCCACTTTGCTCATAATTTTGACCGGGACGCCTTGGACCCGCTCTCCCGCCGTAAAGGCGAGTGCGTACTCGGCCCTCCGCGAGACCGAGTCCATTGGGGCAGCTCCCCGCAACGGCCAAACCATATCGTATGAGGGTGCGGTGACGCTGGTGCGGACCGCCTTGGCCACTTGGAGCCTCAAACCGATGTTGACAATCTCAATGAGATCAGCCTGCGACTCGTACCAGTTGAGCGTGCGGACGGACATGTTGACCGGACGTGGAACGGGATTTGGCGTGTTGTTTTGTGGTTGGGATGGAGAATCCCAAGTGCTAATTAATTAGACAAAGATGGCGTTGATGAATTGGAGTTTTTGAATGTTATGACTTTTTGATAATAAGCCGCTGGGAAATACCAAGTGTGACGTGCTGGTCCTTCTTCGGGTTGAACAAACGATTCAGCTCTATCAGTTCGGCACGGGTGGCTGCGAGTGGAGAGCTGAAGCCAGGACCCAGAACTTGATAATTTCCTCAACGCGGTTCGTCCATCAGGCGCGCAGAATGCGGCCTCGATAATGACCATACTTGCATGACACCAGCGCAGGGACCGACCACCTCACAACTCCAATTGGTTGCTCTGCTTCTGGAGGAAACGAGTTCAACAACTATTGACGTGGCAATCAACACCAAAAGCCACCCATGTTGTCGCTTTGTGAATTTCGATGGCAGATGTGGCGACCTGAGAAGCCTGTTCCAGCTTCGCTGGGGAATACGTGGTTGATAAACTCAGCTGCCAGGTCTATGAGTATTGACATGGCACACAGGGTGAGCCAGCCGTTTTTGACTGACTGATGCGCAACCTGCCTACCTAACTATTGCCAATGGTAGGCGACGGTAGCGTCATCATATTGACCCGACTGACGACAAGACCGAGACTTGGGAGTCAAGCCCTCCCTATATGAGGGGCAGAGATGCTTGAGTTTAGCAGAACAAAGAGAGAAACAACAGCCCGAGATTTGGTGTAATTATAAATTATACAAATGAATTGCCGCTGCCGGTGTATTTGCTCTCGGCGCCTCGCCGATCCGCATCTCTCACGTCTTTGAAATCTTTGTCTACTGATACTGTCCCTCATATTAGTTTGACTGCCATAATTAAGTTCCCAAGTGTTTGATACTAGTAACTTTGTTTCCCAAGCCGACTCAAAACCTGGGCTGAGCTTACTTCTGTGACCCCGGAGGAGGAGTTCTCAAGAACCATCACCCACGAGTTCGGACATGCCGTTGGATGCATCCCCCAGCATCAGTCAGTCTTGAAATGGAGTCGGGAGATGCTCTGCGCGTCAAGGTGAGCGCCTACGCGGCATCAACAGTGTCATCAGAGCACCGAGACCTAGGGGGAAGGCGGTATTCTGTCTTCTGTTCGCCCGATAAAGTACCTTATTAACCCACGCACGGCTTGCCTAGGGCTGCTGGACTGGTAGACATTTCAGTCAAAGAACGGCCTGGTTGTGCTGATATACATCATCTTATTTTCAGAAAGAGAAAGTCTCCTTATTATACCGTGAAACGAATTTCCCCACAGATGTTGTTAATCAAAAGACCCTGATAAGAACAGTGGCACCAATACATGTTTAATTCTGCCCTCTAGCAGCTACCTTATACTTGGTTGATTTTCGCTCGTTTTAGCAAACCTCCAACATCACCAATGCAACTAACACAACAATTACCAGAGGCAGATGCCACATTTTTAATTCTAGTTTTTACCGCTACGATATAAAATTAGAAAAGGAATTACCGCAAACCTTTTCATAAATTTGAGCGCTTGAACAAATACAAGGCAAGGAACATCTCAAACAAAGAGTCAGCCACCACAGTGCATTTGCAACATAAAGGGGCTGTGGACCACAGATTGAGTCAATGCGAGGGCCACGGCTACACCCCAACAGTGCCGGGGCCGGGGGGGGGGGGGGGTGATCCATGCTTGTCACCAATCAGACATGATTAGTGGGGCTGCTGTCCCCCCAAGCTTCCCCATCCCAGCGACAACCAAAACCTTGGAGACATGTTCAACTTGAACCTTTAAAATACCTCTCCATGGGCGACAGGCGGCAGACCCAAGTTTAAACCAGCCCAAATTCTCTGGAGGAGACGCTTAAATCCCTATTCCCTCGACATCGCTGAGGCGACCCACGGTATCCATATCCGTACCTTGGCGAGAACCACCTTTCGTCGCAACTTCATCACACGCTTGATTGCTCCCCAGAACCAGGGCAGGTACCCACGTCTTGATGAGCAGCCTTCAACATGGCCGACAGCGGCGACCAGAGCGCCGGCGCGGATGCCTTGCCATCGCCATCCCCCTCGCCCTCGCCCACCGCAAATACCCATTCCGAGTGCTCCCCCTCCCACACGCGCCATTACCCCCTCGACATCCCCAACACTCCCTTCCACCGCTATGAACACCGCCGCCTCACAGCACGCGACATTATGGTCCACCGCATCATGGCCGACTACGTGAACCCATCACCCGCGACTGCCCCGATGTACGAAGACTACCTGGTGCTGCCTCGTCCACCGCTGCCGCCCCATGGCGCCCGCACCCAGCTCGACCTCGACCTCAGCACCCTCCGCAACACTCTCTTTACCAAGTCTCCGCACGATGCACGAAAAGGCGTGCTTTCCGCCCTCGTTCCCTCCGTCCATTCAGGAAAATGTTGCCGCTTGCGCCCTGTCTGGGAGGCGGTCCAAGGGCCACGCAAAGCGCCCCCCACCAATGGCAACGATGTGCTGGACATGGTAATGCGCCATTACTTGGAGACAGACAGCGCAACGATGCGCATGTGGGTGTCGCGGACACGGCCCCCTCGACCGTACGTCGGCCCAATCCCCGCGGAACCGACATCTGCGAGCCTGGCGCAAGCCTTTTCTCCGTGGGCAAAGATCAACATCCGGGCCGAATACCAAGTTTCGCTTCTGACCGAGAGGATGAGGAATGGAGAGCCCTGGGTAGATGGCGATCACTCGTCCCATATGCAGAGTTTGCGGGCCAAGGTCGCGGTACAGGACCAGCTGCCGCTTTATGACGGAGGTGTCTCGATTCCAAAGATACGGCAAGTGTTGGACCTTAACGCCAGCGGCATTCACGGTGCCTCCAGGGGGACAAACCGGACCCACTGGACGTTGATACAGCGGCAAAACTGGAACTTGCCGTCCCGTCGTCCGCCGCCCCGACCCCCCGGGTTGCCCTTGCCCGTGTGGCCCGAGCGGAGCTATAGGATGCCCTTCATTCAGCAGCCCGTGTGGGGTGGTCGGTTGAGTTCCAACCACCCTCTGCGTGAACAGCAGCAGATGTCGTCCCTGTCCCTCGAAACGAACCTGAACCCAGGTCGCGGCCGGAACCGCGACGGGATTTGGGCTACCGGGCGCCCCAACCACAACAGGTGGCTCCAGGAGGAGGATGACGACATGCCCGATGGACGTTACAGGCGCCCAAGCAGACGATGTGCAAGTGAGCCGCCTCCCGGCAGCTTTGCGACCGCGCGCCTTCCGAGACCTGACCCAACGCATACCAGTCCAGCTGTCCATATCATGTTCCCACGAATGACCCTCGCACAACTTGACAGTCGGTCAAGAAGGCGCAGCCTAAGCCGGACGCGGATCGAAGAGATGTTTGACTGGGACACGGACGTTGCGAATCTGGGCCTCGTGTCATCGGACAGTGAACCGCGGCGCGTCAGCAGAGGCGAGAAACAGGCGGCTGCTCGCTCGTCAGAAGGAAAGAAGAGGCACCACCACCGCCGCCGCCCGATGCACTGGTGCGAGAACTGCATGGACATGTCGCACAACACGTCCGCCTGCTCGGCGCCGTGCGGGCACTGCGGCGCGCCCAACCCGCGCGCCAGTTCGGACCTAGAGGATTACAAGAACCGCCCGAATCTCCACCACAACCCCCACCTCGCACCGCAGTGTCCCGTCGCACGACAGAACCGGTGCAAGTGTCTGCCCTTCCCGACGTTCCACACCGCCAAGCAATGCGGGATCCCGTGCAGGCGCGACTGCGGCAACCCAGCGCTGCGCGGCAGCTTCCAGCACCCCAACGCCATGCTCTGCCAGGCGCGGTGCTGCATGTGCGGGATCCGGGGCCACAGCGGGCGGGAGTGCCGGCAGCCGGCGTGCCGATGCGGCGGCTACCACCTCGGGCAGGACTGCTCGTGGAACCCGGCGTGTCGCGTGCCAGAGTGCGGCCGGTTCTGGTGCGGCGTGCACTGCCACGCGTGCGGGAGCGACAAGAAGCCCTTTCTCAACTGGCAGTGCGGCGCCTGTCGGGGCGTCCACGGCGGCGACGGTGGCGACGGCGGCGAGCTGGCATGGGGTGATGATGTTCCCAACTTGAAAAGAAAGGGAGGCAGAGGACGGACTCGGCGACCGAAGCCTGAAGCTGACGAGGGGGAAATGGGCCCTGAAGAGATCTCACTTTCCACGATATCGGCACAGACAGCCCTGATTGTTGAAGCCTCGACCGTTGTTGATGCGACGCCACCCCCTGCGAGCGTGTTTGGCGAACCGCGGTCGTTGAGGAAGGGGGTTCCAGTTGTGGAAAGAAAGGTACCTACTATGACGGGACAGTAACACTTGGACGAGGCACTTGGACGAGAAACACATTGACAAGACGAGCTCATCTGCTCTCATCAAACCCAGAAAAGGGCCCATCATTGAACAAAAGGCACTACGAGCAAGTCAAATGACGCATCATCGACCAAAAGCTCAGGCCCTCCTCATCAGGCGAAGAGGGTCGGTCGTATGGAGTGGGTGATATAATGAAATTGGAAGAACAAATTGTTGGCATGCATTCACAGGAGGACAATGGAGCGAGGGATACAGGCAGGCGCATGGAAACTGATTGATACCCCCTTTTCGGATAGAATCTCGAGGAAAACATAGCATGGCATGGCGGTGTCGCACACGGGAAATACAAAACCCACCCACACAGATTTTCTTTCATTGCATTTTTTGTTCTTGCTTGTATTGTATATATTTCTCATTTCCTCCACCTCCGAGGGGATTAGGTTGGTGGGTTTAATTCATTCCAAAAGATGGATGGATATAAAAACAACAAAAACAACAGAAGACAGACGGACGATATGATATAACCTTGTCCTTGCTCATACACCTTGCTTGCCTTGCCTTGCCTTGCCTAGGTGCTCTGGTCTTCGTCCACACGTGACTGTGACGTGACATAAAATATAGATACATGAACCGAACCGAATTGAACAACGGAGCAAGTGCACTCACCCACTGCCCGCCGCCGTGTTATCGAGACCATGATTCCCATCCAGCCCACCTAGCCAGCTAGTCCTCCCTGCTGTTGTACGAAACAGCTGTGGGAATAATAAAAAGTGACATACATTCCTGCCTTAAACCTGCCGGTAGGCAAGGAAACGAAAAAAAACAGGGAACTATATCCGAAACAGAAAGAAAAGAAAACACTGTCGCCGCTGACATACAGCAGGAAATAAAAGGGAATAAAAAAGTCAACAGCTTGCTTGAATCAACACCAATACATTCGTGAGGGGTGAAAAATGAAACAAAACAAATAGAAGCAGAAAAAGAACCGGGTCCATTCCTCCCATTTGGTTGGTATATGCGGCGGCCGATTGGGCGGGGGCGGCAGGGGTATGTTTGTTTGTTAGTAGCACACTGTTCGACATCACACCTTTTCCTTCGTCCTCCTCTTTTTCTCACTCATCATCATCGTCCTCCCATCGGCCTCCACCACTCATCCCGCCGCCTTCATCGTCACCCAACACCTCCACTTTCGTACCCAGAGCCTCCTTGCCCTGCTGAATCATTCGCAGCAGCGACTGGTTGAAGAAATCCACGCGCGCGTCCGTCTCCCGCTCGGCGGCCAGCTTCTTTTGTGCCAGCTGCTTCGCTTCGGCGTCAAGTCGCGGGCTAGCCTGGATGACTTCCGGGTAGATCTTGGGGGCGATGCTACGGCGGCGTGCGGTGGACATGGAGGCGGCCGAGGCGGCGCTCTGGCTCCGGAGATGGCCCCTTGTCGTCTTGGTTGGTGACACGAGAGATGGGGCGGGGGATTGGGTCCGCAGGCTCTGGCGGCTTGATGGTCGGGAAGCTCCGCCGCCGCCGGTTACACCGGGGAAGATGAATGACGAGTTGGGTTGTAAAGGGGATGTTTGAGATGGGACGGGGATGCGGCTGGGGGTCTGTCGAAATGCTGGGGACCTCGGCTGCGCAAAACTCGCGGGCTCGTGCGACGTCAGATTCGGCGACCCCGCGTGCGAGATGCGCAGTGACGCACGATTACTCCGCGAGACAGTGGACGTAGTGCTGCCACCGCCGTTGCCACCGCTGCTGAGCCTCGATATGGGGACGCTTATGCGCCGGCCCGAGCTGGCGGCCGTTTGCGAGTAGTATCCTGCCTGACCACCCCCCGAGTTCCGGTTCCGCATTGCGGCTGGTCGCGACGATCCCTTGGACACTTCAGAACCGAATCTCCGCGGTTTGGAGTCGCGTTTCTGATCGCGAGGTTCATCCACGATCACCCAATGTTTGCCCAGGTCGTCCTTCGCCGAGTTGCGCCCAACTTCAGAGTGGTGACTGACCTGTCTGCGCTTTACAGCAGGTCTCGGTGTCGACTCGGGTGTTGTGGCTGTCTCCTCGGTATAGTCGGGCGAGTACGATACATAATCCGGCTGGGGAAAATGGCCGGGGATGGCTGTCGTCGGGTTATCAAAGGGGGGGTCTTCGCGCTGGAGTGTCGGCATGTCGTGCTCGTTGCACCATGTCTGGCCCGTCGTCTGCGATGGCGTGCCCGATCCGTTGAGCTCATATCCCTTCCCCCCTCCAGCATGAAACCCTTTAAACGTCCCCGTCTTGCAAAACTCCCACACCTTGCCGACCACATCCCCTATCGCGTAAAAGGCAAAACTGCTCCATCCCGACGAGCCAGACACGTCCGGCTGGCTAAGACCGAGATGGCTGTGGGGGAGCTGGACAGACGGCGACTCGATCTCGTCGCAATCTTGCTTCGGGCCTAGAGCTCTCCTGTAATCAATGTCAGAGTAGACGCTATCCTCCAGCAGCCCGTTCTCCGCGCCATTTGGGGGCCCCAGGGGAGTCGCATTGATCTGGCCTGCCAGGGTATATCTAATCTGTCGCCCAGCGCCTGCTGACGGCGGCTTCTCCTCGTCTCTCCCGCCGTCGTTTGCGCCGTCCATGTTCATGTTCCACTCCACGGGGGTGGATTCTCGTGTGCCGATGCGCTTTCGTTTTATTGTACCCGTGGCCGGGGTTGTGGACATGGAGACGTCGGAATACAGGCTGCCCGTCGACTTGGCCAGGTTGTAGCTCGATGCCGAGGGCGACACGGGGGGACGAAAAATGCCGGCACTCAGTGCTGGTCGCGATCTCGTCGTTGTTGTGTCGAAGCGATAAGCGCCGGGCACATGAAACTCTGCTGCGAAAGACATGGTGGGCTAAAAGGGGAGGGGATAGTCGTCGGGCGACGATGACGTTGTGAGCCTGGGTTCGACCCCTGGATTTGGGCTTTGGATACCCGACGTGTCGAGCGCAGGGGATTGCCAGCTCAGCTCGAGAGCGTGAGTCAGGTGATGCGGTGGTGGACGGTTTCCAACGGCCGAGGCTGTGTTGTCTGGTGGGTGGCGGTGGTCGCCGAGTGTGAGTTTTGGTGGTCACCAAATAACGCTGTCCGCATCACAATCTGAACTGCTTTCGGGCGCGAATCGATCGCCTTGATCTTGGTGAGGTCCGCGATTCGATTCTCGATTCCGGCTCGATGCCAGCGCGGCTGACGGCGATAGGATGTGTTGTCGCGTTGGGTGGATGGACAATTGCCTGAGGTGTCAACGGTAGCTCGGCGGTCGGGATGAGGTTGTGTGTGCGTGTGTATGGTTTGTGGACTTGTGGTGGGGGGAGCTCAGGTGGGAAGCTGCTCAGGCAACCAAGCTACCTGGGGGTACCGTGCAAACTTGGGGGCGGTGAGGGGCAATGCACACAAATACCCTGTTCACAGTCCCAGGTGTTTTTGGCTTCTGGTGGCGCCGACAACGAAGGCAAAAGACGTCCTTGTTCCTGAGTAGGACAAAAAGTCGTCTTGGTAGGCCCCAAACGGCGTCCGTCGTTGTCCGAAAAAATATTTCTTTGGCCCGTCGCTAGTGAGGGAGCTTCTCCTGCCCATTTGCCGTGCTAGTAACGATAGCGAGCAGCTTGTACATGTCACGGTACATGTATCAGTGTTAAGGCTCCAACAAATGCGCCAAAACCCAGTGTCCCGCCAATCGAGACACGGCGCGCCTGGTCGTGACGTAGCACAAATTACGCGAGCCAGCGCCCTGTTTGCCAGCCAGAGAGAGTCCCGTGAATAAATCCGTTTACTCTCAAACCCAATTCCGCAAAAAAGCCATTTCGTCTCATGTGTCAGGAAGGATGGATGGATGGAGAGCCCTGTTAATCGCAAATGCTCCGCAGTCTGTAGCAAGACCCCTTTTCCCCTTTTATCAACAACCGGGAAAGGGTCCAGTCGGGTCCAGCTCAACGAAGATTTAGCGACGTAGCGTGGTTGCCCTGGCAGTCGCCCGTTCGGGGAGTGGGGTAATCACAACAAAAACGACGGAAATTTCGAAAGGGTCGTCGGGTTTCGATGCGACGCGGGGCAATCCTTATTTACTGGCTCAGCGAATTCAGGCCTCTCGGATGAAAGCTGTCAGACATTGATTCTTCGTTCTCTAATAATAAGTCTATTGTCATAGATTCTGCCGCAAATCCCAGCACTGGGTATTTCAGATATTGACATCAAAATCCACCCCAACAACCCACCCTTGCGGTGCAGTGTGTATGTGGGGCAATCTACCATCCATTGGTGGTTAATATCAAAATGCTGTCCAAGCGCCAACCCCCCGACCTCAACAGGCCGCCCGATCATCGCCGTCTCGTCGTGAAAATTACCCGGAATGAATGAAACTAAAACAAATTCGTCTACTTGGTGTAGTACTCGTCCTGCATCTCCTTCTTCTCGGGAGCAACACCCCCAGCGATGCCGGCCTCGCCGCGGACGTGGGCATGTCCGTCCCAGAATGCCTCGCGGTCATTGATCAGCTCTGCGGCCCAGGCCTTGACCTCGTCCAGCACGATGACGGTGCTGACGTAGGTGAACTCGCCCAGGTCCAGCTTGCCCTCGCCGCGCTTCTCGTACTCGATCATCTGCAGGAGCAACTCCATCTTGTCAATGTCGTGCACAAAGTGGCTCTCCAGCGTCTTGGAGTCCTCGTATTCCTGCCAGATGGCGCGAATCTCTTGGCCCGTGATGCCGCCGTTGACTTTTCCCAGCAGCCCTTGTGTGATGTAGTCCATGGTTGTAGCCTCGCGCCGGCTCTTCTCGGGCTTCGGCACGCCGTCGACGGGGGTTATGTCGCCGACAATCGCCTCGGCCATGTCGTGGATCAGACACATCTTCATGCATTTTGCCATGTCCAGTTTCGATGAAAGGGAAGGCGGCGCGAGCATGGTCATGAGGGACATGCGGTACATGTGGTCGGCAATCGACTCTCCGCTGTGGGAGGACCACCATGTCAGCTGGGAATTTTGTCTGGGGACGGTTAGGGGGTGAGACTAGGATGGATGCCTACTGCTGGATGCCAAAGCGGCGCCAACCCTCGCGCTTCATCGTCTTGAGCCCCTCGAGGACGTGGAAGTAGGGCAGCGGGGAGCTCGTGCCCACGGCAAGTCTCCCTGTGGGAATCGCATCGAGCACCTTGTCAACCGTCCACGGGCCAGTAATAAAGGTGTTTGGGTTGGGGACGTTGGCAACGTCTGGCGAAACAGTCAGCACACGGCGAAAACGGCCGTCCAACAAGCCTCTTGCGCACCCACCCGGTACATTCTTAGCGGCGCCATTGGCAATGCCACCGCTGTCGGTCGCGCTCGGCGGCATCTTTTGGTTTGCGAGTCGGTGAAGGTAAGACTTGCGGGTGCGGGGTTGGCTTGGTCGGCGCGACACGCACGGGCAGAGGCTGTTCTTTGGATTGCGGAGATGGGCGCAAAAGAAACTCAATTCTCTCGGGACGACGAGCAATGAGGTCGGCTGGCTTATGGGGGGCGGGGTGGAGGTCAAGAAAGATCTTCAGACAAACAAGCGTCAAAAGAATGGAAGGTGGAACATGGCGGTGGGCGGCCGGTTCCCATTCCCACTTGCTTCACCCCACACTGAGCGACCCTTCCAGACGGAAGCGTCACAGGGGGTCTCCTACCAACAAACATTGCTTATCTGGGCCCGCTAAAAGCCCACAGCTGCGGCTTCCCGAGCGCGACGTACACCTACCTACATGTACCTCACGCAGTGAGCAAACATTCCATTGGACCATGTGTGTCAGCGTGTGACTTTGTCATGGCAGGTTGGCCATATTGCAAATGCACATGCAGATAGTTTTTTTTCTTCTTTTTTTCCTTTTGTGAGTGTTGAAAAGCAAAGAACAACCGGTCAAACCGAAGATTAATTGCTGCTTCCTAGACATTGCCAGGGGGCAGGTGGGATGCCGCCCACATGATGTCATTGATGCAAGTCTCCCGCCCAGCCCGCATGCGGAGAGACGGATCAAAATATCTATCAACCTTACACATATATCTGTATCCTTTAATAATCGTCCAACCTGTACCAAGTCGAGTCGTGAACCAAAGTAACATTAACAGCTTGGTTTGGATCCGCATCTGCTTCGACCTTTTCCAGATACTCCTCCCACTGCCTTGGGCCCAGCGTTTTTCTGCCACACCAAGTGTTGCCGGGTTCTTCTTGGACTTGCAGCTTGTATCTCGGCGGTGCGCTGATATCGGTTGCGAAATACAGCTCCCATTCTCCGCAGCTGCCCAGTATTCTGTCCCCTCTGAGCGTCCAGAAGAGATCTTCCCACGTGTGGCAGCCCTTGACCGTCGTCGAGATCTCGCCCTCTTCGTGGCATGAGCCAAGCCCAACGGGGTACTTGATCGTCAAAGGCCGGCTGCTCCTCCAGGGCTTTACCCTTGGGGGTTTCTTGCAGGCTTGAGTCGGTCCAGGAAAGGAAACCTCGCTGGTAATACTCGAAGTTGCCTCGGCGGGACTTGCTGCGAAGGTGCTAGTCGAAGAGGCGTCGCTTGCATTGGATGAAATGGATCCGCTCGACTCCGACCTCCTAGGAGCTTGGGGTCTTGTCCTTTGCGGTGATGCCCTCGAAGGGAAGACGGCAAAGGGAGCCATATCGGTTAGAAAATTCCCTGGAATGCCGCTGATTCCTCGAGCGAACGTTTCCCAAAAGGAAGGGGGAAAAAAGAAGTGGTCAATTTTCTTTGGTGGTGCAGTTTGTAAGCTCCATTACAGATATCAGCAAGGAAGACATGGGTAGCATATTGACAATTGAAGCATCCAAAGTCTTATGGCCGCCTGTTGGTAGCAAAATGCTTGTTCAAAACCTCAAATGGAGTATTAGTGAGGCACATTGGCCAAATTGCGGCTCAGTGACACGTTGTGAGGCCGGGAGCATGGCCGGCCTTCGGGTCCGGGCGGCCAAACCAAAACTAAATTGGGAGTCACTCGCCTCACTGACCAGGAAGCATGACCGCATTTGGCAGGTTTCCCTGAAAATCCTCAAGCCGACGGAAATGGAAATTTGAAGTTACCCCCATATGGTTGCTCTCACATTTGCTCACACTTCGCTCATTGCCAAGATATAAGCACAAACAATGTATTTGCTTCAAACTCCTTTAATTCACGAATGTTGAACAACTAAGACACCAATTCTTGTGTCAAACGAACTCCCCTTACATCATTCTTAGGAACAACCGCAGCATCACCCTGGCTCGTGCCGTGAAGCTGTCAGCATTGATGGAGGCGTAACTCCTAAAATTCCCAAGGCGTCTGTTTCAATACCGCTAAACTCATTCCATAAGTGTATAGTCTTTGCTTTTCATTTTACGTAGAGGTGGTAGTCGATATTAATTACATCGTTGATTGTTGATTGGGTCTGGAAGGGGACTTGAGAAGCCCCTTTTCCTCTGATTACCTACGAACGAAGTGAATATGACACCTCAGAAACGCTGTGACTCTTGAGATTTTGGTATTGATTTTAATTGACGAAAATGAAGGCGTATTCATCGACTTGTTGATTCAGAAATGAAAGCTGCGGAAGATTCATTCAGGACTCAGTTTGTTTAATATACCTAAGTTAATTACCCTGGAACCGATCTAATTAATAGCAACAAAAATGAAGGTTTGCGATTGACTTCATGCCCCTCCACCCGTGGCAGTGATTTAAATGGTCTCCAAATTGTATGTGTAACCTATCTCACAGGGATCATAGTGATGCCCGTCGGTCGGTGAGTGACAGCATCGCCCCAACCAAGGGGCCACGGTGCCATTCGGGTCGTGGGCGGCCTGGCAGGACCACGGTTGCTTGCAGTGCCTGCAGCCACGCCATCCCTGGAAGAATGCCTGCGTGCCCCCAGGTTGAGGATGTGGGAGTCGAGGGAGCACCACCGCCGGCAGCTTGAAGATGTTGTTGTCAGAACTTAACCTAATGCCGCTGCAGAAGTGCGCGCTCCCAAACTGGCAAGTCCCCGCCGACATGCCCTCGCCGTGATGAAACAGGCCACAACACTTGTCACATCTCTTCCCAACCGCCCTGCGAGCAATTCTCGACCCCGGGACCACCACCGATGCTGCTGCTGCTGGGCGACGACACGATGGTTCATAGGGCATAGTTGGCGTTGTCGCCGCTAACATGCGCCCCCCCCCCCGGCTGCACATCTCGTGGTGCCGTTGTAGCAGAGCAGGCGGCAGTAGGTGCAGACACGGAACTGATCCTCGCCCCTGAACAGGCCCTCGTGGCTTGGGTTTCCGTCCTAACAAGTGGCGTATTTGTCGGTAGCTTGATGTTCAGCCTGCGCCAGAAATTCATGGTAGTGCCCGTCCTGTGGGCACATTCCCATGCGCGTATTCCCTGCTGCCGCCGCCGCTAGCCCACCAGCATTATTCTCGACGTCCATAGGCACGAGACCACAGCATTTGAAGCACCGCTTCCAGACGCGGCGCCCCTGGCCGCGAGGGCCGGGGAAGTAGTCTGGGGATTCCGACACATCATGCCACCCACCCGCAGGACACCTTTTGTATTCCAGCACAGTGAGCATCTGGCACTTGCTGCACTTCTTCCACAGGACAGGAGCCCTGCTGTAAACGGGGGGTGGAGACGGTATAAACGAGACTGTGTAGTTGCAGCCCGTCGAGTGGTCGTTTGGGCCATCCCTGTTCGCTGCGCGCCGCAGGCATTGCCCGCGTGGTAGAGGGAGCTGCACTTGAGGCATTTTTTCCAGTGGGGTTGCTTCTGCGGTGCTGCGTTGTTATTACCAAGAGGTGGCTGAGGCGGTGCCTTCATGAGGGACAAAAGGAATAAGGGGGGTTACTTTCTGAATCCGGAGATGACCTCTTACCATTTAAAGCTCAGGCTCTTATAATGGGAAACGATATTTTGTATCATATCTCGAAGGTCTACCCACGTAAAAATAACCGTCATCTGCAGACGGTGAATGACTGAAGAGTCCACCTTACCAATCGCCCGTTCCTGACATATTTTCAAGCTGTTAGCGAATAGCATTTCTCATAGCACTATTCTAAGTCAGGACAGTTAGCTAGCCTGCCACGGAAAATTGGAGTGGGCAATTAATTAGTTGGTGGGTACTTCCACTTCTGCGACAACCGATAATGTCGACCTAAATTGCGCAATCGACAACACTGGGAGCAGCCTGACATCCAAAGATCACAAGGGAAGTAAATATGCCAGACAAAATCATATGAAGGCCTTTGCTATATTCACAACGGCCTTCTTGTATCCTACTGGACATTATTCGGAGGACGGGCAATTCAACCACTAAACTGGCGAGCCCGGAGAAACTTCTCTCTGACGAATCTCTCCCTCACAAACGGGAACGTCAACAAATATCCCACAAGCGTCAGCAGCCCAGTGACGGCAATAAACTTGGAGACACGGCCAGTTCGACGAGCCTTCTTCGCGCGGGTCGCAGAGTCCTGCAATCCACAAATCAGTGTCTGACACACCAAACGGAATGTGGAGCAGGACAGTAGACCACTTAACATACCTCCTCATACTTCCAATCCCTCCAGGCCGGGAAAAGACACCGGTACCAGTAGTACGCCTGCCAATACGGATACACAAACGCATTCCACTTGCGTCCCGTCCCGGCGTCGCTTTTGAAGTACCACGACTGGCAGCCCCCAGTCGACCAGACGGTGTTGTTCTGAAGCGCGTCTTGGAGTTTGCCGACGTACTTTTCTTCGGCGTCGCGTTTGAGTTCAACGGTGGCGGCCTCGCCGTCTAGGACCGGCTTGATGACCCTCATGGCCAGATTTACAGCATTCTCAATGGCCATCACAACAGAAGTGTGGCCCGTGATCGAGTTCGGGCCGGAAAGCAGAAAGAAATTGGGAAACCCGCTCATGGCAGTCGTCTCGTACGCCTCGGGCCCGCCAAACGACTTCCAGTGGTCAGTCACAGATTCACCGTTGCGGCCGGTGACAGCGATGCCGACCAAGTAGTCGGTCGTGTTGAAGCCGTTGGCCAGGATGATGACATCCGCCGGTGTGACGCCGTCCTTGGTGCGGATACCCTCGGGGACAACCTCCAGCACGGGCTCGTCGGTCAGGGTGAGGTTGTCTGAGTGCAAGCTCTTGAGATATCCCGGGTCAAAGATGCGGCGCTTGCAGCCGAGCTTAAAGTCCGGGATCAACAGGTCGTGGTACCTCTCTGGCGCGTTGTCGCGCACATACGCCTTGGACATGTTCTGCCTGGCCTCGCCGATCCAGTTCCCGACTTTCGACCCGCGGAAAGCGAGGAACTCGAGCTCCGCGCCCATGGCAATCGTGAACCGCTGAACCCGCCACCGACACCGCGAGAACCACCCCATATTCTTGGGCAGTGGCTTGAAGACGAACGAGTCGACGGGGGGCGTAATCCAGTGTTTCGTGCGGATGACCTGCGTGAGATGCTTCGTCTTGCCAACAATCGCGGGCACGATCTGCGCGGCGGTGCACCCGTTGCCAAAGAGGACCACGTTCTTGTTGTCCAGGGCCACGTCGTGGCGCCACCGCGCAGAGTGCATCACCGTGCCGCGGAACGTCTCGACCCCAAGGACGTCGAGCTCCCGCGGCTGCACGAGGAACCCGCTCCCGCTGAAGAGGAACTGGCATTCGTGCAAGAAAACATCGCCGGTATTCTTATCCTGGACGTGCAGTCTCCAGCGACGCGTCTCTTCAATCCACTCGCAGTGCTCGACGCTCGAGTTGAACGAGATGCGGCGGTCGAGCAGGTCGTATTTGTCGGCCACCCGACGCAAGTACGCTACCATTTCCCGCGCGGGCGGGTAGTTGCGCGAGCCCTCTGGGTTGGGCTCGAACGAGAAGCTGTAGAGCAGGCCCGGGATGTCGCATGCGCATCCTTAATTACGTTAATTAATTACGTGATGATGCCTTGGTCAGGAGTGATTTTACTAATACTAATACTAGCAGGTAAGACATGAAACAAAGGAAGCAAAAAACGTACCTGGATACTGGTTGATATGCCACACCCCGCCGACGTCGCTCTCGCGCTCGAAAATGCGGACATCGGTCAGGCCGTACCACCGCTTCAGCGTGGCACCGAGACCAATCCCGGAGAAGCCGGCGCCGATGCAGGCGAACTGGCTGTAAGAGCTGGGGGCCGTCGTCATGTCCGTCATGTCGTTGCTCATCATCATCAAAACATGAATGGAGAAAATTGCGATAGGAAAGGCGGGGGTTGAAAAAGGTTTCAGATACGTGACTTCTTAATATGAGAGGGGGGAGGGGGAGGAATGGCGTGTCACGAAAAACGTTTTCGGAGAGGAATGTGGTTTTTGGACGGGAAAAGGGCTTGGACGTCTGACAAGCAACGTGGTGGCGGCGGCGGTGGTGGCTGGAGGATTAATTATTCATCCAGCCGTGATTTTTTAAGTTACACTGCATGGAAAACAGACGAAGGAACCAAGGGGAACCAACGAATGCATGCGCAGAGGCACAAACATCAATATTACATGGGGCGAGAAATTGCAAACTTTGTAATCGGGTCCTCCCAGAAGGGGGGAGGGGGGGGGGATGGAGGTTGGTCATCGGAAACAACACCACCTGGGCACCGCCCTCCCTAATCCGGAATCCGCACTGTTCAGCTGCACGAGACCTATCAACTGTTGAGCTCGATGCTGACGGCCAAATACCCCCCTTGCTGCCAGAAATAATGAGGCAGGCATGCATCCTGTTGAAACCGCGGTTGTCACCACTTCTGGTCTATAGACCCTTGACTGCAACATGTATTATTTGGAATAACCGTCACCACAATAATTATACATGCAGAGGCTCGGGCCATATGAAAAGGTCACAATTCAGCAGAAGCCCAAGTTTACTTCAAATACGGACTCATGAACTACTCAGTTAGGTCTAATTACTATTCTATGCCTTACAAAGTCAGCACGATGCGAAATATGAATCAATCAACTGGTAATTGCCCGAAAAGAAAATTCCCATGCAATAAATTCCAGCAATCAGTGCCCGAGGACTTAATTAGTCAAAGTGCGACTGCCACTCGGGCAGAGCGCGAGGAAGTGCTTCGTTCCGAGGAAGGCGGGCTTCGCTGATCAGCTTCCAGCTTCAAACCGTACTGCGTTCCTTGCGCACGTGAGGCTCCCAGCCTCTCGCTACCGGGAACTCGCGATCATAGACCGAGTAATGCTCCAGCCGTTCCTTCTTCTTTTCGTAGTCGGCACCAGCACCCCGCTTGACGACGATGAGGATTTCCTCGATTTCCTGACTGTCTGTCCCGGAAGCGGCGGGCCAAATCGTCCAATCCTCTCTGCCGGCGGGTTCAGTGTGGGGGGTTTGCTCGTAGCACTCACGCGTGCGGGAACTCAAGATGGAGCCGCCGCAGCCTGGCTCAGTGGGGCGGTAAATGGCAACGGACGGTGCTGATGACGCCCCGTCCCGGTCCTCCATCACGCTTTGCCACTCGGCCGGCTGAGTCGTTTGGAGAGGTTGGTGAAAGAATCGCCAAGAATGCAATGTCAGACCCTCGCCGTCGGACTCGGTTTCGAGGATTATATTGGGCTCGATGTCAATATAGTGAAGCTCCTTCCATCCAGAACTCTCCTCAATAAGGAGATTCAGCATGCTGTATCCTGGGTTGGCTGTGGTGGCGCCCAGAACCGTGAGCCTGTCCAGCCGCAGGCCGGGAAGCATCGCTAAAGAGACACTGAGAGGAACAAGCGAATTGAAAGGGGGCCCAAGATCAATGGGAACGTCAATGACGCGTAGGTAGCGGATTTTGGAAAGAGTTGCCATGGGAAGAGCGCTCAACGTATCGACCATTGTCGCGGCACCGTCAAAGCTGAAGAGGGCCTGGCCCAACCAAGTGTCCCCGATTTCTGCCTTGAGGCGCCAACAGGTTCGGATCATGGCGAGAGCATTGCGTGTCTTGTTGGCCCGAGCAGGGCGTGTGGGCTCGTCCAGATAGTCGAATGAGAGTGCGATGGACAGAAAGAAGAGGGAGTAGATATGGTTGCGGAGTTCTTGCGGGATGCGGAAGAACCAGCTCTGCCGCTGCGGACTGACTTCGATAACCGGCAGGCGCAGCGCCGCCTCCTTTGACTGGGTATTTGTCTCCGCCATTGCTGCTGCAACGGGCTAGCCACGGACTAGAGTGAATAAAGGAAATGCTAGGTTGGAGGAGGGTTTGGTGGAGGAGGAAGGTAGGAGGGGAGCTTAAAACCCGGAAAAGGAAGGCACAACAACCCTTCACGTGCCTTCTAATTTGGTATCTCGGATGGGTGGAGCAAGGTAAACAAAAAAAATCAAAGCTCGCGTTGGCAAGGAAGGAGCGAATGATCTCTAGACTCAACTCAGGCTTCGGTTGTTGTCGTTGAGGCTCAAACGATTCCGGTTGGAGGTTGTCTGCGGGGTTTGTTGGGCGTGGCTGGGTCTCACCAGCTGGCTGCTTCTCTGGTCTTGAGAAAACCAGTTGGCGGGCCAAGCAAGTATAAAATCAATGGTCAGGCACTGTGCACGTGCACAGGTGCCTAATGAGTCGCAAGGGGGGGATCCAATCCAGTTCCTCTTCCAGGTTCACTACCACTCTCTGCCATTTTTTATACGTTATGATCAACCCATACACTCTCACAAAGTCGGCCAACCCCGACTGCTTCCAACTATCGGAATTCGAAACTAGGACCCGCTCAAACTGCCATAGTCGATTCTCTCTCTGTAACATGGAGGTATATAACATGGAGGTTATCCGAAGCGACCAGGCTTTCGTCTTCGATTCGGAGGAAAACGGCCTGGTTTTTGACCACACAAAAATCATTCTTCGCCGAAATGCGGATCGCCAGTACTTCTACGGTCGCACAAAAACCCGAACCGCAACAGTTGACCTCGACAATCTCGGCTTCGAGCCCATCGAGATTCCAGCTGACATCTGGCCGCCTTTTGATCCAAAATTCACCCAGGCCCCCGAGCCTTTTCCCGACGGCGCCTACCTGAAGCAGCACAGCCTTCTAGACTATGACAGTACTCGGCCATCTGCTGGCAGCGACTTTAGCGCTCAGATCTTGAACGAGGTGAATATGTGCGAGATCATCATGAAACATCCCCACCCAAACGTCGGACAATACCTGGGATGCGTTGTTGAGGACAAGAGCTGGGCCACAAGGGCGGGACGTTTGGTTGGGCACTGGAAGAGACAACTCACGCAACCCGCGAAAACGACATATATGGTCTATCAAAGATTCGCGAGTTTTTGATGATGGGAGATGATTCCGAGAAACGGACAAACTGAAAACGGGCAATAGGTGCTTCAAGATTTAGCAAAGACAGCGAATAGAATGAGAATGTCTTCATGGTCTATGTTGAAGATAATGAGCGACCACTATCTAATGTTCCGACCCCCCTCCCTTACTAAATTCATTGACATAGCCCAATAAATGCGCTCCAAGTACAGAATAAATAAGGAAACAAGTGACAGCCTATAGAATAACCTAGGAAACCAACTCCCGCTGACCGCTGACTTCAAGTGAATGACACAGCCTGCACCTCTAAACTTCAGAATACCCTCCACCTCACAGCAGTCCGGATACCGACAACTCCAATGCCCTCAAGCTGGATTAAGTATGAGGTTAGCTTTCAGAACAGAAATAGAGACCGGTATTTGGTTTGAAATGCTAACTTACTCGACTGCCTTATCTTACTGAGGCTGGAATGTAATTGGGAGAATATTTGCAGTCAGTGCGGTTGCAGCGCCAAAAGATATACACGTAGTGTGATCCATCCTTTCGGTAACCGGCTTTGAACTCGCAGTGGTTGACATGTTCCTCAAACTCAACGGTGTTTGCCATTTTTGAAGTGTTGTGAAGAATGTGGAAAGAAGATGAGTTGAGAGATGTGTTGAAGTGGGATTTGTAGCTTGATTTGATGTGATGGGTGAAGGCGTGATTTGTTCTCCTGATGTGTGACGATTGGAGGGGAGATAGAATAGGAGAAGAGTTGAATGTGAATGATTTGGTTATATTGGGAAGCAATTTGAGAACGAAGGCAGAATGACACGCAATCCTTTAAATACATACTTTAAGATATACCGAAGAGGCCTCACCTCAAATGCCAAACAACATAGGAACACGAACAATGTCCCATGATATGATATCTCAAGGCGGCAGGAGCCATATGGGTCTCTGAGTATGGCTTCTCAGCCCCGACGAGACCACATCTTTGCATGTAGCCGCCGCCTGTGGTTCCGTGAGAGCTTAATTTCCACGATCAAATCGACAGAGAGCTTGCTTTGGCGAAGCCAACAGGCATCGAAAGTAGGACTTCATCTACCGAATGCCAATAGTCAACCTTGGGGCCACATGGTGATAGAATGCGGTGAGCGGCTGTGGACTGATAGCAGCCAGCCTCACCGCAGTGGTCAATACATGCTTGGCCACAGTGTCCCCAAACAGTGCTAAAGGACAATGATAAGCACCTCTGGTTTTATTGCACGTTGCTGAACACGGCTAGGGGGGGGGGGGGGGGGGCACCAGGCGCAGTTACGGATACTTTGTGATTGTTTTCCAACCCAGTGAGTCAATGGCCAAGTCCAGTGATGGAACTGGGAAGACGTGCGCCTACCTGCCCTTGTACCGCACGCTGCTGATCAAATGTGATGTAGCCGCCTGTGATCATGGCTTCGTCGTAATCTAGAAACAAATACATATTCGATAACGGGGGCAATGGCTTCTGCAATCTCCAAGCCACCCGAGTTGCTCACATGTTCCCCCAATGAGTTCCCCACATATGAATTCAACAAGTCTTTCGAGCACGAATGGTTCCAGGCGCCTAAATGATTGACGCTGACATGCTCAAAGTGGACAGTGAAACACGGGTGTCATCATAGTGGGCACTCTCGCAGAATGGTGGCCACTGCATCACCGGGCAGGCACGTTGGCTGGGGCAGAAGAACAACAGACCAACGAAAGTGCTAAGAGCCGGGGTTGCAAAATTTGCACCATACCATTTTGCCTAAGAGAAGACTAGTTGGGCCGCGCCATTCTAGACACGTCACATCTTTTCCAGGTCTCCGAAGCCCTTTGTCCTCGAAAATCGATGTTATACTGTACAGAACGCACCGCACGGCCAGCGACTGGACAAGCGCCTGCCACTTGAAAGGCGCCTTGGCTTGGAGGCCCCACCTGCGTGTTTGCTTATAGTGGCTAATCACAAATGGAGTTGGTGGAATATCGAAACGTTTTGGCCTCTGTGACGGTCTTCCAGAGTAATTACTGGGTTTAGGTGGGAGAAGGTTGTCCTTGATATCGCCCTCCTTACGAAAAGCCACCCGGACAATTCATGATAACATCCGCCCCATCCAGAATACAATAAGCAAATTGACAATATAATTTACCAAAGGTTTATATTACGCAAAAATAACTGACATGACTGGTGCCCAGTGAATTATTCAAGGGAGAGGTAGTCTTGTCGAATATTATGATGCAGGTATTGTGCATTATATCGTATAATATTCAACGGTGAAAATCATCAACAGAACATATTACGAGCAAGAATAATTGGCAGGCCTACGACAGCTAGTATCACCGGGTTTTGACATATTTAGATAGCACAACCCAATTCTGGCACAGCCGACAAGTAGCAAGGAGTGAGGTAGTCGTTCATAACTGGGCAACGGTAATAACCCTAACCCTGGGCCATCACTCCGAAAGCTCTCGATATTTACAAGTCCAACTGACAATGCTAGGCTTTTTCTCTGTGATTTATGGCTGTCATTCATTACATTCCAACACTATATAACGGCCCGCTTCATCAGTCCTATCAAAATGACGTGGTCAATCGCCAAGACGGATCACCGTCCTGACTGCTTGTGTGAAAGGGAGAGATAAACAAAAAGAATCCTTAACCCATCTCTTCCAACCCGGACCCATTGTCATCTCGGCGGCTTCAATATCCCCCAACCTTGAGCCGATTGGACACGGGGACCCCTTTTCGGGCCGAGACCGTGCAGCGGTACGATGCAGAGCTAGAAAACATGCTTTGACACAGATTGGCACGAACTCCCGAAGAAACATGGTTTCACCACATCCGTCACCCGCCCACCCGTTTTCGTATGTTACTTTTGTGTGTTTAAAACCGTCTAGCCGTTTCACCATGTGGGTTTTAACTCTTCTACGGGCGCTTCTAGTTCAATCCGCTTTCTAGGTTTTGGTGGCCCGGACACCAGTTAGCTGTCTTGCCACGACCCCCACACATGCTCCCGAGCTCGAACCTAAGCCACACTTCTTGGAATGAAGGGTAAATGCCAGCTGTCGAAGCTTGAAACAACGAGAGTTCACCGGGAAAAATACTGATCATCTAATTTCCCTACTAAGGAGCTAATATTGTCAGACATATAAGATATGCAAGTTCCCAGCCGTCCCCCGGCTCCGATCCCACTTCATCAGCTTCATGAATCTTTTGCTGTGTTTTTTCACTTATGTTGCTGATTTTCGCATTGGATTCTGCAGATTTTATCTTGTCGTTTTGAGTCTGACCAAGAATTTTGTAACCATGGTAAGCTAAGCGCACTCTCATCGTCCGAGTCCTGGTTTTCAAGACCATTTACTCTGACGACGTTTCAGGGCTCCTCCAAGCCGCGCCTCTCCTTCGTTGAGAAGGTCGAGCTGGGCATTCGCCTTCTTCTCGGTAGGATAGCACCCCCCCATTCTCGATCTTCACTTACACAGACACTCAGCACCCCTCGTCCTCTTATTTCTTGCAGCACAATGCATGCTCGTAGCATTCTCCCGCGGCCTGCCTATCCGGAACTTCGCCATGTGCGGATTCTGCCGCCTCCTCCTGGGGTGGTTCACACCCCGTCAAACCCAAGCCCTCATGCCCTCATCAACCCAAATCTACACCTCCTGGACAGCCAAGCAGCGGAGCATTGCTCGCGCAGCAAACGACACCCAAGCACTGGACCTTCTCCGCGTGGACATTGAGCCCATCCCCTCCTCCACCACAGGCGCATCCATCCTCTGGCTGGGCGACCGCCGCTCCGCCAAGAAATTCATCCTCTTCCTCCACGGCGGGGGTTTCACCCTCAACGTTTTGTCTGGCCATCTCGGGTGGTGTTTCGCCGCGTACGTCAACGGCGGCGGGCACAGCGAGGACGTCGCCGTCGCCGTGCTTGACTACTCCCTCGCCCCTGGCGCCAAGTACCCGACCCAACTAATCGAAGCATCCCTTGCTCTGCGCCACCTCCTCACGGCCATCTCGCCCAATGACCTCATCGTCGGAGGCGACTCCGCCGGCGGGTGTCTCGCCGCCCAGCTGCTCTGCCATCTCGTGCACCCGCACCAAGCAGCCGTCGCGCCGGGCGTGGATCTGGCCGAGACCCCGCTGGCCGGCGCGTTCCTGGTCAGTCCGTGGCTGAGCACATCGATAGACAGCGCGTCGTTTGCGCGCAACAGCAAGATCGACATGCTTTGCCCGGCCATCATGCAAGACCTTGCGCGCCACAGCCTAGACAGCTCGTCGTGGGATGCCGAGCTGGCTGGGAACCAAGGGGCCTGGGCGATGCCGCTTGACGTCGACGAGAAGTGGATGGCTGGCGTGCAAAAGCTGGTGCGTCGGTTTTACGTGACGGTGGGTGAGCACGAGGTGCTGAAGGACCAAGGGATGGAGTTTGCTCGCCGGTTGCGGGTGTTGGCGGCGGCGGCGGTGGCGGCTGAGAAGAGCTCCTCAAAGCAGTCGGCGGAGGTCGTTAGGCTTGATGTGTTGCCCCAGGCGGCGCATGATTTCATCCTGGTGGAGGGTGGGTTTGGAGAGGTTGGGCCGGCCATAAAGAGGATGCGGGACTGGACGAGGACTGCTTTTGCTGGCTGGTGATGGGGTCCGAGGTTTCTTGGATAAATGGGGGGGGGGGGGTGGGCGAGGATGAAGATAACCACTGTCATCTTGTCAGGGGAAGGCTGTTGGTGGTGATATGGTCTCCACTCCTTGTTTGTCATTTTTTTTGCATGAACTACGATGGAATAGAAAGCAGTAGATTGTCCGAGGCTAATTATATCAGCAACATCAATCTCTCCTTCGGTTAATTAGTCCTGCCTAGTGATGTCAAATACAGCACCTTGGGGACAGTCTGGATTGGGAGGAAAAAACGTCATCATTAGCACGGACCAGCTCAGCTGTCTATAAGGCCTGATCATTCATCAAGACTCGTACCTACATACGCATGATGTTGAAATCATAATTAGCCCAATATTTGCTCCCAACTGTCAACATGGAAGCTCCGTCTTTCACTTTCACAAAACACTACAGGCCTAAACAAAACACAAGACAGGGTGAGCTGTAGGCTCAGAATAAGAGAATGGAATGCTAGGATCATAACTATGGAAAAGGGGACCGACTAACTGACTGGTTGACTGGTCAACTGACTGACTGACTGACTGACGGACTGAATGAGTGACCGACCGAATGAGTGACTGAAGACCCTACCGGCATCAGAGGAGTGAAGTGGTGGCCAAGAGAAAAGCAAAAACTCAGCACTGCATGACATAAGGAGATGGGTCACGCCGCTGAATCTCCAAGTCAATAAACGCATATCGTGGCGCAGCTGGTTTCCCCAGCCCACTATCTTCCGGGTTTGCTTCTCTACTTTCCGCCTTTCACGTCCACCTTTCCCGTGAGACTGCCCATCTCGCGACGCAACTCATCCGAACAGAACATATTGCACAATATAGTCATGTCCTCGTAAACGCTATATGGCAGGCGGCGGAGTCAGTAGAGTCAGCAGTGGTACTAAATGGCCATTCGGGACCGTAAACAGGAAGGGCTGAAAATTAGAGAGTGGACTACAGGCTTAACGTACACTTGTCTTTGGCTCGAGTTGGGGACGTAAAGGGCGTTGCCGATGTTATACGGCAACGAGTACAGTAAGTTGCGGGCATCCCAGTCTTCAACTAAAGCAGACAGTCAGCATACAACACCTGCAAAGGGAAGGAATGTCTTGCAAAGAGCAACTTGTGGGTAGAAGTATATACCTGGCTCTGACATGGGGAAGTGCTGGAGATAGCTTTCAATGTAAGCCTTGTCGCTCAACTTGTGTCTCGGAGCCCGCCAGTTCCCCGTGTCGTACTCGTTGCGACCGTAAAAGGAGCAAGCGTCAAAGACAAAGGCCTCCCCAGTCGCCAGATCCATAGCAGTGTTGCCGTCTCAGCAGTCTCCATGGATAAGACTCGGTTTCAGGGCCCGTCCAGCAGACTGGAGGGGCAGCAAGAGACGAGGTACCACTCTCTCAATGGTCAACTTGGACACGACGTCGAACTCGGGCCATTGTAGGACCGGGGAGGCGAGCTTGATGACCTGACCTAAATGGCGGGCGAAGAGTGCACACCAGGAGTCATCCCACTGGTCAACGGCCTGTATGATCTTGCCGTGGCAGGTTGCGATATGGAACCCGAACTTGCCCGTTGGCGAGACGGAGCGGCTGTGGAGATCGGCGAGCCTCTTTGCCAACTCTGTCGGCTCTGCCGGCTGTTTCAGAACAATAACAGTAAGCGCATCCATCCATGCCACCAATACGACGGTCACCTGCATTCATTGGGGAGGGGGGCAATGCCCCCACGAACCTGCCGTGCAATATCTCGAAACTCGACGAGGAGAAAGTGGGCCCCCTCCTGTCTCTCGATCTCGCCCCAGGCGTAGGGCTTGGGGACGAAGCCCGGGGCCACATCGTGCATAGCTTTGAGAGACTCAAACTCGCCCTCGCACATACGTCGCCCAATGTCGTCTTCGCCAAGGTTCACCACCTGGGAGCCACGGTAGTGTTACTTAGCCTACGCATATTAACGCAAACGGAAGTAGAGAAACGAAGTGTAGCTGAGTGATTACCTTGAGGAAATAATTCTCGACGGCGCCATCGGAAAGCTGGACGCTCAGCTTGGCCGTCTTTCCCCAGAGCGATCCGCCAACGCGCTGGGCGTCAAGGAGAGTTGAGCCGGGGATCGGGAGCGCTTTTGCTGTTAGTCACTCGACGTGGGCCACCCTTGGAAGGCGTACTGGGCTGCCCCACCTTGGACTACACTGTCATCAATGTCGATGCTGGAGATGGAGTTGATGGGTACGGTGTCGGACATATTCGGCAATAACGAATAAGATTTCCGCTAGAACTAATGAGCTGGCGATTTGCAGTGACCATCTTTAGCAGCAGAGGCGGCAGGGAGAGAGAAGGCCAGGCTAGGTGAAATTGAGGGGTGCGGTTGCTCCAGCCTCCCGCACCAAACACGGTAACGCTCACCCCCAACTTCAGCGTGGTAGCATGGACGCATTTTCATCGCATTTCTCACAGTGCGGGTGTGCGGAAACATGGCACTGACCCCGTGTTCACACTTGGTTGAAACACTTCCCCCGCCATCGTGGCGTGACAAGTTCTTCTTATCAACATCTTGGACACCTACATGTACAAGCCGTGCGCTTCAAGCCAGTCTTGTCCCCCAAAGTCGCCCCCATGGTGGATATATGCGGCCCGGCGATGTTGCCTCCTTTTCGAGTCATCGGCTCCTATGGAGTTTGCTTGATGAAGGGGGGCATGTAATTGGGGGGCATATGGTGCTGCTGTGCCAAGACCCCCCACGTCCGCGCCGCTCATCAGCGCAGGGCGGATTCTAGTAGTCAGAGCATCAAAGCCAGCGGTGGATTCGATACCCCCCTCCAGAGCGAGCTTTTGGTCTGGATTAGCCGAACCGGAGTCCAGTGCCACAGATGGCCAACGCTGGAGGTCACGACCGACCTTGGTGCATCGTCAAGTCAAACCATGACCACGGATGATCTGAGAGCAACAGAACAGTTGAGCCGAGTTCGGGCCTATTAAAACGCCAAGATCAAAGCAGAGGCATGTTATGGGACTCGATTAATGTTGACGGACGCTCTATCCTCTACGCAACCTCACAGACAACGTAGCGAGCTTGGGTATTCTGTGCCTTTTCTCATAGTGGCCTTCACATCGAGTTCGTCAACGCACCCCCCCACCACGTCGCAGACCAGCTCAGTGTCCACGAACAGTAGCTGTGTTTCGAGCATAGCGGAGCAGGTCAAGCACCTTCTCGGAGTTTACGAGACAAGCATCGTCTTTCTCAACCATGACTGCTGTCTTTGCACCTGAAACATGAAGGACAAAGTCTGAGTTGAGTGACTCTTTCTTTTGGCCCGAGCCTTTGTATTTGAGAGGCAATCACTTCTTGGATACTTTTTTTTTTAGATTAACTAGTACTTCCATATCAACCTCAAAGGCCACCAGGATTGATCAAAGAATTACCGGGGTGTGCCATCTCAGAACCAAGTAGTAAAGACATGATTTCCACTGGGTTTAATTATCCTCCTCTTCGTTTCTGAATATATTATCATATGGGTTAAATATTTCATAACGTTTGCTCAGCTTTCCTCAAAAAGACGTTGTGGAAAGGCGGCTTCCGCAACAAGCGTAAGGCTCGCGTAAGTGCCTGATTGGGCCTAAACACTCCCAGAAATTTCCAAGATCCAGCAAATAAAAGCGGCAATTAATTATCGCTTCCTCCTGCACCAACAAACCTCTTTCTACCTTTGGAATTTCGTCGTGGTAACAAACACCGCACATCATGGCATCAGCCCAAAGGTATATTTTCCCCTCTTTGAATCTAAAGCCTGTACTCACACTCTTTGCTGAAATAGCTTCCCCGCCATCAGGGCATGCATTTTCGACCTAGACGGCCTACTCATCAACACCGAGGACATCTACAAAAAGTGCGCTGACACTGTCCTCCAGCGCCACGGGCGGCCCCCGCTGCCATGGTCCATCAAGGCGCAGATGATGGGCGTGCCGGGGTCCAGCAACGGTCATGTCTTTCACACTTGGGCCCAGCTGCCCATTCCGCGCGAGCAGTTCCGCCGCGAGCAAGACGTCGAGCAGGAGGGGTTGTTCCCGCTGTGCGAGCCGCTTCCTGGGGCTGAAAGGCTGCTTGAGACGTTGACGGGCCGTACGGTTGGCGGCGACGATACATGTAGCGACAAAGGGAATGGACCAGCGGCGGCCGCCGAGGTTGCGCTGGCTTCAAGCACTGTGAGCCACAACTACGCGCTCAAGACGACGCGGCCCACGACGCGCGCGTTTTTGGACTTGATCCCCGCGGACCGGCGCGTCTTGGCTGACGATCCTCGGCTGGAAGAAAACGGTCGGGGCAAGCCCGCGCCTGATATCTTTCTAGCTGCTCTCAAGGCAATCAATGCGTCTCTCCCGAAGCAGGAGGGTATTAAAAGATCATGCCGGCCGAGTGTCTGGTGTTTGAGGACAGCGCGCCGGGAGTCGAGGCCGGTCGACGCGCGGGCATGCGCGTGGTTTGGGTTCCGCATCCGGAACTGGCAGTCCATTTTGCCGGGCGAGAGAAGGAGGTGTTGGCGGGACGGACTGGGATGGTCCCTAATATGGGTGATGAGCACCTACTGGGAAAGTTGGACGACGGCTGGGCGGAACAGTTGGGCAGCTTGGAGGAATTTGACTACGCCAAATATGGGATTGTGATTCCCTCTGGAAGTAACTAATGACGTGTCCAGTCTGTAATGAAATGGATAAAGTTGGTTTACACAGGCCTAATAAGCATTTCCATAAGTGTGGTCGTCCTGTTAAACTTGAAACCTTGTCAAAGTTGACAACTATAAATACTTCTCAACAAAGCTGGCCATCCAACTTTGTTTCCCACTAATTACGCTGCACAAATTCTCACAAACGCGACACCATAACACCCATCATGCTTTCCACAATCTCAGACTATGTGCTGGATGCAACGATCCTCAGCGCAATCGCAACCGTCTTGCCAGCCGTTGCATTCCCCTTTGCTCCCTCAAACTCATGCGGCACCTTCCTCTTCCTCTCGTCCTTCTTGAACCTCCTCTTCCACCTCATCAACGCTGGGCTATGGGCGCTCGGCATCGGGGCACACGCGCACATCTACTGGTGGGTGATCCCCGCCAACTTGGTTCTGGTCCACGTCGGACAAATCCGGGCATGCCGGGACCACCTGGTGGTGGAAATGGACGGCGATGACGACGGCGACGACGACAACAACAACAACAACAACAACAGCAGGAGCGAATCTACCGCCACCATCACCCCGCCGTCCTCGTCATCATTTGGTCCACAAAATTACCACGACGTGGCAGTGTTGGCTCTTTGGGGGGGCAGTCTCTCTCTCGCCTTGAGCGTTTCCGAGCGGTGGTTTATCCCTTCGGGGTGGGGATTCTGGTCGAGACTGGCAGCCCAGATCAGCTGGGCCGAGCTCGTCTTTCGTGCCGTGAAGTGCACCTCTTTCGATGAGTGGTTTCTTCCACATGTCGGCAAGATGATCCACCAGTACGGAACACGGCGGGTGTCCCAGTGGTTCTGGCTCCATAATAATAATAATAATTATAGCAAAGAGGAAAACGCCGAGAAAGAGGTCATTGAGGAGGACCAGACATTTGGACCAGACTGGAGCCACGCCGTCTTGCTCTTGGGGCGAGTGTCGATGGCGGTCATGGTCTTTTTGCAGTTCTGGGCGTTGTTTGATAACGAGAGGGATACGGCGGCACACGAGCAGGCACTAGAGACATCCCTACTACAAGATCTAAAACAGGGAGGACTAATCTTGGAATGGGTGGTCAAGTTCATCTTCTTCAAATATGCCATCGACTGGCTCTTTCGCCCTTATAGGCGGTGGTACGATGCTATTGTCCCGGGCTGGACAAGATGGGGTCTAGGCAACGTGTAGTCTAGACAAGACGTGGATAAAATGTGAGCTGAATAAGGTGTGGGTGGGAAAATAGCTTCTTCGCAAAAAGTTCTCATTATATGATCATTCCCCGGCGATCCGCCCTTGGCATCCCTCCGGCTGTGAGCCATGTCGAAAAGAGCGTGTGTGAAAAGCTGCTAGGATACCAAGAAAGCTTGTGTCTTCTCACATATGCTTGGTATGCAGGAGGGTGTCACTGAGGTCAAGTTGAAGCCATCCATTAAAATGACCATACGGCCGTCCTCCCTGAATATCTCCAGTAGTGGCCGCACCACCGACAATAACCGCGCCTCCAACAGTGGCCGCAAATGACCTCATGTCCGTCCAAAAACCAACGCCGAACCCCAGAACCCTGTCTATACAAAAATTTAACATACAAACTGCCGTCATCACTCTCGTCCACACGATTCAAAACTGCTCGTGTTCATCCGCAAATGCCACGCCGTTAGCGACTCGATCAAGGGCTTGTCGACATTGCGGTTTGCCTTGATGAAGACGGTCTCGTAGGGGTGGATGTTGCTTCCAAAGTAATGCTTGTCCCACAGCAGGTCGCCTGATTCGGGGTGGATGCGGCAGTACTCTGCGACGCCCTGCTCCGAGTGCAGCGACGTCATCATGGCGTCCACGTTGTAGCCGGCGCGGATGATCAGACCCGTCGAGCCGATCTCAGCGTGCACGGCAGCGTCCCAGGTGTTGTAGCAGCCGCTCAGGCCAACAGGCTCCCCCTTCTTCCCGTGGTCGTCATCCTCGGAGGAATTCGCGAGCCCGGGGTCGAGTAGGATGGCCATTCCGACGTGATCGGTCGCAAAGATCATGGATTGAACGTGTGGTCGCGGCTGGCAGTTGACAGTCATACCAACAAGCTGTGGACGCGTCATGTTAGCGGGGTCCCCGAGGCGCAATAATGAGAAAGGGGGGGTGCATGTATACCTTGTTTTCGTCGGTCACTTTGTTCAGGTACAGGTCGGACCAGCAGGCGGACGACCACGTGGGGAGAAACGGGCCCCGGATGCTTGCGTTCATGGTGATGAAACGCTTGTACTTCTTCCACAAATCGTTGGTCCGGAGCACCTCCCCAATGGCGCCCATATCAAAGCACGTGTTCTCGCGCTTGACGACCTGGATGTGGGGGAGGTCGGGCACGAGGTCGCTCGCAGTGGTGTTGCCATTGAAGACGAAGATGAAGTCGGCGGCGCCGTGCAGGCCCTGGCTCAGGAAGAACTTGAAGTTTTGTCGCGCGCTGTCGGATTCGGCATAGGCATACACGATAAGGGGCCTGTCTTTCGCGGGGCGGGCTGGGGTCGCGGTCGGTATGGAGGAAGCACCGGGCTCGGAGTCGGGCGGTGGCAGAACATCGTGGGCCTTGGTGGCTGTGGGTTTGTATAGGGGCGACTGGGTGGAGGGCTGCGAGTTAGCTGGCTGGAGAAAAGGGGCGACGGTTGGGTCAAACTCACAGTGTTGGGAGTGAGGAACCAAATGAACACCAGCAGCAGAGCCGCCAGAAAGCCCAGGCGCTGAGACGTCAGCTGGGACGAAAAGGACGGCATGGGCATCTTGCTGTCATCAGTTTCAATAGCACTGAGGACGGACGGACGGCTAAAGGGTGAGCAGCGAAAGTTGGAAGAGTGTGCGGTCGGTGGAGAAGGAGATGAACGACGTGGCGTCCATTTTGCGCAGGATTGAGCATGCGTCAGGAGACAACGGGCGACAGCGACAGGGATGCATGGCCAAAAAGTGCTGTTGGTGGGCTGCGGCTGGAATGCCAGCGGCGAGGCACTGGGTCCTTACTGGTCAGCGCGGCGTCCAATCAAGTGTGGGGAAACACGAGGAGGATCGAAATTGAGATCGATCTGCAGGGCCATCTGTGCCACGCAATATGTAGACTATTTGTATGCTGCTTTCAAGTCGTCCCCCCCCCCCCCCCCAGCGCCTCAGAAATTATTGGACAATACATCAAACGCGGGGGATACAAACCGAGCTGCTGGGACTGTTCTGCTTGGGCAGGTGGGATGGCGAATGCCAAATGGTGCTAGCGCAGAGTATTACCGCGTCCTTGGGTACCGTATGTACCCGCCCATGGCGGTGGGTCGGACAACATGGGGCTAGCAACTTCAACCTGAAAGTCTGGACCCTGTTCACCCGACAAGAAGTGATAATAATAAATCCACAATGGCACAGGCTGCGGCTGCTTAATTAGGGCGTGTAAGTCTGCATGGGGGTGTGTGTATCCTCGAAGCTGATCTAATATCAACGACATGACATTCCAAGCATCACCATAGTACCTAGTTACAATTTAACGAAATAATTGCAACCAGTGAAGTAAGCTATTCGAGTTCGAACAAAGATATAAAGATGCAAAGCTGCAGCTCGGTGAAATTATTCCTTGCAAAAAATGTTTGAAATTCCCGCCTTTTGTTTTCGGGGCTGTATAGTTTTCTTCATAAGATACTCCACGCATTATCCGGCCATGAGCGACAAGGACGCGGAAAAGGCGAGGTGATACATTACTGAACAGAGTTTTAATCTGCAGCATCTGCCAGTGGCAGGTTGCTGGGAAAAAAAGACTCGAAGTGATGGGCCCGTGCGTGTGGTCGGTCTCGAGAAGGTGCCTTCCTTATCTGTATCTCAGGTCGATACCGTTACTGAGACCAGGAACTTGCTTCTGCCCCACCGCGCGAACCTCAAACCCTAAACCCCAAACCCTCCCGTCGGCGGGCTCTTTCCGTGTTTTGCCCTCTTCCCGTTCTTTCCTCTGTTTCACAACTCGCTGTCTCGTCTCGACTGCGTCAGAGACTTCAAGTTACCTAGGGCTCCTGCCTCGCCACTATGGCTCCTTACCGCCCCCAAGAGAAGAGCGGGCAGTCGTCGCGCGGCATACAGCTGCTTCAACTCGACACAGACCCCGAAAACAATCCGCAACAGCCCGAGACCTTCTCGCACGTAACCGACGCACACCCTTTCGCCCACCTCGATGCAGGAGCAAAGTGCTACAGGCTCGCTGTCGCGCCCTGGGAGGAACCTCCCCAGCCCGATGACCAGCAAGTCAAGCAACAGCTGCCACGCTCGCATACCGAAACGACCAACACATCGGTGTCTACTAATAATAGGAAGCGAAAGTTTTGGCTCTGTGTCGGGGTGACCCTCTGCTTCATCATTCTCCTCGTTACCCTCGCAGCCGTCTTTGCGGCCAGAGGAGCAAACTCCAGCTCGCCGTCCCAAGATCCGCAACAATCGAGCCCTCCTTCTTCGACCACAGCTTCCAGCTCTTCCAGCTCTCCCACCATCAGTCCCGCCACTCCGTCGCGTTTTGCCGTCCGACAGGGCTCGCCCCTGGCAGTCTCCGGCTGGCATAAACAGGGAGAAACCTACGCTGTGGAGGCCTGTCTCTACTTCCAGGGGCCTGATAATGTAATCCATCGGATGCTTCTTAACACAAGCCGCCCCGGTATCGACGGCTCATCCTGGAAACCACTCCCCGACGACATCATAGGAGTCAACGCCGAGACTAGTCTGTCCGCAGTAGCCAATCTTCGGGAGTATCAAGACAAAGCACCCCCTGTTTGTTTCCGTTGCCAATCCTGTGGTAACAATATGAGTTACTGACTACTCTCACAGCATGGATACGACCTTCTCTGGATTGACAATGGGTACCTGCAAGTGGTATCCTTCGACACTTCCTATACACCAAACAACGACAGCAACGGAAATGACAACCTGCACATTGACATTGCGCCTAACAGCAACATCGCAGCCCTTGGGCCCTTCTTTGTTTTTCAAAACCCGTTGGGTAATGTTGTGGAAGTTGACACCATAGATGGGGCTATCATGGACTTCAATTTTAGAGCCCTCGCTGCCACGCGGTTTGCCTTGGTGCCCGTCCTGGACAACTACAACATGATAGAGGGGGCGGCTGGATGCGGCGTTGTTTATCAAGAGGCGAGTAACAGGCTCGTCGTTTTCGCCCTGAATACTACATCAGGTGCCACCCTAGATAGTGCGTCAAGTCGCGTCGCTATTCCCCGGGATACTGTGCCAAGTTTTCATCTGAATGCTACGTCAGGTCGCCCCCATGTCTCCCCGGGTACTCTGCCATGGAGCAAGGCCACCGGGAAATCGGCGTCAATCTCATCGACCCAGTTCGGTATGCGCCCCAGAGATAAGTACTTCCTTGCAAGAATCCACTAACGTCGTTCAGCATCCCCCAACATCACCATCGACCAGAATGGTGTCTTTGCCGCCTTTTCCACAGTCTGTGGACAGGACAAGCACGTCACGGTATATGTGTTATACCTCGAGAACCAAGACATCAAGATGATCTACACCACTGACCGCCTCTCCTGGACAAAGAAGTCGCCTGCCGCTCTGAAGGGGGTTGATTCCGACACTAACATTGGTTGTCTTACATTGATGGAGGAGAGCGACGGAACAGTGGCGGATTTTTCGGACTACGCCAGATGTTATTTCCAGCGAGGTGGTAAGCTGATGGAGGCGAAGCTCAACACTAACGGGACAGACTGGATCGAGATGGGATCCGTTCCAGGTGTCCTGACACAAACGGAGGCCGTGACGCCTTCCAAACTATTGACATAGCTCCTCTGACTGCCGCTCATGATAAATCCCCTTCCCAGTGTCCTGCTGTCCCCCGGTGTGGGGAAGGTGTAGAGACCAGTCACCACTCGGTGCTCAGCATGATTTTCACGATCGGCATCAAGTGAACAAGGGGGAGGATGCGACTGGGTTAGTCAGATCAGAGTGCAATAAACGGTAAGGAGAGTGGGGACACGGAAGCGGAGCGAAGTATCCATGTTTTTTGTGTCCACTCTTGACTGTACATATTTAATACGCAGCTGTTAGACTAAACTTCGGGTTTGTATAACCAAGATAGCAATTTTATTCACACTTAATTAGACAATTGTCTCAGAGTACAGGGGCTGGTGTTGTGAGTCGAGGGGTGTCCAGGAGGAGATTATCAAGGCCAGCCAGAAGACTGCTGTGGTTGGTGGTGGAGCCGTCGTCGGTGGTGAGCTGTCAAGCGACATTAAGGACTTTTATCCCGATAAGGAGGTGACGCTGGTTCACTCCCCTGTGGGGTTCTTGAGTTAGTTTGGCAAACGGTTGAGAGACTACGCACTCAATAGCTTACAAGACGAGCTCAGTATTTGGGTTATGCGAAATGAGAGGCCTCGGATGCCGGCTGTGGCGGCAGAGGACGCTCGCTCAAACCATGGTTAATTCGGCCATGCTGACTTTCTGTGGCGGGCATGAGGAGAAGCTTGATTGACCTCATTGTAAGCACTACCTGCAGCTTTCAAGTGGTTTTGCCTTCCTGTTAATTAACAGCAACATTAGACTTAGATTGGGTGCACCGGACAGCAACCAAACTCATCTATCTTGACGTCTCTCCTCCCAAGCGCCATCTCAAATGAGAACTCTCGCATTCTCGTCCACCCCACGCTTCAAGTTTATGGTACCTGGGTCACTTTTGCCTTTGGCAACGTGGTAGACCACAACGGCCCGGGGATGGCGCGCGCGGATGGCGCGCGCGGATGGATGCAGGCCGAAGTTGTCTTGGAGAACAACAATGCCATATTTAGAGGGCAGTCGGTGATGGTAGTAAAAGGAAAAAGAAAAAAAGGCAAAAGCGAAGCGTCAGTTGATCGTACGGGGTAGATCAACTGATATTTGGCGAACCTCCAAGGCTACCCAGTCTTATAAGAAGACGACACAACCGGGAATTGAACTGGTGGCCATGCGGGACGGGACCTACATTTATTATCATACTTACATGCCCGCATGGCCACCAGCCCAACTCGATCGGTTTACTTCGCTTGGGTACTTGCACCTGCGTTGGTGACTTATAGACCCTCCAGACGAGCCCCACTTGGCAGAAGCAGCGGCCATAGAGGTTCTCGTACCTGCCTTTCCTGCCTTTTCTATTCTTTCCCAGTGTGTCGGCGGGTGGGAGGGACCTAGCGCGCACTCGCAAAGATATTTAGCGCCCGTTTCCACGGCTGCAGCATCCTCCACTCTACAACATCAAAATTACCATCCTTGGACACAACCTAGCCTCATTACAGAGTGGAACGAGCGAGACTATCTTCCCACAGTCACACCCACGACACGGCCGCAGGGTAGAAGCTGCGACTTCTGCAAGTTTCAGGGCAATGTGTTTGAGTAGCAATATGGAATATTCTTGCCCTGTGCCCTCTGCGTGTCTCACGGGATGCGTTGTTGCCTGAACCGAGCCCATGCGCAAGGAGTTCGTCCGGAGGTTGCTCCTCGACAGCTATGGTGCCCAAGTTACGAGTCGCCCACTCCCGATCAGTCTGAGACGAACGAGATAGTGGCTCATCCAACCCAAACCAGCCCCCACGAACCTGTCGATGTCGGTGACTTGGTATCCCGCGTCGAACCTATCCGAACCATCCCACAACTGCCCCGTTACGCCGCAGCACTATTAAGCAAGCCGACGCCATATATATATCTGCTCCACTGTACCTCAAGCCAGCCAGAATTGCCAAAAGTTTTACCAACCAAGAAAGGTCTATCCGTCAGGTCATACACCATCCGTTCCTACCATCCGTTGTTGACCACATCTCACAAACTCTTTTTTTGGCATACGGATCTTCAAAGTGGGATTCTCGAGGTAGGCTGGTCCCGAGAGTTTGGTTAGAATGCCGCCGCCCGAGTCTAGTGCGTGGTCTGGCGTCAGGATCAGACTCATCAACGGTTCGGGGGCGGGGTTAGAAAGTATATTTACGTCGATCTGAAAAGGGGCGGTACCGATGCCAGGGGTTGACGCTCCCTTGCCCCCTTTGAAACCTCTCGGAATCATTACCATCAGAAAGCATATTGGATCGAGTTTATGGATTTCAAGGCACCGTCAGTTCTGAGAGGATATATCTGCTCTTTCATGATTGTTCTCCGAAAGTTATTAAGAGCACCGAGCTTTGGTTTATAAAAGACAAGGTTCGGAGCGTTGAAGATTAATAATGGTGTCTCTTTGCAGTTGTTGTCTGATGTATGCGTTGCCGATTGACCAGAGGGCTGGGACTGCGGCCAGACTCTTGGGACCGTATAGTCTAAGCGCTTGACGAACCACCACAAGCGTCCAAGATATGCACGTTTTCTCGTCCCAAATCCCATCTTCCTCAGCCGATTTGCAGAACTAAACCTTATTTTCTGGCACCGTCACACAACCGGGGGGAAGCTAACGGTCGTTAAGACGTTGCAAATCCCCACACGGTTTTGGTGAATTCGAACGTGTGACGCATGCCGAGTTTCGTTTAATTTCCTCCTCCCTCCTCCCTTCTCCCTCCGTGTCTCCTTCTCTCCTTTCCTCTCCGGTTTGGTCGGATTTTGTCTCCAGGATCTCAGATCTTGGACAAGTTCCTAAAAAAATAAATCTTTACTTTCTTGCCAGCCCTGTCATGATGGCCATGATGGGTGACCGGTCCACCTGCTGCTCGACAACCTCTTCCTTCTTTGAATCGGACCCCCCTGATCATCACGATTATCACAACTTTCATGCTTCGGACCAGCAGCAGCAGCAGCAGCACGTGGTATTCAATAGCCACCCCCAACTCCAGTCCTACAACCAGCCCGAGTCCATCCGAGCCAGGATCGGGTACCGTTGGGTCCTCGGCGGCGCCCACCACTTTGGATACTGGGAAAAGGACACATGGTGGCCGTTCCCGCTCAGCCCGCATCTGTGCACCATGCAGGACAAGCTGCACCAGGCCTTGGATCTTCCCCCCGACGCGCGGGTCTTGGATGCGGGGTGTGGCCAGGGGCATGTTGCTTTGCACATGGCGAAGAAGGGGATCCGTAGGTTTTCACCACTTCCCCCACCTCAGCAAGGACCAGAGAAAGAAGGCTGACATTGTTTCTTAGACGTCACAGCCATTGACATTTCCGAGCGGCACGTCTCCAAAGCCCAGCGCCGCATGGCGAGCGCAGGGCTCAGCGGACACGCCACAGTCCGCCGAATGGACTTCCACCACCTCGAGACCGTGCTGAGCCAGTCCCACGACGGCATCTACACCATGGAGACACTGGTCCACTCGACCGACCCGGAGAGCGTCATAGCCAGCTTCTTCCGCATCCTCAAGCCAGGCGGCCGCTACGTGCTCCACGAATACGGACGACGCGACCCGGACGACGCGAACCAGACTGATGCCGTGGCCGCGGCATCGCTGTACAGGTGGCGCCGCGACGTGCGGCTGCGGCGCATGAACAGCGACCCGGACCAGGAACGGCAGATGAGCCCTTATTATTCGTCTTACAATCTGCGGTCGGTTGAGCCGATGCTCCTGCGTGGTCTCGATCTTTACAAGCAGATGTTGGAAGATGCGGGGTTCACTGATGTGGTCGTCACGGATTTCTCCGAGAACATCAAGCCTATGCTGAGGTACTTGTACCTCCTGACTGCCGTGCCTGCGTTCTTTGCTCAGCTTTTCGGTGTGCAGAGGTGCTTTGGCGGGCCAGGCAATAATCCGGCTCAGCTGTACAACTCGCCTGATTTTTGCAGGTACGTACAGATATCGGCTGTCAAGCCGGGGGGTGATGTTGAGTCGGCGAAGAGGAGATGAGGAATCTCCACACCAAGGCGGTTGCATAAATGGATGACTTGTAATGGATGAAAAGAAATGGCGGGTATTGATGAGTAATGGCTTCACTTTGTGGGAAATGACATAATGACGTTTAAAAACACGGCTATAATGAGCTCAGAGGACATAAAAACGATACTATCATATAGGTGGTATTAATTCGATCGACGATTTAGGAAACAAAACAGAATCTCGACATGGTATGATGGTATCGTATTCTCTTGCTTGTACCCTCAAAGTTCTCTGATGGGACCGTTTGTCTTGATCCACATGCAAGTCCTAGACCAACGCCCACAAATACCCAGCCACCGGATCACTCCAGAGCATTGGGCACGCCTTGTCGACGGGCCATCTCTGCAGCTCTTGCACTTGGTTGCCCAAGGCAGCGAACTGGTTGAGCCCAGCCCCAAGCGTGAGAAAAGCGATCAAAACGCTGTCACCGAAGAAATTCAAAACCAGAACCTCCGGCAGGATATGTCTAAAGGACATACCGTGGATTGCGGTGAGCATTGCCGTAAATCCGAATCCAAAGACGGCAAAGAACCGCGATATGAGGATGAAGGGCACCATAATTCCGTTTTCGGTCCCCTCCTCCTCCTCCTCCAGGCGGCGAAGAAAAAAAACTCGCAAAATCCAACTGGGATCGAAATCTCTCTTACCCACTGTAGACATAACCAACACCGGTATCACTACCGTTGCGCAGAGCTGCACAAACGAGAAAAAAAACTCCCCGTCCGGCCCCTTCATCGGCGGGTCTTTGGAAAAGGCATGCGCGGTATTATATCGTTGCCCAGCAACCACCATCGTCGCTTCCAAATTACTCGGATGCTCTCTAGCTGTTTTGCCAAGCTTGAACCACGGCGAGCCGGACATGATTCACAGCGTCAGCACCCCAACCAGCAGGCCGCTCGCCGCCAACCGGAACACCATCTCATCGGCAACCGTCACCGCTTGGCCGGTACCATCATATGCGTGCCGCCGCCGCAAGTAGAGATACACAGACGTACTGCACTGTACGAGAAAAGCAACCACAACGGCGAAATGCCCAATGCTTCTGGCGATTTCGTCCGCCGAGTGTTTGCGGCTGCCAACCTGCATGGTCGGCACGCGGCTGTAGTCTGTCTCGTCGAACTTGGCCATGAGCCACGAGATGGGCGATTTTAGGGTCTTGGCCCAATCCGGCTGCCGACGCTTGATAATGATGAACCCGATATTGAAGAGGAGGAGTATCGAAAGGGCGGCTGCGCGTTGGGCGATGAAGCCCAGCGGGCAGAGGAGGTAAAAGACGGGCGCGATGCTGACGATGGAATCGTTTCGCAAGTTCAGGAGGTGGAAGAAGGCGCCCCTCGTCGTGAAGTGCACGACAAAAAGCTTGACCAGGAGCTCCGTCGTGGTTCGTTAGCCGTCCAGCGGGCAGAGGTCGGTGCTGCCTTGGCTATCCATTCTCTCTCCTCTCACTCAGAGCATAGTTGAGGGGGGAAAGCGTTTGGTTTCTTAGCTGGATGGGATGATTCGTTCTCTGGGCCAGGGAAGGGAAGGACCTCGGAGGCAGGGAAACCCCGTCTCTTCGAACCCAAGGTATTATTAGTAAAAGCGGTAGGGATGAAGTTGGTTGTACTAGTCTAATTGGCTAACAATGAAGTTCATGTGAATGAATGGTACTACTTAAAAGCTGGACGAGGGCATGGCAGAGAGTAGCAAATATCCGTACATACCCCGCATTTCCTGATTCTCAGCTGCAAGTCGAGTCGGTGTGTGACTGTTTCCGAAAAGGGGTTAGACTTTTGTGTTATAATTAAGACACTAAAAGTCCAAATTCCTCATGACACCTGGGTCGCCAGTGGCTCTCTTCTCATGTAGTGTACCTCGCATACTCCCGCTGCATGTAATTACTTGGCCATTTTGAATGTCTTGGTCCTCAAGCTGCTTCTTTCTGACGGTTCATCGCCTTCGCCGAGCAAAGTCGGGTCCGTAAACAGAGGCCCTAACATCACAAAATGTTCAAGAGGATGCTCCTCACGGATATTCCAGTCCAAAAAGGCTCAAAGATCGGGGGGATGCGGCTGAATTCCCCCCACCCAACGAAACCACCGCTCCTCTGGCTGTTCACAGCCTCATCATGAGGTATCGTTCTCCTGCTTCCTCGGCGACACAAATTGCCCAATATCTCTGGCCCCTAGGTATCTACTGCAGGAACCTGAAAAACAAGAACGCGATGTCAGCCGGTAATTAGATAATTCCGGTAATTCAGGCTTCAGTTTGAAAGTGTTATTTGGGCCTGAAACCAGACTTGAGTAATTATGAGGCAGTGAGTAAGGTGGCCACTTGCGGCATGTTCTCGCGTCATGACAGCAATTTGCACAAAATATTCCCTCCCGGAAGCCAGCTCAGCAATCCCTCGCGTACCTCTTCTGCCAATGGCACTCGCTAGGCTCCTCGACGCCGGGCCGATGCAGATCGTCATACCTATCCCCCATGACAAGACGTTCAGCGTGTTCCTTAAGCTGGCGCTCCATGCGCGGCACCAGGTCTGCGTCGTTGGAGCGATTTCCCCCCCACCCCGATTCCATGCGGCGGCGCGTTTCCTCAGTCCGGCTCCAGGGCCACACCGTCTGCGCGTAGAATCTGGCAAGGGCATTGTCTTCGCCGCTGTGGTGTTCATTGCTGTTGCTGTTGCTGCCGGCAGCCAGCCGCGTCAGGGGACGCAGGATGCGCCAGTAGGCGTCCAGTATCTCGACGCCCTGGGCCTTTGTCATTGTTTCACGGTCCTCGGGCTGGTCAAAGTCGCAGGCCTCGGCCATAACAACACGTAGGGTGAGCGCGGGGCCGTTGATCTTGTCACGTATCCAGTCGACCGTTTCGTACCAGTCGCGCAACGCGAGGTGGCTGTCGCTGGGCCAGCGGCGGTGCGAGTAAGCCGGAAAGACGAGCTCTAGAAAGCGCAAGTGGCGATGATAGCCAGCGGGGACGATGTCGCGCAGGAACTGACTCGCAGTGAAGCGTTCGGCCGGGTAGTCGCCATCGGGGGGCGGAGCCGTAAAGGGCGAGATGGAGCGATAGTCGTGGACGACGAAGCGGTTGCCCGAAAGGAAGACGACGCGGGCGTCATCGCAAAGGGTGCGGCAGACGAAAAAGAGAGCACGCGGCGGCGCCCTGCACTGGCAAGCCGATGATGCAGTTGTGTGTTGACGGCGGCAGAAACAGCCATACGATGGCGGGCGATGATGTTGATCGGGTGCTCGTGGGGGATAATATGTGTTGTTCCAGCAGTCATGGAGGAGGCAACCGCTGTGGATGTTGGGCGGGCAGCGTAAGAAGCGTTGAAGAGCCAAGTTGTCGCACCGCGCCCGGCTCTCAAAGTAGGAGCCACCGTGTTGCCTGCTCCACACGACCTCGTTCCATGGGGTGATGAGGTCGGTATATTCGAGAATGCGGAATCGCAGCTCGCGCGGGAGGCCGAGCAGGTGAGAGCCGCGGGGCTATTTTTGCTTCAAGGATGGCAGTGGTGCTTCTATTACTTCGTCCTCTTCTGCTGCCGGGGACTGCGTAACGGTGGTGATGCGGCGGGCGTGCAGCACTGCGCGCTCGGTGACGTGTTGGAGCTGGGAGTTCGGGGTCCGGGAGAGGCGCAGATGGCAGTCCCGGAGCTGGGGCAGGAGACGAAGCGGCGCGACGACGAGCTCGGCAAGCTCGACGGCCTTGGGATGGGTGGGGTCAATGTCGCATACGAGGGCGAGCTCGAGTCGCTTGGGGGTGAGAGCCGAGGCCAGGTGGGTGGCGGCGGCGTGCCAGTCGGCGAGCAAGGCCGCCAACGGGGCATCGTCGCCGTGGAGCGGGGGGTCATGCTGGTGGCGCAGCCTGCACCATTCAGTGTGCATCATATTGCCGGTGACATGGCGGCGCCTATCGCAACAGGTCTGAGACTGGCGGTAATAACGAGGCCGCGGGTGGCACGAGGCCTGGCTGAGGACTATCTTGAGACTGGTTAGGGCGGCGAGTGACGCGCGAGTCGAGGCGCGCAGCACCCAAGCGACTCGTTCACGCAGGAGTAGACAACGAATCTGTTGGCCGAGTAGAGTAGATGAGCGGCCTCGTCGTGCAGGGCGCGACACGAGAACAGCAGGCCGTGGAAACGGCAGGGAAACGGGAAAGTGTCCTTATCTCCACCCCTGTACGGCTTGAGTTGGGCGTCGTCGCCATCCAGGTCAAAGACGTAGGTGTCGAGGGGGGCGCTGCTGCCGTCGTGGCCATGGGCATACAGCCGCGCCAGACCAAGATGCCGGTAGATGCGCTCTCGGATCTCGGCATCGAGCCGCAATATGGGTGGCGGCAGGGGAGGGGGGTGATGCATCCTATGCCTTGTGGTCCTAGCGCCTGAGCTCAAAGTGAAAGTTTACCCAAGTGGGAGGGACAAGGGAAGGATGCCAGGTCGAGGGTATCACTACCTGACCTACCCCGCATTGGCCTGAGTGAATGTCGAATGTACGCATGGCCCAATACCATGCCCTAGCAGTCGTTGCCTCAGGCTCTCCGCATATTGGGGGGTGTAAGAGCACCACTGCACTGCAGACACTTTCCAGGTTGTTATAGCCGCCTATTTCGAGGTTTTTGTTATTTTTGGCGTCATTTGGTTTGCCCAGTCAATGTAGGGTTGTTTCTAGATTTAGCGTAATTTTCTCCATATCGTCGTGGTCATTGTTGTCGTCTGAGTCTTTCGATCGGTAAACAGTCGGAAAGCAACAGTGACAGGGTTGGAGCCGGACTTGACGAACTGAAGCACTGTCCCTGCGCAGCTGAAGTCGGCCACTGGGTCCATTTTTGTGTTGGTGTTTGGTGGAAACTCGGGGACGAGAAGGGATGAGATGTCAGGCACAGGTCGGGCCAAACACAAGCACCCCCACCTGCCTGAAAGATGCGGGAGGCGCCTTGAGGAGAATTCGGAAGCCTCGACGACCAGCAAAGGAAGGCGCAGCCCTTACCTATGTGCAAGCAGTCGTGTACAGTCAGACCTGCACATAACGATCCTCCACATAACGATAACCTGATTATAGCGTTAGGATTTCGTTTCCCGCCCAAATTTGTATGGTGATAAGAATAAACCTGCTTTTTACGATAATCGTTAGAATTCTTGCTTAGTCACCATACAAATCGTTATGACTGACAGCCCCGAGGAGTTTATTGACCATATTACCGAGACCTTTTCCGAAATACGCCTGCCCGATGATGACGATGACGCCAAAGAGCGGCTTCCAAAGCCAATCCCGGTGACAGGCGCGCTCGATGCAGTCAGCCTGTTAATCAGGTTCGAAGAACAACAAGAAACCGTTAATTTGGAGCTTCTCAGTCACCTGCGACGGCATCAACGCGCTTTGACGATACAGCAATTGGAAAAGAACAGTCTCGATTCGTATTTTCAGAACAGGAATGCAGTGTAAATTAGGTGTAGGGATGTTCCTGGGGTTCTTACAGTTTGTTTTGTTTGGCTTAGTGGGGGCTAGATTATGTAAGGTGATGCCACTACCTGTCATTAACGATAACCTCTTTTTAACGTTCAAAATCCCGTTCCCAGGCTGATCGTTATGTGCAGGTCTGACTGTAGTACAATACCTTGGACCGGTTAGTTTGGGTGTATGCCGTGGCGTCCACCGTATCTCAGAAAAGCTTGAAAATAAAACATTTAAACCCATGAAACCATCAAGCTTTATCCTCACAATAAGTGATCCCTTTTGCTCTTCTACAGTTAATAGCTTATTTCTCAGAATCTTTCCATTTACTAATTACAGCTGTGGGAATAATGGCCCTTTAAGGGGCATGGAGCATTGAGAAGGTAAAAGGGGTAGCTATTACGTGACTACAGGGACTATAGGGACCTATATGGATTGGCTATATCAAAAGGCTTCTTGTTAACCTAGTTAGGATCCTTCTTCTTACGAAGAACAAGATAGATTAATGCAACTACTACATAACCCACTGGCTACCACTACGTGGCTAACCAAACCACCTATCGCGATAATTGTTAACTAACGTGATTAACCCTGTTAATCTAATACTAATTAGTAGTTGACTTAATACGGTTCGACTATAGAGCAGCAAGGATCCGGTAGCGGCAGCGACTGTGATTTACTATTAAGTGATTACGATTGTTGGATAGGAAGCGGTACGCATTTCGATACGGGAAGGGCACTACCTATATGCAGAAAGCCCTAACAGCATTGTAATGGCGCGCGCGAGCGAGCTTCTTCTAGGCACGTGAAACTTTTAAGGGAAATAACGAAACGAAGGCTTTAAGGGCAGTTAGAGAGAAGGCATACTTCGCTATAATCGGCTACCTACGTTCATTACGCATTTCGATTAAAGCGATTGCGATTGCGATTGTAGCTTTACAACCTCTCAATCACCACAAAGAACCCCTCCATCTACTTAACCCTTCCATCAACCTACCCCTCTATTACTACATTTACACAAAACAAAAATATTCTAATATAAAGACAATATAGTAGCCTTACGTAACAACCTTAAGATTGCTAATATTACGGACTTTATTTAGGAAGGCAAAAACTTTAACTTTAATAACGAAAACTAGTACAAATTAAAGTATTTAAATATTTATTTAATTAATTGTTTTAATATTTATAAAAATAACGAATTTACTAATAAAATGCTTTTTATCCAATTTAAGGAAAACTTTTAAAATTGGAATAAGAATATTTTTAAAAATTTTAACAAAACCTTTTATATAACCTTTAAGCATTTCTTTAATAATTATAATATTTATTTTAATAATAATAGCATTATTTTAACTTAATTTTATAATTTAATAAACGCTAGCAAGTTCCTTAAATAGCTAAAGTAAAAGCTTAACAAATATATTGCTATATAAAAAAATAAGTTTAAGTTATACTATAACTTAAGCATTATTAAAAACAAAAAAAAAAAAGGTAAAGGAAAAAGAAAAGACGTTATTAATAACGATAGCGGCAATTTTTTAACAATTTAGCTTAAAACCCTTAAAACTCCTAAAATTAAAATTCCGAAAATCCTAAATATTATATTTAAGCGTAATATAAAAATCTTTATAACTAATATTATAGCAAAAGTCCTAACTAATTTAAATAAATTGTATAGTAATAATAAAAAGTTTAGTAGTAAGCTTTATAATATATTAAATGCAAAAATTAAGATTTTTTAAAACTTTTATAAAAAAGTAGGAATTTTGTAAAATATATATTATAAAATATATTTAATTATATTAAAGGATAAAGCAAAATAATTTTATTATAATTATATTGTTAAAAAGGGCTTTTCTTTTAATTAAATAATATAGTAAATTAAACAATTTTTTTATATAATTAAAAACTAATAGCTTTACTTATAAAAATAGCAATTTATTACCTTTTAATAAGTTATAGCAACTAACCTAAACAAAACCTTATTAAAAAACTTTAAAATTATAATTATATAGCTATAAAAAATTTATAAAAAACTATTAAGTAATTACTAAAGCAATTATAACCTTATAAAGTAGTTAATTAATACTTACTAAAACGTTAAAGTTTATATATTAGTTATTATTAAGCTAACAATTACTTTTAAAAATGTTACCTTCAATTTATAAAGTATAATTAGTATTTATTTATAATGCTACAAATAGATCTTTAAATAGTACTATACCACTTAAAATCCCTATTATTATAACTTTAATAATAATAACAAAAACAAACAATATTAGGTTAACTAACAATATAAAGGCAATAACTAATTTAATAGTAGAAATAGCAACTAAGGAAACTACTATAGTAGCGGCGAATTTTGGCGACTATTTAGACTTTTTAGTAGTAATAATGGTTATAATAACAATAACGTTAAAAAGTGCTTTGTATGCAAAAAACAAGGCTATTAGTTTATAAAGTACTTAATTTCTAAGCGTTAACTAAAGTAATAATAATAAAAGCGCTATATATAAGAATATAATAATAAAAATAACGATTTTATAATATTCTTAATTAACTATAAAAGTATTAATATTAGTAGCTTTAAAGTTAAAATTAAAATTAGCACTAGCAAATTTAATATTTAATATAGCTAATAAGAATTAGGTTTAAATATATTATTTAAAAACTTTTATATATTTTACTATATAGTTAACGGGGATACAACTACTATTATTTTAAATAACTAAATAATTGTTTATATTATTATGAAAATTAATATTTTTAAATAACAAATTCTTAACAAACTTATATATATTTTTTATTTTAAAAGTTATTATAATATAAAGATTTTCTAAGGAATTATACTTAATATAAAAGCAGCTAAAGTATTAATAGCTAGCAAAAGTCAAGTTTAAGCATTGCAAAAGAAAATCCTAAATACGAAAATCAACCTTTTAATGGCTAGTAATTACCGAATACAATTTGGTAATAACCTTGAAAGTGTTTTTCTTAGTATTATTATTATAAAAACCCTATTTAGCATTTTTAACTTCTAGGTTATATAAGTGAACATTCTATTCTTATTTTACCTTTTAAATATAAATAAATATAATATTTACTTTAATAATATTTTTAATATTATTATATATAAAGGAAAAGGTTACTTAATTATTTATAAATAGGGTTATTTATTCCTTTTACTAAATAAACTTAAAAAAATTATAATTTAGTATAATATAATAAAAACTAAGTTATACTAACTATATTAGCAATTTAACTACCCTTTAATTAAGCGTTTATATAAAATACTTATTTGCGCTAGTTATAATAAGCTTAACTAAAATATTATAAAAAAAATTATAAAGTTTTATTATTAATATTAAATATATAATAGCTTGTTTAGCTAATTCTAATTTATAATCTATAATAATATTAACTTTAATTATTAAATTTTTATAAATATTATATATATTAGCGAAAAGCTTACTATTTATATTATTAATAAAGTAATTACTTTTTAAATAATATAGTTCTTTTATAATATAACGGTAAAAGCTATTTAAAATATTATTTAAACTATATAAATTAATATATACGTTAAACTATTTAATATTATCGTTATTAACGCTAATATTAACTTTATAATAATAAAGTTTTATAATAACGTTAAAATAATAATAATTACTATTAAAAAAGTTCTTATTAAAGCTTATAATTTAATAAGCAAGCTAAAGTATTATTATAAACTATTATAATATATATATAAAGTTATTTTAATAAACTTGCAAAGTATTAATATAACGCTAAACTAAGTTTTGCAAATAATTATAAAAGTAGTAAATAATATTACTAGCCCTAATAGACTAGTTTTTACATTGCTTGTTTTTAAAATCTATTTATATATATCCTTTTTATTACTATTATTATTATTTATTAAAATATATGCAAATACTATATGTAAAGTAATAGTTAAAATATGAAAAGCTAAAGCTAAACGTTAAATTAATAAAGCCTTTGCTATTTAGAATAGTTCAAATACTTTTGCAACCTTTAACTTTTTATTTTAAAACAAAATTAAAATATAGTGGGAAATACAAAAATAAACTAAACTATATATTTTATTTGTATAAAATAAAAAAACTTATATAATTGAAATTAATAGAAAATTAACTAATTTTTAAATTATAATAATTAAGCTATATTATTAAAATAAAACTATAGTTATTCTAAATACTAAGATTAATTATAACTTTAACTATACTTTTAATTGTAATAATAATAATAACTAAGCGCTACCGAAAAAAGCACTTCTAGCCCTGAAATAACGCGGATAACCTTTTAGCTTTAAAAACAAGCCTAAAATCCAAACCCCCAATACTAATATTATTATAACTAAAGGAGTTATCTTTACAATAGCGTACATAATAGCGAAAAAGCAAACTAACTATAATTTAGCAATTTAATTTCAAAAAAAAGGAAAGATTATAATTGTAAGCAAACTATTTGAACAATCCAACGAAAAGGAAGTTAATGCCCTTATTTTAAAAGGAGTATTTAAATTTAAATAGTATAATTTTAAAAAGTATAGCAATATATATATTTTTAAATTACGCTTAGTAAGAAAAATTAAAGGTAAGGTTATTAATATGCCCTATAAGAAGTTACGCTTTATTATTTAAGGTTATAACAACGAAAGTAAAGAGGTAATCCTTACGTAAAGCCTAACAATTTAGCGGGCTAGTTAGCGAATTATTGTTACTTTTACACTCTTTTTTCTATTTCGAGGAATAAAGTTATAGCTTTAAGATATTATATAAGCGTATACCTAGTTAAAAACCCCGCTATAGCGGATAATTTTAGCACAATTCTTTAAAAAAATCCGCTACTTATATTCTAAAGGAATAATTATAAAGGTTATTTAACTATTATACGGCATTACTAAGGCAGGAATATACTAGTAGGCGATTTATTTTAAGTATTACTAGGAGCAATTAAATATAACGACTTTTATTTATAACTTTTGCTTGCTAGTTATAGCGTTTAATTTAAAGTATTTTGTAGTAGTTAGTATACAAACTAATAATATAATTAGATTAAACAATATAAAATTCAAAACACTAAAAAACGATAAGCTTAAAGAAGCTAAGTTTATAACTAAGCTAAAAGAACTACTAACTTTAAAAAACCTAATAATCTTTAATAGTTATATTTTAACTTATAATAGCAAAAACCTTACTTTATAATAAAAAAAGTAAAGTAAAAAGCTTTAGAAAGTTATTACCTTTTAAAAATACATTAAGCAGCGTACGTATAGCGTATATATCGTTTCCATTTACTAACCCAAAATAACATTTAACCTATTTATTATAGTATAATATAAAGAACCTAGAAAAGAAGATATTACTAGGATAAACAAACAAATTTAATAGCAAATAAAAAATTTTAATTATAGCCTTATTTTTATTTTAATAGATTTTTCGATAATAAAATTGTTTATTTTCATTAATAATTTATTTGCTAATAATAAAAACTTAAGCTTACAAATCAGCTTTATAATTTTTTTAATAAATAAAAAGCTATATAATAGTAAATTTATAATAATTAACAACTTAATTTATTAGTTTTTTATTAAATATAAGCAGGTTATTTATAGTATTCTAATTTTTAAAATTTACGTAATAGCTAATAGCGTTAATATAGTAATTGTTTTTAATATTATAATTAGTATAATCTTAGCTAAGTTGAATATTAAAAAAATTCCTATTATTATTTGTACTAACTCGTTCTTCCTATACAAATATCTTATAAAGCTTGAAACTATAAAAGAAAAGCGGCTTATAATTAACATTATAAGCTTATAACAAGCGTATAAAAGACAGGAAATCTTCGAGGTCTGTTGGATCTATAGAAACAACAACCCGGCCAATGCTATAACTAAAGCAGGACTAAACAAAGCACTGCAAACTCTTATCGATACGAACATAATAACGATGCGCGTACAAGGGTGGGTTAAGCGTAATCATAAGGTTTATAATAATAACGACGAAAGCACGGTATAAAAGAAAGACTGTTAATGTGGGAATAATGGCCTTTTAAGGGGCATGGAGCATTGAGAAGGTAAAAGGGGTAGCCATTACGTAACTATAGGGACTACAGGGACCTACATAGATCGGCCATATCAAAAGGCTTCCTGTCAACCTAGTTAGGATCCTTCTTCTTACGAAGAACAAGATAGATCAATGCAACCACCACACAACCCACTGGCTACCACTACGTGGCTAACCAAACCACCTATCGCGATAGTTGTTGACTAACGTGATTGACCCTGTCAATCCAACAACAGCCAACAATTAATTTCTAGCAATTCGACATAATCATGTGTATTTGTGTGTCGTCAGGCTGTCCTTCATAGGAACACCAAGTTGAGTGTGTCTAATTAATTCGTACTCCCGTCTCGCGAAACAATTTGGGGCAGTTCAACCTCCTCGGGCTGTTCGTCTCCCAACCGAGCCTGATTCCATTCCGAGCCTGGCCGTAACACCTCATGCAGTGCAGTCCCGCACTTGATGAAGGTGTCGACCACGAGCACCAGAGCCATGACCTGCCCAAAGCCCCAATTGTTTTCCGAGTCTCCCTCCAAGAGATCCTCGTTCGACAGCCGCAGCGCCACGGTCGAGTACAAGTGGAGTGGATACTGGTACAATGCCACCATTATCAGCATTCCGGGATCTTGATATACATCGGGAAGAAAATCGGGTCGCGCCTCGTGCACAAGGCGGTCTGTGGAGCGATGACTCGAAACAGCAACACCCAGGCAAAGAATGAGGATAAGTTGCATATAGAAGCAGGTGACACCAAGGTAGATCTTGTCGACGTAGGGGTGGGAGGCGGTGCCTTGCGATAAGAGACGAGCATTGTAGCAGCGGCCGGGAATTTCCCAGTCCCATCTTTCCAGTGCATGTCCAAAAAGGATTGAAAATGCCAGGTGAAGAACTGAGAAGACGGCCGATAGTGTGATACGGACATAATGCTCGACGTTCTTATTGCTGCTGCCACCAAGATTGGGATCAGATGTATGGAGAAGTGCTGCGCAAAACGATACCCTACGGACGAGTGGTTAGCAACTTGAATTCGGCTTGGCATGGGGTTTTGAGCAAGGCTCTTGGTCCTTACGCAGTGAAGTTTGTAATGTCGTAAATGATATGATAGTGATACAGCGCAAGACTGTTCTGCGTCACGAAAGCTGCTATGAGCAAGGCAGTCCCTGCATTCTGGTTAGCATCATATTGAGATAGATAGTGCTGGAATAAGAGTAGTGTCTTACCAGCAAAGATCTGAGAATCGCATATGCTCCTCATAAGACGTTTAGCAGCCTCGATCTCAGCGCTGGGGGCTGACGCGAACCGTCTTCGGGCTGATCTGAAAAACAAGGACGATCGTCTAGCCCCCGGTGATTAATTAATTAGCTCTCGGCGCACGCTCGATCATGACGAGACTGGCCCAAGCTCACCCCATCACAGGATCCCTCATAAAAAGCCACACTGACAGGAGGACTGAGATACCTCCTTGCATGGCCAGTGCGATGACAATCTGGAGTTGGCACGACGTCAGTCTGATCGATTATTATCGCAAGGCGACCAAGTGCTACTGAACGTGACCTCCCGAAGACTTACCCCAAGGCCGGCAATGTCCGCGTTCGCCTCTCCGACGCTGGCGCACTCCATAGCTAGGAATATATGTGGTGCTTTTTGGTCAAGAAATTAGGTAGGTTGGTTGTCGAATCCATCAGGCTTCGACGCGTCGGAGACGAGGTATTTATTTGGTGATGTTCAGCTGAGGCTGAAGTTTGATCACGCATGCATGCGCACAACCTTGGACCAGTACCCAGTCGACATTTGCCGCCTCCAAACGCCACCAAGCAGACCATCGCGGATGTTCTCTGAATTGAGCATTGGGAAGCTGCTTCTTCATGAAAAAATTATCGCGAGTCGAAGATGAGCTGTCGTACCGTTAATTTAGGAAGAAATGCGTAATTATTCACGGACAAAAAGTTTTGTTTAATTAGTGGCTTCCAAGGAAAAGTAATTAAATGGAAGATGGAGCGACGTAAACGGAATTAGAAGATCACAACGCGAGGATTGGCTGCTGCAGGTAGGTGGGGATGAGCAAATCTCAAAATATTGAATTGAAAAGGTGGCAGGTGCAGCGGGGTATATAGGTCTGCGTCGCTTTCCAATCTTCAACGGGGCAACCACCGGGGCACTGGTAGTTGCAGACTCTGAGCAGGGGGGTTCGACGGGACCGCAAAGCCAAAGATACCCTTTAGGATAACCACAGAGGACGCTCCAGAGTTTCCGGTACGTGGACTATAGCATCCGACGGGAATGGAGGCAAGCGTATTCTTTTGCCAGTTTGTCGTTTTTTTCAGCCATCAAGGCGCTTGCGAAGTACCTCGTGCTCGACGCATCTCGGACCTCCCCCGTGACGCGTCGTGCCTTCCCAATCTGGCTCTGCCCTAACAAAAAGAGCGGTGTGTGGTCAAGGTGGTGGTGCCTCGTTCTTTCTTTTCTCATCCTAACATTTGGTAGTCTCGCGATCGATTTCAATTTAAGACTTCTCTTTTTAAGCCGTTTTTTCCCTTCTCGTAATTACTTGCATTTCCTTTCTGTTCATGCCGTCCCCCATCCTTCGTGTAGCCTGGAAGTCAAGGCCACCGAAACGAATCAATCATGATACTGTCGAATCAGAACCTGTTTATCAACCAGCTGTCGCCATCAATCCATCCCAACCAGGCCAACCACAGCCTTGTCGATGAGCTCATGCTCCTCTTCCTGGTAGACGCCAAACTTGCCAGCGCCCATACCATTCACAATGGCATTAATCTCAGCCAACAACGCCTCAGCCTCTGCTCTTCTCTCTGCGCCCTGTCCCCATAGCGCCCTCAGAATAATCCGGCGCGCCCCAAGAGCCTGCGGCGAATCCCTCCCAAGCTTTGGCTGAGTATCCATCCACGCCCGCACCGGAATCTCCGTCTGTTCTGCCTCAACATACTTGCCCACCTTGACGAGATGGTCCGCCAGCATATGCAACGGCACCACATTCGCGTTGGACAAGCCCCCCTCTCCACTACTATCCGGGCTCTTGTCGACCAGCAGCCGGATGGACTCCTCAGCGTCTTCGAGGCGCCCCAAGGCATCTTGGATCGTGTAAATTCCTTGAACGAGACTATTCCAGCGCGTATAAGCCGCCTCGTACAGCGCTACTCCCTGTGAAGCAGGTACGCTTTCTTCGGCCGTAAGCTTCTCTTGGAGGAGCTTGAGGAGCAGCTCGAGTTTGCCCGTGTAGCTAGCGTCGCTGTCCGGGCTGACGGTAGTGGCGGCCTGCTCAGCGAGCTCTTGGTCAGAAAAGTTACACAGGAAGTTGCGGCTAATGTAGTAGTCAATGTTGTCCCAGAAGCGATTCACGGGGACCGGTGCTTCCCAGGAGAAGGCCTTGGCTGCTGCCGAGTTGGCAACGTTGGCAGTTGAATAGCGGACTTGGGCCATTTTGAGAGATACGCAGGTTTGTCAAAGAGGAAGAGTTGCTATTTTCTTTTCCCAAGGAAAAAGAAAATTTGAACTTTTGATGAGGGTGCAAAGGTACGATGTGATTGTTGGATTTTTATTGAAGTCGAGGCATCATTGTTATTTATGTTACCTATGTAGCCCCGTATTGTCTGGACAACAACGTCCGTAAGTGGAAGGTGCCAAATGTCGATGCCTGAATTCTGCTTTACTGTAGGTAACCAATTAATAGTAATTCACTAGAAAGGAAATATGTAACCCCGAGTCCTAACACCGTATCTCAATGGACTCGAGAGGAGGCACCTACTGGCTGGCCTCTACCGGAAGCCGCGTAACTTGTCTCTCTGCTGGCAGTATAATTATTGTTGCCTGATTTCTGGACGTTGAAGCAAGCCAATCCAGCCCCTCGACATATCCACTTAATAATTGCAGCAAGACACTTTTCATTGTTGCCTGACGATCACAGGTTTGCCAGATATGGTTGCCTAAGGGAGAATAATCACTCCACTTATCATTTGCCTCGACCTTGTCCCTGGGGTATCGGTTTTGCTTTAAGTCAATGTTGAAATGATACAGGACAGCTTAGGCAGGTGCAGGAACATATTTGCCTCATATTTGATAGTATGTACAAGGGAATGAGAGGCAAAGCCAAAGTCCCCTTTTTTCTCAACTATTGCCAGAGCCTAGCAATCTCCTTTGCCACTATTTCAATGGATCATTTGCGCTTTTGTTCGTGCTCTCATAAGATGATGTTATATATCCTTCCCCAGAGGCCCCTTTATTATTGGTCAAACAGTCCTCACAGACCGCAGACTCCCTCCACGCAGATGATCAAAGCAAAACCGCAGTCGGCGTCGGTCTTGCAGCTGACGCCTATATTCACCTTTGTCAGTACAACCACTTGAGGAAAAGGTTTTAGGTGGCACGTACCAATACACGCCAGGGGGTTGTCGCCACAAGAGGCCCCTGCTTTTGTCGTAGCAGGAGGGTCGGTGGAAGTGCGAGTAACGGGCTTGGTAGTAACGGGGGCTGTCGTCGTCACTCGTTTTGTGGTGGTAACGAGGGTGGAAGTGGCAATGGGGGCACACTGCCCAGACCGGCAGATCAGTTGCCCGTCGCAGTCGTTCTCAGTCTCGCATGTTGCGCCTGTCGAGTCGAGGGTCAGCATAACCGTCATTGTATTACGGACGTCAAACACTTTACCAAGGCAATGTCCCTCCCATTCACAAGTTACTCCTGATGTTGGCTTGGGAGTTGGTGTCGGTGTTGGCGTGACCCGACGTTTGCTGGTGGTCTTTTTGGCAGTCGTTGTTGGGATGTTTGCGCATTGTGAGTTGATGCAGATCATCTGCCCGTCGCAGTCATTCTCGGTCTCGCATTCGTCCCCTAGTGGTGAATGAATATCAATAACACGCTTTGCATGCCACCCCTTTCAGCACGTACCAAGACAGTGATTAGGCCAAGTGCAGGTTGATGAACCTCCACTCTCACTCCCGCCTCCGCCTCTCCACTGCCGAGCGGCAACACCGGCTTCTGGAGCCTGTCTGGCCTGGACATGGAGGGCATACGCCAGGCCGGCGAGAATAAAGGTGGCTTTCATTTTGAACTTTGAGTGCCGGGAGACGCAAACCCGGTTTATATATCAAGTTGTTAGAAACCGGCGACGATATCTAGGAAACAGCTCTGCCTCTGCCCCTGCCATTGCCGGCACCCGTGGGCTCCTTATATCCCCTTTCCCATTTTGGGTGTATAGCTGGGCTTGTGTTAAGGTAACGTCGTCAACAAATATCTGCCGTGGTTACAAGCTCATATGCCGCAATTTAGGGCAGTCTCCCCCCGGCCCGGGTCCTGGGGCCAAGCATCATATCGTCGTGTCCACCTCATAATTATGCGGTTCTTGGTTGGCGCAAGAAATTCTTTTCCTCCTTGACATGGGCTCAAAACGGAAAAAACCCTTTTCAAAGACTGGTTGGCTACCATTTCCGGGTATCACCCGGTTGGTACGCTACCAAGCCCGCCGCGCAAATAATCCGGCTGCTGCGTTTTAGCCAGCCGGAGAGGTAACGCCAAGGATTTGTGGGAGTGGCAGATACAAAGACGGAGAAATACCCCCCGGCGGCCAATTGCACCAAGCACGGTTCAAGGTGGTCATCAATTTACCGGCACTCCGCAGCCGAGCATGTGGATATACGAATGCCAAGGCGGGAAAGGCCAAGCGAGAGGATCTGGGGTACAGGACGGAAATGGGGGGAGTGCTATATCGTCTAATATTATTTGTCCACTATTGCCTTGCCGATATATAACACTGCTAGAAAGAATAAAGTGCACAGTGACGCGTCCAGGTAGCTTGGCACCGTATTTCGAGTCAGCATCACTTCGTGCGTGTACTATATATCTGCAAGGCACCGCCGACCGAGAGTTCGGCAGCGCGAATGCCAAGCAAACGGCTTTCCAGGCATCGATGTAATTCCCCGGGTGCGACCTCGGTGCAGAAGCGTGCACCTTGTCTAGACGACAGCGAGCGAGCCGAGACCCGGCACAAGACACAACCAGCTTATTGCCACAGTTCACTAGTTCTACTGCAATGCTGACAGCATACCTACCAAGCTGTCCAATGCTACTGCTACATACCTAAGTAACAAGAAGAAGATATGTGCAACGTGTATTATCAGATCTGTTGAACAGTGAGATACTGCGTTGTATTAGCCGGGGGGGGATACTTGTCCCCTCAAAACTTGCAAGCATTCTCACTGCGACATCACAATCAAGGTAGTAGTTTGTCTCAATAAACCCATTTTTGTGGCCAGGATTTTGCACCGTTTTACCACCTGCACCAGACCTGGCCACACGACGTCGGGTCCAAGACTCGAAAAAATGCTGTGAAAGAAGTCTTGAGCTGGCAAGTGCAAGATCTCTTGTCGAGTGATTTGCCTCTCGTCTCAGGCATATAATTACATTCACGAAACGAGCAGCGTATTCTCTTTTCTGGTAATTGGTAGTTATCTCATCCAATGACGCCGGGACATGGTGATCATTGTGCCAAATCTTTCGGTACAATTTCGAGGTTGATAAATATCCGTAGAATAAACAAATAATCAAGCCTCAAAGCCATGCTCTCCCAGTCCTCAATGCCCACGCTTGGGCTGTTGTCGCCGGATACCTCTCCGCCGATATCCGAGCAAGCCGTGCCACGGACTGCACCCCTCCGATATTCGGATCCAGCTCGCAATAGCTGTACACGTTCGCATCGTCATCGGGGATCACCCTCACCCTCAAGTCAAAAAAGAGTTTCCAGAGCTCGGACCAGCCCACCAACCACTTGACCACCCTACCAATACGACTGCCAAATGGCCCATACTCCAGCACCCTATCATAGACATCACCACTGCCCACGTCCCGCCCCTCCTCAGAAATCGCCCCCGCCAAATTCGCCATCTCGGAATTCAGCTTCGACTCCGAAATCAGCCGCCGGTGCGTATCATGCCTGGCCACCCTTTGCAGCATCTTCCAGAGCGCAAGATCGGCCAGAACATGGTTTGGCTCAATCACTTTTCCCTCACCCAAACCTGGAATCATGCTCGCAACCCCCACCACCTTCTCCAGCCACCCGGCTCCGCTCCGCCAGAACCGGAACCTATGCCGGCCGAGGTCGTAGTGTACCCCCGGCAACCACTCCTCGTCGATGCCGTAGAGGAGGTTGCCCTTCCGGCGCGCCGGGCACGGCTGGAAGATGTAGAACCTGTCGTGGAGGGCCATCAAGTGGCAGACGTCTTGCACCACCGACGACACCTCGTTGTTGTGGAACGTCGGCCACCGGAGGCCTACGCCTCCTGTAAAAGTCGGGATTCCCGCCGAGCCGACCGTGTCGAAGAGGCCCATGAAGCGTATGGGCGGGCGAGGAGGAGGGGTCTCGTCGCCTTCCGGGACCTCGTCGCCCACAAGAGGCCAGGATATGCGCGCGCGGAAGTCGCGGGACTGGCTGCTGTGCGGGCGGTTGATGCGGTCGGTGGAGCGGTAGATCCCGTAGGCTTCGCGGCACAGCAGGTCAGTCTCGAAATCCGACCAGTCGAGGTGGTCGCGGCGGCGGATGATGCCGCAGTTGTTGATCAGGCCGGCGACGCAGCGTACTGTGTACGCGCCGCGGCTGAGGCCGAAGAGCCAGATCTCGTGGTCGGGGGTGTAGTGGTCGACGATGTAGCGGTAGACGGCGATGACTTCGTTGTCGAGGTCCTGGGCGGTGATGCCATTGAAGAGGTAGTCGAGAAACGTGCTGCCGAGGCCGATCCCGTGGCTGTAGCGGATGCGAACGTCCTTGTCGTCTACAGGGTCAGGCGGATAATAGTATATGTCTGTGGCGTTGGGGGTGTCGACTTTGACTCCGAATATCTTGGCCAGGCGATAAATGTTGCTGCGTGTCCCTGTCTCGCGGCCACACCAGGTCCCGTCGCACAAGACGACCATGGGCGTCCTGGGTGATGCAGTGTCGTTCATAATGATTCCAATTTCCGCCAGAGAGTATATAATTAGCTCTGATCCAATAACTAAGCTTAATTATTTTGACAAAAACCTGCTAGGGAAATGATAAGGTGTCAAAAAAAAAAAAAAAAAAAAAGGGAACAAAAACTTTCAAAGTCCGGCATTTCACCAGCTTGGATTCTTGCTCTTCATATAATATTCACCCCGCCCTCGGTGAGCTGTGCTAAGTGATTTTTACAAAAACCAATGCCGTCATTGGCAAGACGGAGGACACGTGACACGCCACTCACTTGGCATCAATGTTGGAAGATGATCACGCCACGGCCGGCTTCATCGGACGTCCCTATTCTTGCTTGCCCTTCCACCGCGGACAAGAAAGGAGTGAACAAGGACTTCCACATCTACAAATAAAAATGGTCAAGTTTTCCGACATCCAGCAGGCCAACGCCGCGCTCAAGCAGGCGACGGCATCAAGCGGACTCACTGCCGTCGTGGTGGGCGGCACCGCGGGGATTGGTCGCGCCTTTCTCAACCAACTGGCCGCCTCCACTGTCAACCCTAAGATCTACATCGTAGGCCGCAAACCTGAAGTCCTCACAGCCATCATCGCCGACCTCAAGACCCTCAACCCCGGCGGGACATATATCCCCGTGCCGACAAACGACCTCACCCTCGTCGCCGACGCGCACCGCACCGCCAAACAGATCCTCACTCAAGAAGAGGGCGAAGGCGGCGGGAAAATCGACTTGCTGTTCCTCTCCCCGGGGTACATCACGTTCGGCCGCGAAGAGTCGCCCGAGGGCCTCGACCGGGCTCTAGCCGTGAGGTTCTACTCGCGCATGCGGTTTGTCTTGGACCTCCTCCCGCTGCTGGAAACTCAGACCAGCCAGCGGCGTGCGTTCCCGCAGCCGCGCGTGGTGACGGTCCTTGCGGGCGGAAGCGAAGCTGCCATCTTCCCTGACGACCTGGGGCTCGCGGACCCCGCGCACCAGGGGTTCGTCGCGACGGCGGGGATCGCGACCACATACACGACTCTGTTTCTCGAGCAGCTGGCTGCGCGGCACCCGCGGGTCAGCTTCGTGCACACGTACCCCGGGTTTGTCAGGACCAATCTGTTTAGTAATGAGCATTTGGGTCCCGTGGCTCGGTTCTTGCTGAGTTGGGTGTTCATGCCGACGCTGGGGAGACTGATGTCGATTTCAGCAGAGGAGTCGGGGGCGCGGCACTTGTTTGTGGCGACGGATCACTCGTTTGCACCAGCTGCAGAGGAGGTAAAGGATGCGGCAGCGGTGGGGTCGAATGGTAAGATTGGTAGCGGCGCATATACGGTGGGGGAGAACTGCGAGTCGATTCATAACCCGAGTGGCTCCAACAAGAGGAAGGCGGCCAGTAGTAGTCGGGTGCTGCAGCCGTACCGAGACGCCGGCGTGGATGTTAAGGTTTGGGAACATACATTGGCTGAGTACGAACGAATATTGGGGGCGACGGAGTAGGTATGTATGTAGTACTTAGTGTGTGTCATGTTTTCGAGGTGAATATTGTTGTTGGGGGCCTGGGTATCCTTGACAGATTCGAGATGGTTTGATAGTTGTTGTTCTTATGGCGTGGAAATTCGTTAATATGACTGACGCGAGGAATTGGTTGGTTCTGATAGTGCATCAATCACTCGTTAAAATTTGACTAAAAGTGTTTGCGTTGACATGTTCTGATCAGATTGCGAAGGAGGGTGGTGGACTGTTGCAGAAGAGAAAGAAGATCTGGCCATTAATTAATTACAAGCTAAAGGAAGGGGTGTTTAAGTGCGAAGTGTCTCCCTTGTTCCAACTACCGATCGATGCTGTGGGGAAGCTTTCTCGAGTTAGTGCTTGCAGCCTCGAACAGAAACTCAAGCCAGACTGGCTGCCAAGTTTCGACACTGTAGTAGGCTGTCTTTCAAGAACGGAAAAGATTTCTAAAGAGAAATGAATAACCATCTGGATGGATTTGAACGCGCGGGCTTCAACACTCAGAAATATTTGGAGGTTGTGCAATTACCAACTAAACCACTACCACCATTTCTCCAATTTTGAATTTGCGGACGTGGCCCGTGCGTGGGACGCGCGGGACCTGGCCAGTGGACGGTGGATGTCGATGGCGGCAAGGTTGGTGAGAATTGCAACTAATGCACTAACTCTTAAATTTTTTAAAAAGATTTTTTACCAAAACACGCGAAGGCGCCTGAAAGTGTTAAAATAAGAAGGTGGGAAAAAATACAAAAAAGAAACTCATCCAGCACAGCGGCCAGCGAGCCGGAAAACTCCGCGAGGCCCCGGCGGGAGGGCTGGCTGATCAGACCAGGCCACCCGGTATCTGGACCCCCCTGCTTGTTCCCTCATGACATCTGACTCCGCGGTAGGTCGCTAACCTAGTATCCCCTTGTCCTTGTTAATGGGCCCAGCCACACACACCCATCGCCGTGAAAGATGGGCCACGAGTTTTGGAACAAATACCCTCGAGGCTCGGTTTCCCTGAGATCTTAATTACATAATTAATTAATAAAAATGTTCGTCTCATCGTCTGCATTGTCGCCCTCCTTCTTGATGTCGACTTGAAGAAGCTTTTCAGACTCGCCTTTGTATTTTTCCATTCACCGTCAACTTAACTGCCTAGCTTTTCAATTTCACTCACGACAAGATGCTGATACTGCTTTGGGTTTGATCATGACATTTCAATTACGGCAATATTATGCCAAGTGCCTACGTTATTTCTATCTTCTGCGAAAAAAGACATGGGGTATTGCAATCTGTGCTTCTAATTAGACAACGGCACTGGATACAGTCGACAATACTGCTGCGGCAGCATGTCGAGTGGTACCGCTCTTCTCCTTCCTAATCCCAACTCTTAAAACCTCCATCAGGCCCAGAAATTCTTTCCGGTCCAGAGCGTCTACCCACTGCTCGATGCGTCGGAGATAAAACCCGGCTCCACAGCGTGACACAGCCCCGAGAAAGTCCGCCCTCAAAGCACCATCCGTCACCTCGGTGTCCCAGTCTGGCCGGCGCTGGCGCATGCGCGCCGCGTAGACCTTCCTCAGCTGCGTCTGCTCGTACTCCATCAGGTGGATCCAGTACAGTTCCGTTTTGCCCTCGTTGTCGAGACTATCCTCGAGCCCGGGCCCGTACGAGGCGTCGCTGCCGTGGTCGCTAACGTCGGTGTAGCGGTTGCGGTCGGGCATCTTGTCGCGGGCCGCGCCGCGCAGGAACTCGGGCATCTGCGACGCCACCCACCGCGGCACCGTCGACAAACACTGCCAGTCTACCACGCCCGTGATCCGACCCGCGTCGTCGACCAGGATGTTGCGCAGGGAGAGGTCGTGCCAGAGCACGGTGCGCTCGGGAGGGTGCACAAAGGCGGGGAAGATCTTGTGCAGCAGGCGGAGCAGCTTGCGGGCCACGCGCAGCACGCCCTCGGCGTACTCTCGGTCGTCGTCATCGTGGGCGCTAGCCAGGGCGGTGGAGTGCTCCTTGATCATGATGTTGAGCATGGCGCGGAGCCAGTCGTGGCTCGACTTGAACGGCCCCCGCTGGACCGTGTAGTGGTAGTGTGAGCCCGAGAAGAAGACGGGCGAGACAATCTGGCCTAGCTCGAGGCTGTCGGTGGGATCGGGGGCGGCGTCTTGGTCTTCAGAGCTGGTGCCCAGAGTGCCAATCCCACGGAAACCCTCGGTGAGGTTTCCACAACGAAACAGCTGTGCCTGGAAATCGGCGACGCGGGCGGTTAGAGTCTCTTTCTGGGCCATGGACATGCGGCGCCAGCGGTAGTATGCGGGCTTGCCGGGCATCAGGTCCATGAGAATCCATTCAAAGCCAATGTCGTTGGCCGAGGTGTCGTCGTAGGCGATGATGGCAGGCACGGGGATGTCGGTCTTGCGGCGGACCAGCTGGAGGGTGGTGACCTCGCCTCGGGTTTTGTTGTGGGGGTCGACGGGGAGCGACACGCGCATCATGAAGCGGCCGCGGGTCCTGGTGTCGACCAGATACAGCTTGTTGTAGGCGCCAGCGGTGTGGAAGTAGACGGCACAGTCACTGTCGGCGGCGCCCTGGGGGATGCGCAGGTGGCGGCGGCAGACCTTGTTGATTTGCTCAATGTCGGGCTCTCGCGTCCAGCGCGGCTCGACGCCGTCCAGGCCACCGCTGTCGTCCCATATGAGCCCGTCTCGACTTGGGTCCCGCATTCTGGCGAGTCTCAAAAACGCGGCATGGTGATTTTTGGGTGGGATGACGTGTGGTGGTCGCAGAATGGGCACGTCGAGGTTGGGAAATGATTGGGCTGTGAAAAGAAACGAGAGCGGGACCGCCCCTCCACTTTTTTCATTGGCCCGCCTAGCTGTCCTGTCTTGGCCAAGGGGAACTGGCAGTCACAACAAACATTCTTTCTGTCAAGCCATTTCGATTGCGAACACAAGGAAGGTGCAACTGTGTAATAAACCCCTCCTAGAATATCAAAACCCGCCGTAATTGACAAATTGAATCGAGCCGCCCGTTTGATCAGGGAATACCTATTTCATTTTCACCTTCTTTCTTAAAGTATAGAAAATACCATTCTTTCATCTCGCATTCCATGTTATACTGTACTTGAATGAGGCTCAATTTAAGTGTTGATACAATTTCGAAAATGAAGATGATGAAGAATCTCGATAATTTAATTAGCCGCCGCATGATTTGATCGTGTCCAGATAACATCTTTTAAAGCTCCGCTCGCACTTCCACTTCAGCCTGCCTGAGTAACTTTTGGCCTCTTGCAACAAAATCATAAGTCAACAAACAATGGGGTACGTCCAGACAAGGCTCGGACTATTAGTTTGAGCTCGAACTCGATTGCCCCTGAAACCCCACAGCGTTGATTTGGTTATGACGTCATCCTTGCCATACGGCGAATAATTAACCTGTAATCTGAACTTACCGATTCGCGGGCAAAGAACATCGTCGTAGACTCAAGGCAAAGTATATGAGATCTGAGTCAGTTTTTGTTTAACTGTCGGAGTATTTGGTTCTAGTTGCGTGTTTAAAACTTTGTAGCTGATGAGACATGTATCAGCGTTTCTTCAGCTTCATTTCGAAGAAGAAAAGTACACAAAATATTACACTACTTCATTACCATAATTAAATATGAACGGCCAGCTGGTCAAATCACGCCATTTTGTTATAGGGCAATTGGTGATTCTTCTCATCCCACAAAGTCAGCTCGTATCAGATTACATGGGTCTGGCATCTGTCATCCGATGTCATGCCCCCGTAACATGCAGTTCCTTCCAGCGGCACAGTCAGTGCCCCGCATCCAAAATGACCACTCAAGGCTAAGCACCAAGCCAGCAATACGTAAGCTTTCATTGCCGGACTGAGCAGCTCTCCAACGTCTCCTCTTTTCATCACCCGGCCATATTCAACATCCTTTCGCCTGACACAACACTCGCATCATGGAATCACAGTCGCACCCTACGGCAGCTTCGGAGCACGGCGACGAAGCCACCCGGCAGTTCTTCCTCAACACCACGGCCAAGCGCATCAACACGGATGCCCTCATCGCCCAGACACTCAACAAACAGTATCCCAACCTCGAGCTCGTCATCGCTCAAAGCTATACCGTCGATCTTCTGAGCTTCGCTTCGTCAGGCCATGCCACCTTCACTGTGTTTGACGACGCGGGCAGCGACTTCCCCTCTTCGCTGTCCATGAAGAGCTACGCCCCTCCGGCGCGGCGCATCGACGGCAGCCCCGGCGCCGTGGTGCAATCGGTCTCCTTCGTGAAGCTCCTATACAAGTGGCAGGACACCGAATTCATCGTCTACATAATCGAGGGTCGCGACGGTCCGCAAGTTTGGACGCGCAACACCTTCATCCTGACCACCGACACATACAAAGCCGACGCTCTGATCCTCGCCGCCGGGCAGTGGGGCAACGCGCTGCACGATGAGGTCTGGGTGTGGGACCGCAGCATGTGGCGGAAGAGCGCCGAGCTATACCAGAGCGTCAAGAAGGCCTCGTGGGACGCCGTCATCCTCGACCCGGCCATGAAAAAGGCCCTCATCGACGACCACCTGTCCTTCTTCGACTCACGCGCCACCTATGAAAAACTCAAGGTCCCCTGGAAGCGCGGCATCATCTACCACGGCCCGCCTGGGAACGGCAAGACCATCTCTATCAAGGCCATGATGCACACGCTGTACAACAGGGATGATCCTGTTCCGGCCCTCTATGTCCGGAGCTTCTTTTCTGTACGTATTTATTATCATCACTTAACCGCCCATCTTCGAGGCCCCCTGACACAAAAAAAAAAAAAAAAAGTACTTCGGCCCCGAAGACGCCATCATGCAAATCTTCAACAAGGCCAGACAGCTCGCGCCGTGCTACCTCATCTTTGAGGACCTCGACTCGCTCGTGTCCGACTCGGTAAGAAGCTACTTCCTGAACGAGGTCGACGGGCTCAAGAGCAACGACGGCATCTTTATGATTGGCAGCACCAATCACCTCGAGCGCTTGGATCCCGGCATTTCTGTATGTTTACCGCCGTGACCAGTTTCTATAATTAATACACCACAAACCAGTGATGCGGTGACTTAACTAACCGGATGTGTTTTCAAGAAACGACCCTCCCGGTTTGACAGGAAATATTACTTTCCCAACCCAAATGTCGAAGAGCGCGTCGCCTACTGCCGCTTCTGGCAGAAGAAGCTGTCCAACAACAAGGACATCGAGTTCCCTGACAAGCTGTGCCGCGCCATCGCGGATATCACCGACGCTTTCAGTTTTGCGTATATCCAGGAGGCGTTTGTCGCAGCGCTGCTCATCATTGCTCGGGACTCGCAGGTTGGGTCGGCGGCTTCTTGGGGAGGTGGTGTCGATGAGGTCGAGGACGGCTGGGTTGGGGTCACTAACGTGGGTGGTGATGATGATGATGATGATGATCTCAACGACTTGGTTCTCTGGGTTGAGATGCAGAAGCAAGTCGCCATCCTCCGCGAGGGAATGGAAGAGAAACGTCGGTTGGGGGTGATGAAAGATGACACCGTACTTACGAATGGGTTATTGTGGTTTTAATTAGGTATACCAAATTGCAAAACGACTTTTCAACTTTGTATCTTTAGTATTGAGCACGGTATGGAGGCTTGGGCCAAAAAAAGGGTCACTCACTCTGCCCAGTGCCGAGGGATACAAATAACACTGTGTTGGCTGGCCTCGTAAAAGGCAACAAGGGCCCTTTGCGTTCCTGATAAAGCATGTTGAGAAGTCCTGAAAGCCCGTATCAGGGCCTTTCGAATTGCCGAACAACACATACAAAGAGAAGCCTTAACCCCCCCCCCCCCCCAAATGGTTACATACCGTGCTGGTTGATGAGGTATTATTGATGTGTCTGCAATGCTAGTTCAACTCTGCCCGCAGTGTGAAGGGTGGTGACCCTTTATTTTACATATCCTGCAAGTTAGCCTTATCTACAAACTAACAAGGTAAAGTACGTAAGGAGGCTCATCACATGGAGGGTATGCTATAGAATCTAGTAGTAGGTATATTTGTCCCTCCAGGCTCGTAGTAATTAAGTCTAGTGAGTAGGTACCCAGAAAGGTTCCCGACCTAATTACTTTCAAGGTGGTTATTCCCTAACTTGAGCCATCTCCCTAGTCAAAGCCGGCGGACTCCTCGCAAAATGGTTCGGTGATGAAGCTTTCAATATCAAAGGCTGAAAGCCTTGCATCGTTGTCGTGAGAGCAACCGTATACAGCATGATTGGAGACGAGTGTCTCAACGCCCGCCGATCCATTACCGTTCTGCATACTACTACTTGGGCACAGTCCTGTAATAATAGGTGGCGGCGGCGGCGGCGGCTGCACCTGGCTATGAGGAGAAACAGCGCCGCTTTCCCCAAGAGCATTTATCGTGTCGTCGTATAGACGGAGAAAATTCTCCAGGCAGTGGTGGCAGCGAGAAATGACAAAGGTATCGTTGTGCCGCGGCGACAGCAACTCGATGGCATCCCTGAGGTTGGAGCGGACGGCCGTGATTTCGTTGGCGCTTAGCAAGTGAGAAAATATTGGCTTGGTTGATACGAGAAGAACAACAATCAGAGTCAGCGAGGCGCCGAATGCTGGTCAAGACAAGAAAAAAGAGTCAGCAGGGTTAATAGTAGTGAAAATTTGTCCTTTACGTTTTAGTTCCCTCAATATCCCTTGAATTCTAACTTGTGTTTCAGACTGGACTCAACGACTCGTTTACCGCCAGGAGCTGGGCACGCAGCACTGTCCCCTCAAAGACATTCGCAAGCAAGGACCCCAAAATTAACCCATTTCAAGTCCAAATAGTCTTCCCAATCGCGTCTATCAGGGTCCCAATAGTTTTCTAACTCGTCCTGCAGCGCTATGGCAAAGTATTCAAGAGAAACAGTACCACTGACCGAAACTATCAATGATGTGCAGGTGTTGTGATGTTACCCCCGGAGCCCTACAACCCCCGTATCTTCGGCTAGGACACTGAAGAATTAATCAACTGCCCGGTAAGAAGTCTCCTCGAGTGTAAAAGTAAAACACGTGGCCACAGCGCCAAAAGCGGGCGGAGTTTGAACCATCGACACCCGCAGTCGAACAAGACTGCTGCCAAACCGCAGTTCGGGAAGATGGCATGAGAATGTTGCATAGTCGTGGAATCCATCCGAGTTGAGCAGGAATCCACCCACAGCCCGCTCAGCAGCGCTCATGGGATCCTCCTCCTCCTCGCGATCTAGCTTCCTGGCCATTGCACGAAGAACAGGGTCTTTTGTTATCTTTTGTCCACAAAATAGCATCATCGTGGTGTCTGGTCTCCTGCCGCTGAGAATAAACACGTGGTAATGGCCAGCACGCGACCCCACGCAATTAAAACTGTGAGACCAATGACTCGTTGTTGTCGGATCCGCACTCATAACGGCGTAGCCAGCGTTGTCATCATTATCCAGAGGGCTTATTTCGACACCAGGCAAATGGTGGTGGCTTTGGCTGTTTGAAATGGCTACTGGAATGTTGGCGAATCTGAAAGCACAGGGATTTGTGGTGGCTTTGACATCTGGCTTGGGAAGGTTCTGACTGATGTATACAGTCTGGCCAGTCTGACACCCAGTACCTGCGACTTGAGGCTCCTCCTCAGGAAACTTCCCTGACGCCAAGGTCAGACGAAGTCAAGTTGACAGCTGGTTTGTGATGATAGTTCAAGTTGAAGTTGAGTGGAGAGATGTCTTTGAAAGAATCGATGTGGTGAGAAAATGAAAACCATGAACCATGGGCAACATCTGGGACTTCATACTCAGCAACACCCATATCGAACGTGTCCCGGTAGGTGAGGAGGCTGAACAGAAGTAGGAGGGAGGGAGCCGCCCTTCTAGGTACTATCACTGCGCATGACAACGGAGAGGAAAGGACACCGTGAAGATTAATCTACAGCTCGTCTACAAAACAGGCCAACCCGCGCAATCTGAGAAGAGAGGAGAAAGAAAATTCGTCTGCAGCATTGCGTCGTCAACACTCAGCCACGTCAAGGACAGTGCGAGTCCATTTCTAATTACAACGAGACATGTTGCCACGAGACCCAGAACTCGAGGGTAATGGGAAAAGTCATCAGGAAAGGAAATGTTTTAAAAATTCATTGTGTTTGAATGCTTCAAAAGTCCATTGGCTGATCACCTAGGTGATGAAGGCCATGACCAATCAACTACCTACATAAACCGAGATATGAGATGATGTTTGCTATGCCCATACCGGCTTGTGGTCAACAGGATATTGTTCTTTGCCCACATATGCGCCCCAGCCAGAAGGCCAAAGCCGCAATCTAAGTGAGGCGTTCTCTCACTAATTACAAACTTCATCGGTTTCGTTGCCGTGCCTCGGTTCTACCTCTCGGCATTGGCTATGACTAGATAGACACATACAGGAATTTCTCAGTATGGCGTTGCTTTGGGGATCTCAAGACTCTCTTTGGGGGACAAGTTGCCCAAAGAGTTTGATCGGCTAGCATTTTAGGGTTCCAGTTACAAGTGAGGCTATGGGTTGAGGGCTTTGCACTAGATCGAAGTAGGGTACTGCTGCCGACGCTGAAGGAATAGGCAGGTCTCGTGAACCTTCCCAGGCCACCTCAGCGTGTTCCAACATACCCAGTTGCCTGCCGGTGTTCGTTATCGGCTCTTTTTCTGCAGGCCGTAGTCCTCCTTTTGAGGTGCAACGAAGGGGAGTGTAACGGGGCACACGGAAGCGGGACTCGGTGCCAGTCTTGTGTGAGCGGGGTATTGCCGGACATCGACGGCCGCTAGCTGGTGTGTGTGTAAGTACCTCAGGTAGGTACTTGGTGATGTAATTAGATCATTCTATGGAACATGAGCTGCTGGAAACGCCAAACAGCATGGAGGCACAGCTATCCCGCTTCCTCGTTCGTCTCCTTCAGAGCCTTTAAAAACCCCGGTCTCCAAGAGCGTCTCTGGCCTTTGGGTCGCTGCGGCGGTGGCTCAAGGGCCGCCACGATTGCCTGACGATGGGAATCAGCAGTCATTTTCTTCTCTCCCCCGAAATTCCCCCCAAAAAACAGCCCTCGCAGAGCCGGAAGACTCACCTCGTCAAAAACATCCTTGAGATGATATTGTGTAACAATGTTACACTCCATGTACTTTACTGCCCCAAGCCGGTTTGCCAGATCCTTCCCCATATTCGTGTAATCTTGGTGCTTGCCGGGTAATCTGAACAGCGCGTTACGTCTTAAAAGCTCGTCGTTATCTTCGCTTTCAATTCCTACAATGATAAAAGGGACGCCACGACAATGGTGGAAGATCTCGGGCACCCATTTTGTCTCGATGTTTTCGTAGCTGGCCTGGATCCCAATGCGGGCAAAAACAAGGAACACGTCGGTTCCTTGGTAGGAAAACGGTCTCAGTCTATCGTAGTCCTCCTGGCCAGCAGTGTCAAAGAGCCCGAGGATGTATGCCTCGTCGCCAATCCTTCAAGGAGATGGTGTGTTAGCAACTGGCCACTACTAGACTCCAAGTACTTCCTTACATGACAGTGACTGCGTAGTTGTCGAACACGGTGGGGACATATTCGGAAGGGAACTTGTTGGTGGTGTATGAAATGAGAGCCTTGGTTTTCTCGCTTGCCGCATCCCCGATAACGGTAACCCTACGGTGAGATGGTCAGCATCTCCTTCCTAATAGAACGGAGCAAATGGAGGTACGATTATCCTACTTGATGGTACCGGTAACGCGTTTGCCGTCGACGTATTGCGGCTCCTGATCAGCGGCCCCTTGAGCTGGCGCACGGTACCTGCCAGTCGTCCATGATTCGATGGCCCTTTTGGATCCAACTTTTGGTTCACTGCTGCCTGAGCTCGGGGCGTACTCTTTAGTAGCGGCACTAGTTTCTCTGCTGACTGTTTGAGCAGTGTTCACCGATGCTGCCAAGTTTCTATGGTCCGATACAACTTGGGGGGGTACCCACTCCTGAAGGAGGGTTGCAAACGTCAGACCTGGGCCGAAGCTGTTAATGTCATCCAGAGTTATCGGAAGACGAAAGACGGCGACAATGGAGATGTCATTCAATGACAGCATGCTCCAGGCGTGGGACCGAACGGCCGAGCTCGTAAAGGACATGTCCGAATCGTTCAGCTTGGTGCGTGAGTATACCCGTGATACCTCAAGAATCGCCTCGAACTCTCGGCGGCTGGCCAGACTCGCCTGCGATTCCGACGGCGACGTTCCTGGCCCGGCGGGGGGTGCCAGGCTGGGCGATGGACCGGAACCCAAGGGGTCGTCAAGCCTCGACGCTGTCATTGTGGACATTCTGCGCCCTGCGACTGTGGACTCGTTGTCGTAAAACCGTACCGAACGGTCTTCTGTCACCTGCATGTTGTCCAAGTTTTGCACACGCGCTGCGAACTCTTCATCTCGCTGCAGGATCTGCTCGACGGCCGCGTTCAGGTTCTGATGGGCCTCCAGCGCCCGAATCTCCGACTCGCTGGCATAAGGCTGTAATTAAACCAAAGACACGGGGAGCCAACGGAATAGGAGTAAGGTTCCATACCATAAGAGCACCGTAACCATCAGCGACAGCGTGTTCTTCTGCGATTCAAGCCGCGGGAGGAGTTCCCGCATCACTTTCTTCTCGACCCAGACCCACCTCAGGCGGTGCGGGATGCCATCCTTGAAGCACACGAGGGATTCGAGTTCCGACAGCGTCAGGACACAGTTGGAGAAAGTGATGGCGACGCAGTCCAGCCGCACCAGCACCCGGCGCCTGCTGGGCAGGGTCGAAACGGTGTCGATGAGCCCCTTGACCATCTCGAGGGCTAGGCGCACCTCCCCAACCGCGCCCAGGACGGCCCGTGCTGACTGCGGGGCATCGACGACACCCGAGATGAAGTCGGAAAGCGCCGAGCATATTTTGCCCGCCGTCGCCAAAAGGCCCACGACCGAGGCGGCGATGCTGAGAGGATCAGCCATGTGGCCGTTTTACAACCAAGATATCCGAGAATAATTCCCTCAAGCGTTTCGGGTGTGTGGCCAGGATGTAGAACCCCCCGCTCCTCAAGGCGGTGTTTATTATGCTCACGCCATGTGGGTGGGTGCGGCTGAACTTCCCTCGCCAAACAACTTGCTCCCTTGCTCTGAGGAAAGGGGGGAACGTAGACTTATTACCCCGCTTTGAACGCCCTCCAAACATGCGGGCTACTCAGCTCGCGGGTATTACATACACGCCCAATTAAGAAACGGTAGCTGTTATATACCTGGGCTAAGGTGTAAGTTCGGATATAATTAATCAATTAAAAGATCTAATTATGAACAGCCAACTTTCAACTCCTGTGATGGGCACCCCTCTGACTCCCCCAAGCCGTTCATAATTACGTCCAAGCGAATCCCATACACCCACCCTTTAGTCTATTTTTGTTGACACCAATACTCAACATTCACTCCGTCAAGCTTATCCAAGACGCCGAAGTCCATCCCCACCTGCTTGAAAGCCACAACAATAATAGTGTTGACAGACTGCAATATATTCACAGTCCATTCTTCGTCCTTCAGGCGCAACACGTTGCGCACAGCTGACTGCGGCACCAGCTTATCGGCAAACACAGCCTCCACCTCCCCCGAATCTGCGAGTTCTCCAACCAAGGCCAGTCCCGGCGAGTTGCTCAGCGTCGACTGTCCGCATTTGAGCCCGACCCCAACGACGAGGACGCGAAGTTTGCACTTTTGCGTGAGTCACTCCGCCCTCTGAAACCTGGCTGCAGCCGAGCGAGGCCAAGATACGCTGGGCAATCTCACTCGAGCGTCGTTTCATCTCCTCCGCCACAGCTTGCAGCAAGATGACCGTGTCAGATCGTGAACCTTGCAGCCGTCAAGCTTGTTGAAGAGAGACAGGTACTGCTCCGTGTTCTCCCGAAAGGGGGTGGAACTCGCTGTGGCCATGGTGTACAGACTCACTCAAACGACTGTGATCTTGGGTGGATTTGTCCAGAAAAGAAAATAGAGATTTAGATACTTTTTGCAGTGAAGGACTGTCAACTAAGCTTTGCAAAACGTGGCCAAGATCTGCGTCTTAATATGTTGGTGCCCTACTTTTCTCATCCCCTCAAAGTCTTTTTCACATCCCCGGCCCAAGCACGGAGAAACGCACACCGTGGCTTTGCGAGGCCACAGAACCATCTCATCACGATGGGGATCTCCAGCGGCGTCCAGACTCTTGTGGATCCCGAGATTCAGGTCGTTGCTCTCGCCGTGACTAGACTTCATCCATTTTCATGATCGACCAAAAGACTTGATTTTGGGCCGTCATCATGTCGTATAACGTTGTTAACCCTCAAGCCCCAAGGCCTTAGGCGTCGGAGTCGCTCCGACTCGCCAGTAGCCAGGTTTTCGCCAAGAAGCTAAGAAGCTATTCTATCGAGTCACATTGCGATTTGCAAATCAGGCCGCAAGGAGGACTCGGGGCTAAGTACTCGAACCTGCCGAAGGCGCAATCCCGGGGAAACATTGCTCACTGAGGTACTTAGGCACGCTATTTACCTCGCTGGTACCTCACCCCCTTTTTTTTTTCCCTCTCTCTTTCTTCCCAGCCCTGATAACCAGGCTCGAGGAAACCGAGTTCGTGTGACAATTGCTGAGACAGTGATGAAGAAGGGGTTCTCAGACCTACTTAATTAAGACATGGCTTGCAGCCATTGACTTTTCTCCATACAAGCACGATTGGATGGCAAGTCGCTGAAGAAGCGTATTGGGCGCCTCAAAGTAAATAGCATTACGGATCCCTACGTATCGCCCACTGGGTGTATGCTGCAGATCTTCGGGGCTTGGCTCCAGGGGTGCGTGCATTCGTGTTCCCAATGCGGCAGGATTTATCAGGCACGTTTCTGTTCCCGATGCTAGTAATATCAAGTGAGATCGGCGCGGTCCGCGCCATCCACACCACGCCCAAGAGCCAACATTGCGGTGAGAAAGACACACTTACCGCTCTGGGTTGACTTATTGGCGCCAAAAAAAAATGATGATCGCTTCGTGGATATATTTCCTACCAGTCAGTCTTCCATCCCATCCATTATGATCAGCCTGCCAGCACCCCCAAGACTCTCGAGGCGAGACGAAGAATAATTTTTTCCAACCTTGACACCTTCCCGGAGGACGGTTGGCTTGGAAGTCGAAGAGCTCAGTCTAGGCCTTGCCAAATGCCAGCAGGATGGCAGCCCCCGTTCGGTTGAGGAACTGGCCCGACCTAGACTTCACTTGTCTCCAGATTGGCCAGCTTCAGCTGGGGGGGGGGATTCATATGGTTAATATGGCAACCCCCAGCGGTCGCTCAGTTTTTCTTCGGGTTGTTGATACAGCGCTCCCTTTTACGCTCGTTAAAATACTCTTTGCTTCGCCGGCTGTAGCAGTGGCATCTGATCAAGGAATATTAGTATTTTCCCAGGGGCTATTGTGCGGCCTTTAGTCACTCGCTTCTCAAATCGCTTCAACCCATCTCAATTCTCGTCATTGGCGGGATCCCGGCTCGGAGAAGTTCGACGATGTTGTCTTCCAGGTGAGATTGGTCTGTACCATTGCTGTTTACAGTCTGAGCTGCTTGCTAAATTCGAGTCACAGGATGCTAAACATGGGACGATACAAAGCGCAAAGAAGCTAGACTACAGTGTCGAGAGACCAAAGCCGGCGCTCATCATCCTGGTCCATGTCCGCTCCTCGTCGACACGGAACTTGGCGACATCTTCGCAAGACCACCCCAGTGACCAAGATGACTCCTCGGCAAATAATTAGGTCTTTTCAAGGCACGGGACTCTGGTCAGGCAGCAAGTCGCCGACGACTGAAGCTAGCTCCATCGATGCCAGAGACTCCATCGCCCCCGTTCCCCAGGCCCCCTGAAACTGTACCGAAGCTGCTCTCTCCGTTCCCCCAAAGGCCGCCAGCACTGCCACAGGGCACCGGACCTAAACCCGGCAGCATGTCCCCGACCTTTGGAGCAGTCCAGTCGGAGCGATGTCCATCCATCATCCCAGGTCCGAGAGCACATCGGCGAACGGCAAGTCGAATCTCATATCGACAACGTCAGTGGGGTATCTCCTCCAGCCGTCGCTGTCGTCTCGGCTGCAAACACCACGGGCCAATACCGGAACGAAGACATCCTGCTCGACAAGTTGGGGTACCACCCCAAGCCGCTAGACGGGATGCTCACGCAGATCCGCGCCACGCCGTCTGAGGACCGCAACCACGTGTGCTGGCGTTTTCCAACGTGCTGACGTGGTGTCTCGATGTCTTTGCCATTGCGAGCATCGGGTGCATGGTGGTTGCGTTTCTGCATCAGCCGTGGTGGATTATCCCGGCCTTTGTTGGTGTCATGATCATGCCGATGCTGTTTTACCTGGGCATGGCCATCTGGTTGGTGCGCACTGGCAAGGAGCAGGCGCAGTATCTTCTTGGGGCTGCTGATTTTTACCGTCTGCGGTCCGTTTATCAACATTGCCGTGCTGTTGCACGCTGTGTGGAATATGGACTCGTTTGGGTGGGGAAAGTCGCGCAAGGTTGTCTGTCGAGGATGACTCAAGCAACATCATCAACAACAACAACAACAACAACAACAGCAGCAGCAGCAGTCAGAAAGGGGTGTCGGGTGCGGCGGTGCTTGAGGGGGAGTCGTCGTCATCTTCTTCATCCGCCAAAGACGACCATACTCGCTGGGAGAGACGGGAGAAGGTCGCAGTCGACGAGGAGAACCAGATTGCGCCTGTCATCGGGGCCAGGAAACCGGCATTCACTGCCACTGCCGTCTGACTTTGACGGGTAAACCATATTCGATTTGCTTCATCACATTTGCGGTTGGACTTGACAGCTACTGGACAGCAGGAATGGAGCCAACCAAATAGTACAAATAAATTAATACCTGATTAATAACCGTGGCCTTCAAATACATACATCCGTCAAATCCTAGCTATGTGTTTAGTGCATAATCAACTAATGACTGCTGTTAAACTTTGGATAATACAAAAGTGAGTTTCACGCTGCTGCAATGGATTTTTTCTTCACTGTATCTTGCAAACACTTCGTCACATCGCCTCGGCTGTCCCGGTCCGCTAACCAGCCTTAGAGTTTAAGCTTTTCAGAGGCTAGCGGCCCGATGTCAGGCACCACAAGGCTTCAGCGCAGTCTAACGTTTCTGAGGTCCGCGGAGAGTGTGGTAGGACTGCGGGGGGCCGGGGTGACAACTGCCGAAGGAATATGGGGGAGTGGAGCTGAGGATCATCCGTTCCTGAGATGCCAGGTGGTTGGTGCTGCAGGGGCCAGCAGGAAAAATGCCGCGTCTACTCTACTCTACTATGTAGGGCGGAATGTCACCGGCGATCATTCTCTCGATTAGGAAAGGACCAAAACATCAACAAGTATATGTGATGGCCTTGTAAAACCTGTAATTATTGGCCGATCACCAGCCCAGAGCAGAGCCGGGCCCTTCGATTCTGTGGGATGCGTGAAAGTACTCGAGTACTTGCAAATGCCCTCGCCAGCAACTTGCTTCTCTTTGGTTGAAACGGCTTAACCTGCTCATTTGGTGTCTCAGTTTAAGATCCACGTGGTGTTCTGTTTGGTATAGGTGTGCCAAGTGAAAAACAAGGCTGGACGACACCATGCAATGCCGGTCAGCTGGGAAAGGAATTTTAGCGTGATGTGACAGAATATTTAGTATGCATACTAGACTAGAGTAGTGTTGTTGCCGGGTTCCTGTCTCGGTTTGCTTTCAGCCCCGACAGCCTCTTCTTTTTATCCTTGCGACTTGGCAGGGGATCCTCACCTGTACTGGGACTGGTCACTCCATAGAACCTTGCCGCCAACTCACGTCACAGGTGTGTTATTTCATGATGATTACGTCTTTGCCTCCCAACAAAAGGTTCGTGCACACGATATTTGGGAGGTACCTGCGGTGATTGTGTGATACACTAGTATAGGCCTGTTGATCGCCCCACCTGGCAATCAAAGACTTCCTATTATAGTGTCTCAGTCGAAACTACTCGCGCGCAAAAAATACGCCCCTGCATCATGCATCTTTGATTTCCACTTCCTGTGCATTTTTGTTTCTGGAGTCTAACGCCCTCCCCGTCACGGGCAAGTGTCAGATCGTGGCGTCGTTAATCACATATTCCTTTTTTCTGCGCGCGCTAACAACCCAGGCAACATGTCATGTGAACAGTCTCGGCATCCGTTCGTCGAGTGTGGAATTCAATGTCCGATTTCCCTAATCCGGGCCCGGCACAGCACCGCAGTGAGAGAATCTGGCCATGCCCGTCCGGCCAGTGCTGCAGCGAAGCTGGTTACTGTGGAACCACAGCGGCGTATTACAAAGGCCCAGCGTGTCAGTTTGCGTTTAGCAACTCATGCGATTACAGGCTGAGCGTCTCACTCACTCACTCACACATTCCCCAACTGTGCACATTGAAGTTCGTGATCGACCATGATAGTTAAACGTGAATGTCTCTTAAGCAAGGTACCATGTGGCCCCAAGCACACTCGACATTGCAAGGCCACTAGTTAGTTAGTTCTACATCCTACAGTAATTATGCCCTATTAAAACAGTGTAATAACACTTCTCGAAAGTTTAGCGCTACCAAAGAATGAAAGCTTCTAACCCCCAACCCCCAACCCTTAAATTCTTAATTATTTCTTCACGTCAAAGCGGTCTAGGTCCATAACCTTGGCCCAGGCGGCCACAAAGTCGGCTACCATCTTGTCCTGGCCGCCAGCCTCCGAGTAAACCTCGGCGATGGCCCTCAGTTCGGCGTGCGAGCCAAAGACGAGGTCGGCGCGTGTGGCCGTCCACTTCTTGGCGCCAGTGGTGCGGTCCTTGCCGGTGAACAGCTCGTTGCCACTGCCCGAATCGGGGGTCCAGACGGTGCTAATGTCGAGCAGGTTGGAAAAGAAGTCGTTGGTGAGAGTGCCGGGTTTGGCCGTTAGGACGCCCTTTGCGGAGCCGTCGTAGTTGGCGCCGAGGACGCGCAGACCGCCGACGAGGGCTGTCATCTCAGGCGCCGTCAGCGTCAGCTGCTGTGCCTTGTCGACAAGGAGCTCCTCGGTGCGAGCCCGCGCCCAGCCAGAGCTGTTGCGGAAGTTGCGGAAGCCGTCGGCCTGCGGGTTAAGGAACTCGAAACTGGCCACGTCCGTGTCGGACTGGCTGGCGTCGACGCGCCCAACCGTGAACGGCACGCGGAGGTTCTTGTAACCGGCGGCGGCGGCGGCCTTCTCAATGGCAGCAGCTCCGCCGAGGACGATGAGGTCGGCCAGGGAAACTTGCTTGCCGTTTTTGTTGGATCCATTAAAGTCATTCTTGATCGAGGTCAACTGAAATTGGGGGGGGGGGGGGGCAAATCAGTCAGTCAGTCTAGTCTTTTAGGGCGGTGGACAGAACGACAATGTGAAAAGGGGGCGTAGTGGAAGAAAAAAAAAAAGAGAAAAGAAAAACCTACGGCAGACAGGACGGTCTGTAGCTGATTGGGGTTGTTCACTTCCCACGATACCTGGGGCTGCAGAGCAATGCGGGCACCGTTGGCGCCGCCGCGCTTATCGCCGCCGCGGAAGGTCGAGGCGGAACCCCAGGCCACAGACACGAGGTTCGAGACGGTCATGCCGCTCGCTGCAAGGATCTGCGTCTTCAGTTTTGCCTGGTCGGCCTCGGTGATGGTAGGGTACTTGACAGTAGGGAGCGGATCCTGCCAGGAAAAGCGCCGCTGTGGTACTTCAGGGCCGAGGTAGCGGGTGATGGGACCCATATCGCGGTGCGTGAGCTTGACTATTAAGGAATTCCATCCCGAGTTAAAACCAAGATTCAAAACAGAGGGGGGCTCGTCATGAGAAGGGGCGCTGCCGGGAGAGAGGGGACTGGACTTACACCACGCAGCCGCAAAGGCATCGGTGAGGGCCTGGAAGTCATCCACCCATTTCCGCGCAATGGCGCCGTAGATGGGATCATCACGCAGAGCTAGATCGCTTACCAGCATGGTGGCGCGGCGGAAGGTCTTGTTGAAGGGATCGGGGTAGTCAAAAGCGCTTTTCAGTGCCTCGAACTGAAGCGCACCGGCGGGGCTCTTAACCATAGTCCATTCGTTCTTGAAGAGGCTAATCAGGAATTCTGGCAAGAGTTTAAATGAGTTACATGAGGCTGAGCAGACAACAGGGGAGGGGAGGGGCATTACCATTGCTCCATTTCGTTGGCGTCTTGCTCCAGATAACTTCCAGTCCGCTGGTGATGGCGTCGCCAGCGTTACCGGCACCGAAGCTGTTAGCCCAGCCCAAGTCTTGCTGTTCGAGGGGTGCGCCTTCGGGCGGAGGCCCCACGGCTATCACAGGCAAGTAAGTTAGCATAGGTAGGCTCAGGTATTCGCCGTGGTCTCGCCGATCCAAAACCACAGGGAGAAAAAATACATACCAGTACCAGACGCGCCGTGCGCCTTGCCGAAGGCGTGGCCTCCAGCGATCAGGGCGACGGTTTCGGAGTCGTTCATACCCATGCGTCCAAAGGCAGTGCGGATATCCAGGGCCGACAGCTTGGTGTCACCGTTGCCATTGGGGCCCTGGGGGTTGACGTAGATGAGGCCCATGTGGGTAGCACCTAGCGGCTTCTCCAGAAGACTAGCGCGCGCGGCAAAGTCGGTGCTGCCGTTGTAGCGGATGTCGTTGCCCTCGGGCACAAAGGTGGTCTCGGCGCCCCAGTACACGCTCTCGTCCGACTGCCACGTGTCGGCGCGGCCAGCCCCGAACCCGAGGACAGGGAACCCCATCCCCTCGAGAGCCACGTTGCCAGCCAAGAGCATCAGGTCGGCCCATGAGATAGCCTTGCCATACTTCTTCTTGATGGGCCAGAGCAGACGCCGTGCCTTGTCAAGGTTGCCGTTATCTGGCCAACTATTGAGTGGAGCGAACCGTTGCTGACCCTACATGTAATGTAACACAACGGACAATTAGCCCTCGGGGTCAAGAAGAACGGTGGTCCAAGAGGCAGGGATATAAAAAACTTTTTTAAAAAAAAAAATAAAAGAATAAAAAGGGGGTGGGAGGGGAGGGGGAGCCGTACCATGCCGCCGCCGCCACGTCCATCAATGGCACGGTAAGTACCGGCGCTGTGCCAGGCCAGGCGGATAAACAAGCCGCCATAGTTGCCAAAGTCGGCCGGCCACCAAGGTTGCGACTGGGTCAACAAGGCGTTGAGGTCAGACTTGAGTTCCTTGTCTGCACCATGTCAGTCAGTGATCCTCGCTTCTCCTGGGTCCCAATTTCGTAGCTCGGCCGTCGACACGACTTACAGTTGAGAGTCGCGAAAGCGGCAGCGTAGTCAAAGTCGGCCCCGAGCGGGTTCTGCTGGGGCGCAAACTGGCGAAGGACGTCCAGCCTCAGCTGGCACGGCCACCAGTCATGGCTTCGGGTACCACCGCCGGCTGCGTCGCTGAGCGCCGGGCACTTGCCGAACGAGTGGGCGAGCGTGTCGAGAGACGGCTCGGCGGCTCTAGCAGCCAAGACGTCTCGCTTGTCGGCGGCGGCTCTAGCAGCCAAGACGTCTCGCTTGTCGGCGGCGGCTCTAGCAGCCAAGACGTCTCGCTTGTCGGCGGCGGCGGCGGCATACGGACAACCCTGGGCGGAGACCACAGGGAGGAGGAGCCAGAGCAGGGCAGACTTGATGGAGGGCGCCATATTGGACCGAGTCTAGCGGGCGGGCAGGTCGTAGACGGAAACAATGGGCCAGTTTGGTCGCGGTTGGAGCGAGCCTACAGTGACGAGGGCGACGAGGGCGAGAGGGCCAGAGGGTCGGTCCCATGGCGCCGGATTTATATCCCAACTTCTGCACAGACGACGGTGCCACAACGCCGCGCGCAGGATTCTCACATCCATGGATCAGATGATTACACACTCGGACCATAGGTGACACAACAGAAGCCACAAAGCCTCTCTTCGAACAGCACAACTGCCGAGAACATAGGCTTATTGACAGACAAAAAAAAAAAAAAAAGGTATTTGTGGAACTTGGCGGACAAGGATGGGTCGTAGTCAGACAGTTGGAAGTTCCAGCGCGCCGTGTAACAAGCTTGTTCTGGACCCCGCGGTGGCGTGCTGTCTCTACTCTATTTTGCAGCTTGCTGTTGGTGTGAGTCCAGGGTCGTGGGTGGCTTGAGGCTGAAAACTCGGTGTGATAAGAGACTCAGGAGGTCGAACAGCGGAGATTAACACTGAATGTGGCGGGGTCAGCTGCAGGGCAGTTCCTGTCTTCTTGACTTTTTGCTGGGGACAAGCAGACGTGTGCCACGTAGCCAACCAGAAAAACGACTGGATAGGATCAGGAAAAAGTGATCCATCAGAAAAAGAAAAGAAATTCCTGGCCAAAACCTGAAAAGGCAGCTCCCCAACCCTTGAGCTTGTACATACATGCACATACATGCAGCAGCTGCTGCACAGGACAATGCCCAGTAGCACACTGCCATTTCCACTTGTGCTCCACTGGCTTGGTCTGGGGTGGCAGGTTGGGGCGCCACCTTTGCTGAAATCGGCCCATTAAATGATCATCTGTGCAGCTACCCTTGAAATACGACGTTGTTCTCCCCCTGCCCAATGAACTTGAGAGCAAACTCAATAATGAGTTCTTACCGGGTTTTCTCATGGAGTGGATACCACACCACAGCGCACGCCGTAGGGCTGCACGCAATTGGCTCTCGGCTCCCAACTGCAACCTGTGTCCGATATCTCACATCTGCACCGTAACAAGCCCCGTATGTCCTGCATTCTGGGCCCCTGCGAGTTGTAAAGGCCCGAGACCCGGCTCCCCGGTCCACGAGTTCCTGGAATTGGGGCTCATTTGCCTATGCCAGTTCAATTTCCAGAACAGCGCAAATAAATTATATAAGCTTAGTGAAAGCCACTGAGCTAACCACGGCTAATGATGTTGAATTTCCTGAGTCTGAATCAATGACTAACATCAGCTACCTATATTTCTCTTTACCTGGCCCGCAGATAATCACGCCTGAAATGATTACCATTAGGATTTTTGTTCACAAAGGCGTCAAAGAGGGGTGCCCTGGGCCAACTACCTCGCCAAATCTCCTCTGCATGGTTGAACTGAGGGTCAAGAAAACGACTGCATGTGGGATATGCAGCATACCCATCTACAAATCACACAGGTCACTATTAGTGTTGAGTGCTCACATATAACCAGTAGTAATATTTGTATTTATAGTTCCATGTTTGGCCCCCAACGCATGCTATTGGATGTACCAATGTTGCTTATTAGTCATGAGTGTGGGCAGGTTCCGATTGGTCCCGCCTAAAAAGTACCTACCAAGGTAAATGCACAGGTTGCCACCATGGAGGATTGAAATTATCATGTGAATGGAGCAGGACATGACAACATAGCTTGTCATGGATTGAAATTATCATGTGAATGGAGCAGGACATGACAACATAGCTTGTCATATACGATCGGTAGGCATATATCATACTGGCTCGTAGGATTGAGGGTGGTACAAGGTGCTTAAATTAATTTGGAAAGTAAGTCCCTGACCCCTGGGGGGGGGGGGGAACACATCTTCTATTTGTACTATCGTGAAATTATCGTATCCATCAACAGATTTGTCAGATACCTGTTAGCTTCTGCTAGTGGCTTCAAAATAGGTCACACGCACGTGGCATTTGGAGTCTCGATTTCACTGGCAACCGCTTGCCTACTTCCTGCCTTGCCCGGGAGCTGACCTGACCATACGCTCGAATGCTGACAGCCAGTGGCTAATGCCAAGATATTAATGAAGAGAGATAAAATGCGGTAGATTCTGCCAGTATGGAAGGGTATATTATATCCTGCGATGGTACAATTTTTGGCTGTATTTCAATGCTCGTAATGCTACCGTTTTGGTGAATCTGTGGCATATCCGCACTATACAAGGCGTATGCTGGGGCTTTCAACATGCCTACAGAGCCCCCCCTCTTCCCCTGCTAGGTACATAGTATTGACTGACTTGGACAGGACGCCCCGAATATGTTTGGCAAGTTCCGCTCTAGACCTTGGTGTTGCACATTTTGCGCGAAATATGATCATCGGTGCGGGGATTTGGACTTCAGCCACACCAAACCTTGGCCTTGGGCAACCCCGCCGACGACAAATTCTCTCCCCAACCGCGCAACTTGCTGTGCCTTGAAAACACCAGTTCAGTCCCCACTTTCCGCGCTAGCGATAAATGTGTGTTGCACACCCAAAATCGCATTTTGGCCAGTTTTTCAAGGTCCTTTTTCTGTTATAGCTCGCCTGCGCGGGCATGCGCGCAGTTGTAACTTGGTAGAGTAGTACAGCTCAGCCGGGGTTATTCGAATTCGAAGAGAGCGCGATAATACGGATAATACGCGATATTTATGAATTCTACTATTTTCTCGGATTTTTCTGCCAAGAAATTGAACTGGTGTTTTCAAAGTGCTGAGACTTTACCAAGGCCTTGCCAAGACAATCTCGAAATCTTGTGTAATAAAGCTGCTTTTTTATATTTATCGATAACTTCACACGTTTTATCCGTATCCTTGCGCTCTCTTGGAGTTCGAATAGCCCGGGATGAGTTGTACTACTCTACCAAGTTATAACTGTGCGCATGCCCGCACGGGAGAGCTATGCAGAAAAGTGAGTTTTTGGCTTGCCGGCCAACTGCTCAAAAAAACAACAAAGTGGTGCACACACACTCACTAGCGCCGAAAGTGGGGAATGAACTGGTGTTTTCAACGGACAGTGAACCCAAGTCACTCACTCACTCAATTGTCACCAAAGCTCACCATGCCACTGCGACACTACGACCCATTCAAGCCCGAGGCGCCAGTGGCCGAGTACTTTCGCGCAGACGGTGTCCCGCGCCACGAGACCAAGCTGGCCTATTTTTTCCCAAGCGGGAGCCAGGCGCAGGTAGAGGAGCAGTTCCCTTTCTTGCGGGCAGACGGTGATTATGACGAGGCCACCGAAAGCGCGCTGTGCTCGCTGTGTCGACGCATCAACTTTAGGGAGCTTTTCGAGCGCGGGCTGGGGCCTGACTCTGGCATCCAGCTCGGCACCGTGGCAGAGACCAGACTACGGGAGTGCGCCTTTTGCGGAGCCGTGCTGGCCTTGGCGTCGCGGGTGCCGGCGCTGCGGCACGTTGGCTTTGAGGACTCGGACTGCGTGAGTGTCATCACGGAGCGGCGGGGATCGCGCATGACTATCACTGGCTGGATCAACCGGCCGCACACGTACGGCCGCGCGCTGGCGATCGGGGTGGGGTTTCTGTATTTCCATTGTTTGGGCGGGGTACGAGAGGAGCCTGCTCCAGAAGACGGCGGTAGTAATGTGAGCGCGAGACGCGTCCATCCCAAGTACGATGCGTCCGTCGTGCAGGGCTGGCTCCGAGACTGCGAGACGCGCCACCCGGCAGAGCGGTGTGACAAGAGGTTCATCCAGCGTCTCGTCGACACGACAGCAGAGTGCGTGGTCGAGACGGCCGACCTACCGCAGATGCCAGCCTTTGCAGCCCTCAGCTACGTATGGGGTGCGGCCGTCCACCAGCAGATGACGCTCCGGCAGGACATGTTTGATGCGCTGCACCAGCTGGGAAGTCTCTCTCGGTCCCGCAGCCGCATCTCACGCACGATCCGCGACGCCATGGCCGTGTGCCGCGACGTGGGCATCCGCTACCTGTGGGTCGACGCGCTGTGCATCAACCAGGACGGGTCCGACAAGATGGCCCAGATCGCCAACATGCACCACATCTACGAGGGCGCCGTCGTGACCATTGTAGCCGCGCACGGCGACAACGCCGACTGCGGTCTCCGCGGCGTCACCACCGAGCCTGCTGTGGCACGGCAGGACGTTCTGCAGGTGCAGGGCCTGGCCGTGGTGGCCGAAGCCAACGAGCTGGACAAGACACTGGGGCGCACGTACTGGAGCCAGCGGGCGTGGACGTACCAGGAGTTCCTGCTATCGCCGCGCCGCCTCATCTTCACCGAGAAGCTGCTCTACTTCTCGTGCCGCCACGGCATCTTCCCCGAGGACCTGGAGGCACCCGGCGGCCACGCTCTCACCATCGTGTCGGGCAACAGCAGTCTCAACCTGTCGGGCTTCAACTTCGACTTTGCGTCCGAGACCAACTGGGAGACGTACGCCAGCCTCGTCTTCCACTTCACGTCCAAGCGCCTGACCAGCCCCCACGATGTCGTCCCCGCCTTCACCGCCCTGGCCGAGTTCCTTAAGCGCGACATGTTCGCCGGCACCCCGTTTGTGTGCAACACCCCCATCGCCGCCCTCGATGCCGCCCTGCTCTGGCGCCGGTGCTTGGGCTGCGAGGTGTGCGGCAACACCAGCTCAGGCCTGTCGCGGCTGGAGCCTGCTCCCGAAGAAGAAGAAGGAGGGGGGGTGAACACCACCACGGAGTCCGAGTCTGATCCAACAGCGTCGTCGTCGTCGTCGGGCCCCACCGTCTGGTCGCCCCCCAAGACACGCCGACCGCCGGCCTGGTCCTGGGCCGGCTGGCAGGGCCACGTCAAGTACTCAAAGTGGATGCTCTGCAACGCCAACCCCGCCCTCAGCGTCGTGCCGCGCGTGCGCTGGCTGCAGGGCGTCTTTATCCACCCGCAAGTTCTCTGCAGCAGCGACAGCCCCGAGGCCCCTGGACCGATCCAGACATGGGTGCTGCCCGCGGTGACTGCCGACCCGGCATTCGACATGGCTGACCGCTACGACAGCAACAGCGGCTTCTTCTACTCTGAGGAGCCGACACCACCTGCTGCTTCAGAGGGGGGGGCCACTGCCACCAGCACCCCCGTTAGCACCCGCCGGCGGCGCGTCAGCCAGCCCCTCGAATCCATATCCTCCCTCCTCTGCCTCCAAACCGTCTCCAGCCCATCCAACCACTTCCTCCTCCTCGAAGCCGACACGGCGCAGCTCGCCGTGGCCGGACGCATGTACGGCTCCCAGCCCATCCGCGAAATCGGCGACTACGACATTGGCGGCGGCATGTACTTGGGCGCCGAGCTCGGCAACGGGCTGCTCGTGTTCGATGCCGGGGAAACGGGGTGGCGGTGCGGCGTGGTCTACGACGACATGGACCTCGCGCCGCTGTTCGCCGACGGACCGAAGCTGTGCCACTTTGTCAAACTGTCGCAGACCACCATATGTGAGTCCTCCTCGCCCAGTACGACGGCGAGGCACGAGGACGGGGAGGAGGAGGGTTTGCTGCGGGGGTTCCCTCTGCCCGCGGGGCCGGGCCGGGATGTGGATCGCGGTGTGGGTGGTGAAGAAGGTGAGGAGCGGCGTGATAAAACGAGGAACTTGTTCGACTACGATAAGTACGACTGCCGCCGTACGTGGTGCGTCTATAACGTGCTCATGGTGCACTGGACGGGGAATGTGGCGACGCGCCTGGGGGTGGGCAAGGTGCATGTCGATGCGTTCGATGCGGCGCCGTCGTTTTCGACGAGGAAACTCTATCTTGGATAGTGAATTCAATAGTTTAGTGTTTTAAATGGGGGCCTATGATTGTCGAGTCGAGATGCCAGTGAAGCCTCCTTAGTCCAAGGTTCCTACCTAGGCTTCGAGTTTCTTTTCCAATCCAGGTTTCATTGGATGACGTTCCACTGTGTTCAGCTGGTATAACCAACCCAATTCCCTGAATCGGCCAGTGAAACGTAGCATTCAGTGCGATTTGACAGTGTGCTCGCCGGTGTTGCTGCCCCGGATGCGATCTAGTTTTGGTTTAGAATTTAGTTACGACGTTGGCGTTTTGAAGATCTTACCACTTGGAGACAATGACGCAAGTGTGATTTAATTAGTTAAACAAAAGATGCACCATTTAATTAATTAGCTCAAATCCCAACAGAGCTGAACTGACGACTCTTTATATTAATTACCCAAGCTGTGACTCCACGTATTTTCTTTTAGATTTGAAGCCTTAGATATATATCATGAAGTGAAAACATATATGAATTTGTATTTTTTTTGTTAGCAAGGTAGTAAAACTCGGACTAATTAATGACAAACTATCCACAAATCTTCCTTGTTTGCATTGTCGGCTTTCATTATATTGACAATTCTCGGGGTTTCCATAGGTAGTTATTAATATGGAGGATATATTCTAATTACACGCTAGAATAGTGTTTATCGCCTAATTATCTTAACCAACTGATGCATGTCTTCCCCTGCTCCCCACGTCCTGCGACGACTTGCTTTTTGGCCAATTTCACAATACCAAGCCAACCGTAACGCCTAGACTAGCAACGCTTTAACAACAGCCCGTACATCGTCGGTTTTGATTGGGACTCGGTGGTCACTAGCCCATTCGACGAGCGTGATACTACCAATATCGCACCATTCCCTCATCGAATTCCCATGTAACTAGTGGAAGACCCATATCAAGAAAGCCGTGTACGTGGATGGTTGGCATGCTCAGCTTTGGATACTGACGGAGTTTGAGGTTCCAGGTATAATCCCTGAACGTAATTATCTTCCACACTGTTGAATAGTTTAGAATAATCCCCGAAAATGGCAACAGCGGCCCTCGCCCAGCTATCAAAACCACCGCTTCAAAGTCCAACTTGCGGTTCCCCCAAGTGCAGCCTCTCATTGTCGTGGGAAGTTCCTGCTGACGCAAGAGGATACTAGCGGCCATCTTGGCGCCCTGGCTGAAACCCAGCAGGACAACCCAGTCACCTGTGGCACCCAACTCATCGTTCTCCGTCATGGCCTGTGCCAGGGCTCGGGCTGGTTTGGCTTCTGACCGAGCAGCCAACGTTTGAAGGGGCCCCAACGACTGTACACAGAGAGGACGTCGGGGCCGGCGACAGAAGGGAACGGAGCCTCGGCGAAGACGAGACGGAAATAGGGCGCCAGCTGCTCGATAAGAACGTGGCATTGTGCTCGAAATATGCGTGCGTCTGTACCGCCGCCATGGAGAAGGAGACCAAGAAGAAAGAAAAAAAAGAAGAAAAAAAGAGAAGAGGAAGGAGAGAAATGTAGAGCTGAGACGCGACTAATAATTACAAGACTAATGCAAGGTGCCGCCGAGAGTAGTTACGCTGATCAGGGAGCTGAGCTACCTACATACCTGTACCTAGGCTAATTGTATTTGATTTCACACTCACTCAACCACACCATTTCGAGTCTCCTCAATCCACCCAACACACAACAACACCCCCCTCCCCCTGCCTGCGGACAAACAATGACAGTCAACCTCAGGAAAACGTACTTCTTCCCGCCCAACTGGGACACGCCTCCCCCGCCAACCGGCCCTCTGCGGCTCGGCACGCTGCTCATGTCCCCCTCCAGCCCAACGACCCCGCTCAGCCCAACAGTAGTGACGACCCCTTTCCCTGACTCCAACTCGGACCCCGACTTGGTCACCACCACCACGCGAAAAACCTCAGTCACCTACTCCACCTCGTCCTCGCGCACAGGCCGCTTCGCGCTCTTCACCTCGTTCCTCTCGTTCATCACGGGCGCCGGCGCCGACGTGGCCTTCTCGCACACGTCGACGTCCGAGTCGCACTTTTCCTTCCCCAGCCTCGACACCCTCGAGTTCGACCCCACCGCCGACTTCATCCAGCGCGCCATCGCCGCCGCGCCCGCCGCGCTCGAGTACCTCGCCAAGTCGCGATTCAGGAAACGGGTGTACATGGTCACGGCGATCAAGATTGCGCGCGGCGCGCAGATGCGCTCCGTGAGGCGGCGCGAGCGTGCGGTCGAGGTGGCGGCCAGCGTGGACGGGACGGCTGTGGCCGGCGTCCCTGTTGAGGTCGGCGTGGGCGGCGGGCCCGAGTGGGAGCGGGAGGAGACGGCCGGGTTTGGCGGGTCCGACGACTTTGTGTTTGCGTTCCGGGTGAGGCGGGTGACTGTCTTGAAGAATGGGCTGGTGAAGGCGCAGGACGAGTATACCAGCGGGGCCATGTACGATGCTGCTGAGAACAAGGCCGTCTTCTCTGAGCATGGTGGATTTGCGGTGGTGGCACCACCACCGGGGCCGCCAGAAGGGGGACAACAACACATTGAGGTGGTGGGTCTAGGTGAATTGGGGTTTGATGATGATGTGATTTCGAATACGGCTGTGGATGATGACGGAGAAGATGTTTCATGGGTTGGATTGCCGACTGACGAGTGAGTTGAACTTTGGTCCAAACTACTGGGTCAGAGGGAGAAAGAGAGAGAGAGAGAGAGAGAGAGAGAGAGAGATGCTCCGAGTCTTTTCTATTTCGCAGGACAACTGGAGTGCTATATTCTAATTACACTGGAGAGAGAGGTTATTACACTTTCCATGGCTTTCCTTCCAACAGATTCTTCAGCAAAAGACTTCTCTCCTCTGGTGGACAACCGAAAAAGTTGGCTAGAGAGATCACGTTGTACCCTTGTCTCTCATTAGACAAATGGAACAGCAGAGCCTCCATCTTTTCGTACTGCTTAAATCTCGTCGCATCTGCTGGCCCCAAGCTCTGCAGGGCATAGAGGAGAAGGAAGGCGGCGATTCCAGCCGCGATGGGCGTCGCAAAAGAAGTCCCGGACTTTCTCAGCTTCCAAGGAGGCGCGGACAAGGAACGTGGCCAGGCAGATTCAACCGCTTCACCAAGCGTCATAAAGTTGTATCGGTTCCTACGGGGGGTAGGATTTGTTGGCCCGCTGTTTCCCATGCCGTCCCCGGCGTAGATGCAAAACACATTGCTGAGCCGCGCTGGGAAGGCCGGGGCAGCGCCGTGTGCTCCACTGTTCGAGGCAGCGGCAAACATGAGGACCCCTGCTGAGTGAGCTGCGAGAATGGCATCCCGGAGCTCTCTGCAGCCGGCCTCACTTTCGTTGGAGAACCCAAAGGACATGGAGATGATGTCGACTTTCCACACGTCCACGGCGTGAGTGATAGCCTGTGGCTAGGTCAGCTATTATGGTGATCTCCTAATACAAAGTGGGGGGGCAAGGTTAGCTTGCCTTGGCAATCCGATGAGCAGAGATTGGCTGAGACTGCCGGGAGTCGCCAATTTGGGCAACATAAACATCACAGTCGGGCGCGACATCCAACAAGAGACCGGTGACATGGGTGCCATGGCCGCAAGGATCGTTGGGCCTGGCCTGTTTCTCTCCGTCAGAAACGTTGAGCCAACTCCAAGCCTCCTTGATCCTCTCTCGGTTTGCTTGGATGCCCGGATGCCCAATATCCAGACCTGTATCGAGAATCGCCACCTTGACGTGGCTGTTTTCATCAACCTCTTCTTCGTTTATTGCGTGCTCGTAAATGGCACTCTGAATTTTCATATAACTGTCGGCATAACCGCATCTGTGACAGCCGGACATGTCAGTTCTGAGCCAGAGATGGTGCTTTAATTAGTGGTAATCGGGGGCAATAGCTCACAGGTTGGCTGGGAAGTCAGTCGGTGTGTTGTCGTCGAATAGACCGGTAGCTCCAATTTCCAACACGGGCGAGATTCTGACAGCTACTGAGGCTTCCGGTTTCGGGGAATGGGGAGAGTCAGTCGTAATACGCTGTCTCTTGTAATCCTGTTTGGCCGGTCGCCTAACTATTGAGTGAATCACTCGATCACTTGGCGGCTTCATCTCATCCCGAAGTGGGGATATAGCCCGGGCGCTAGAGGCCTTGATCGGCATCGATTCGTCGTCGAGAAGATGGCGGCTTTGAGGTAGGGGCTGGGGCGACTCGGATCGCTGTCTTTTGTGGCGGGCTCTTGGAGTAGCTTCGGCGAGTGCGTGCTCAAGGTTCCGAACAATCTCTTTGTAGAGTGCTTTTCGTATCACCATATCTTGCTCTTTCTCTTCCGACGAGGTCAGCGCCTTAGATATCTTGCGGTGTACCATGAGACAGCCCCTGATTGCCTTGAGGTACGAGTCATCGCGTTCATTCTCGAGGCGTTCCAAGTAGACACAAAGATCCAACCAGATGGTTTGGTTGTTTTGATCATACTGTGGGCTAATTGAAAAGTCCGTCATGACTCCGGCCCCAGAGTAAATCTCGAGCAGGAGCTTGGCAAATGACAAAAGGGTTGGGTGGCCAATCTGGAAGGCGCGCAGGTCTTCCACGGCTGGGAGACTTGAGCGAAACGCGATGTAGAGTTCGTCTTTCTGGAGCTGTCTTCCAGATGGTCGCAGGAAGTAGATCTTTTTTGAGCTCAGATCCGAGTCGAAGAAGTCCATGAGACAGTAGCCTAGTTGAACTGCCAACTTCCGCATCTCGAGAGGGGTAAATCTTACTGCGAGTGGTCCCTGTGCCTTGAATGTCTCGTACTTTAAGGCGGGTTCGAACGCCTTGTTGTTGATCAGGTCCTCGAGGGTTTCCTTGGATAACGAGGACCCGCCCCCCTCGGAAGCTAACGTAGCCCACGCGCCGAACACGCCATATGCTTTGATTAGAAGGGTGAGCCCCATACCCTGCCCTGCATATTTGCCAAGCTCGTCACAGATGTTTGTCATCTTGGAAACCACGGTATCAATATTCCTGGGAGCCATATTATCAGTCAAGCGCGGCAGGGTTTGTCAGAGACCCGCAAACATAGGTGCCTACCTGTCCATGGAACTGCATCGGATATCTTGCCAAACACCCGAATCCGGACACGACGAGAGGAAGAGATGCAAGTCGCCCAAGTCCTCCGAAAGATTCATCATGAGCTCGTGGGATGCGCCGCATCCAAAGTGCCGAAACAGTGCCCGAAGGACAGACGTGGCGCGATCCCGTTTCTTGGAGTCTTTCCATGGCCTTCTCTCCTTCTCTTTTGGCGGCGGTTGGAAGATGGGCCCCCTTTGGGGGTTCAACAAGCGGCCAAGAACATTGTTGCACTCGGAGATGGCGTCGAGGCTTCGCCGGATCTTTTGCCGGTCTTCCGGTAACACAAAGAGAGGCTCGTTTGGGCCACTGACTAAATCAAAAACAGCATCAGATGACCCCTCGAGAACCTTGATCAACTCCCGAAGTCGGGGGTAAGCTGATGCGTCGGATTCTGGGTGAACTTGGAGGATCACGGCCTCCTCCAGGAAGGTGCATAGCGTGCGCAGGCTCGCCTCGAATTGTTCAAAATCGCTCGAGGATAGATTTCGGGAGCAGTCCTTGGTAATAAAAGCGCGGCGAAGCTCGACTTCCAAGAACTCAGCGTCAGGCTGGACGGTGTTGGAGTCGGCGAACTGCGGCTGGTATTTCGCCTTTCTTTGCTCCAGGAGGCTCCCCAGGGTCTGGAAAAGACGCCATTCGCTCGATTCGATTGGGAAAGGCATAATACGAGAATAAAACAAGTAAGTCGGGTCTTGGTGCTTCCTGCTGTGGTCTGCGCATATAAAATTCTGCCAGCCGCGGCCATGGGGAAAACGGACGAAAGCCCCCAAGTGAGGGGGTTTGTAAACCATTGCGTGCTCACGTGATTTGGATTGGCTGAGTGAGGCAGAAACATGGACGTTCCCCGCTCGCTCGCTGTGCCTGCCCAAAGTCATGCTAACTTTGATGTCCTTGCTCATATACAGTACTGGCAGCCCACGTTCCTTCTTTACTGCCTTTTTCCCACGACGAACACCCGCCATCATGGCAACCACCGATGACGGCTTTGACAGCGACCTCTTGTACAACCTGGCCTGCAGATGCGAGGAGCTGTTCGACACGCCGGCTTCGGGAGGCTCGGCGCAGCTCAAGCACATCACTGACCTGTGGACAGAATATCAACAACGATTTGCGATATGGACCTCGCACCTGGGTGTTTTCGCCCGGAGAAGCCAGTCCCTGGACACGAGACTTCGGAAAGTGCCCGACGTCCAAGACCTCGTGGCTCGGTTGCTTCATATCCTGCGCCGCAGTCTGAGCCAATGTGAGCACATGCCGCAGCGGCTTCTGCAGTGGAAGCTTTTGTAGCAAGGAAATATATATATTGTTGCTGATAATTTACCCCAGTCATGCAAGCCCACACTTCCTCCATGGGCGAGGATGTGAATCTTGTGCAACTCCGGGAAGCAGCCCTGGCTACGATAGAGGAGGCCCTCACGCGCCTGAACCGTCTAGGCGTCGATATTCGGCAGGCTTCGCGTGGTAGGATTGACATGAAAGTCCAGGAGTTTGCTTCTCGCCTTGATCTGCTACCCGTCTTGGCCATTAGTCGGACCGTGGTCGAAAGTCTATACCCTGCTTCACATGAGTCCTTGAAGACCCACCTCTGCAAAGGCATGATCGACATCTACACCAGGATCCGGTTTCTGGAGCATCGCCAAGGCAAGCTGCAGAATCGCCGTCCAGCAGGCGTTGTTCCAATCATGCAAACCATCAACGAGGACGAGACAGCCGAGGAACCCGGCTCTGAGATGGGCGGCGACAACACCCGCGGGGAGCTCTCCACCAAGCCATTAAACTCGGCACGCTCTCCGCTACCGCAAAATCCTGGTTCCCAGTCTGACCTTTCCACGGTCGATACCAAGCAAATGCGACGGCTGTTGAGCCCGAATCTGGGTGGCACCAAGTCTGCACGCCAACGCAAAACTTCCTCGGTTCAGATCCAGCAGGCCAACTATCCCCGTCCTCACATTGCAAATAATAACGACCACATCTTCAAATGTGAATGGTGCTCTGAACTCTTCGATAGGACGGCGATATCAGAGAGCGACTGGAGGTATGTCTCGCCAGCTCCGGCACCTTACCCAGGCTGATATTGCCATCTTGGCTCACTCTCGGCTGCAGACGCCACGTCGACAAAGATCTCAAGCCGTACAGATGCATGATAGAAAACTGCTCCGAGGCCCATTCGTCATTCACCAGCTTCGATGACTGGTTCAGACACATGCACGGCCACAGTCGGCGGTGGCACCGGAGAGTCTTCTTGAACCGGGGATGGGGGTGTGCAGTGTGCGACTTTGACCACGTCTTCGCCGATCCAGAAGCTCTTCTTCCCCACCTGGAGCAATTCCATTCCGACCAGTTCACCGCCCATCAGCTCCGGGCCCTCTCGCGCCAGAGAGTCATAGAGCGGCCCCGGCCATTCAACGAGTGCCCCTTGTGCAGCTTTACTGTCGACCAAGCCCCAGAGCAAGACAAACCGGTTCAAGTTCTTCCCAAACGGCAGAAGGAGCCCCTGCATGAAGAAAACGTAAAGACGGCACGCATAACCCTTGAGATGAGAAATCCAAATCCCCACAGAACAGCCGTTGAACCCCAAGAGGCATCTTCTGACTCGGATGATTCGTCCGACAGTGGGAAAAGCCCTCCAACTCGTGCTGCTGGGTCGGATAATTCTAGGGTGATGGCACGACATATTGCAGCACACTTACAGGTGCTAATGCTACTCACAATACGCTTTGCCACTCTGTCAGATGCTGGCAACGCCTTCGATGATGAAGGAAACAGTGATTCAATCGACATCGAAGGCGAGAGCTCAGCGGGGACTAGAGACATAGGAAGATTGTCCGACATCGCCTCGATGGCCGACCTAGAAATGACGGATTACGACGACTTACCGCTGGATTCTGTGACTACTACGGTGGAGGAATCTACCATCTTCGACGAGATAACTGCTGTGTATGGTTCGAGCGACGTTCCTCAACCATCTGACAAAGGCGACGATGACCTCCCTTACTTTTCTGACCCAGTACAAGAATACGCAAATCAAATGTACCGCCAACGGCACTTGGCGGAAAAGATAGCAGCGGAAAAGATGGCGGCGGAAGAAAAGTCAGAGTTCCGCTGGCAAGACGAAATGGATGATCCAATCATTCGAATTGCCACCCCCCCAGAGATGAGAAAGGCGCCGGCGAAATCCAAGTACGATGGTCCAAATGCAGATGTCAGGATTGATAATGTCATTATGCCCAGCGACGAGCATCGATATCAACCTCGGTTGAGCCTAGATACCAAGTCCCCCGTGGGCGCTCCGGTGTTCAAATCTAGGGACCCATCGTGCGAGAGAGAACGCCCCTTGATCAACCTCGTCTTACCATCACCATAGGACGGCAGAGGCGGACGGATGGGGACATAGCTCGAAAGGGTTACTTGGTAGGTACTTAGCCACCTAGGTATGAAGGTCGAGGTGAACATGACCAGGTATTAATGGCAGAAACCCGCAAGCTTTAGATGTGGATATTTGGTTTTGTGTCTCGTTTATTACAGTTTCAAGTTGCACAGCACTGAATGAACCCCGGAATTGGACCTGAAGCCCATCGCCCGTTTCTTTGAGAATAAACTAGAACTACATGTCGTCATATTGACTAGTCTAGACAATTGCCACAGCAGAAATGTATCACGATAATTAGATTCCACTTGCAACCTCGGAATCCACGTAAACACAATGAAACCACACGTCAACAACACCATTAACGCCAGTGAAGAAAAGACCTATCTCTCTTGGTTAGCATTTGCTTTTTACATTTGAGTGCTGAGTAGCGCGTTTGTACCCGCTTCGCGAGGCCGTCAGCATTTACGACGAAGCTGATGTTCACCGCCGGACTGCTCTGATCTGGTTACATGGGGCTGTGGTTCCTGTCTCCAATAGAACAAAAATCTTATTATCTCCATGGAGTAACTGAGACCCCCAAGCTTCGAATTCAGTAGACAGACAAACGCTGCTGAAATGTCTCGGGCTCCACAATCTGTATCCCAACCTCCGATTGCAGTCGGCATTTTCATATTCTGTGGGGAAACGTGGCCGGCTGTCTATACACGGTCATGTCGGCGCCGCCGTGGAATTGAGGTAACCAACTGCGCGGCATTGCCAAGCCTCGGTTCAGTTGCCAGTAAACAAAATAAAAATAAAGACGAAGAAGAGAAGATATAAAACTCGCCCTTCACTAGAATTGTAGAACATATCAAAACCCAGACATCTCCAGCACAATCATCCAGCTAATCATCCATCTTGGCAAGCTACAACAACCGCATCCACCAAATCTAGTCCATCCCACATCTCCATCAACATCACCACTCCCAAATCCTCATCCACAACAACTGCAAACATGGTCAAGCTCGCCACCCTCGTCATCGCTATCGCAAGCGTCCTCCCCGCTCTCACTGCCGCCTCGGCGTGCACAGACGGCCTCATTTACTGCGGTCACAACCTTTTGAAGAGAGGCATGTATTTTGTTGCCCTCATTAATATCTTCACAGAACCTCGCTAACTTTGGAAAAAGACAGGTCATTACCGGGAAGAAATTGCGGCCGAGCTCAAAAGGAACGATTTTCCCATTACTGCGTAATTACAACATTGCCAACTCCCGTTTCATCTGCGGAAAGGGTGGCCATGGTTGGATTAAGTTCATCCAGGTCTGCTCAAAATAGTGCTTGGACGGAGGTTCAGGCAAGGATGACACCTGCAAAATCTAAGGCGATCGAGCGCCACAGCGGTATGGTTGTGGTCAAACAGGATACACTTAGTTTTGTGTAAAGGATATTTTGCATCATTGGTCTGGCATGGTAATTATTTATCTCATGGTACTTTGTAATTATATTGCATAACCCGGCGATCACTAAGAAAAAGATTGCTCCTTATTTGCATCACTTCCATGGTCATACTAGCCCTACTTCTTGTCTACCTAGACTAGATACAAAGTGTTTTAACATTGAATCGCATTAGAACTATGCTATGTCGTGTTCTAGTTTTCACATCGAAAAAGGTATCGAGTTTAAACGACATGACGAAGGCTGTCCGGATGCAGATCTGAAAGAATGCTAATTATTTAATCTCAGCAGTAAGAACGGGGCTGCCGGTCCTAGTATTTTCAAGGAGATAAGGGACGAAGGTAGCAAGCTTAGGGTCCTCGATTCAAATGGTCAGCAAATTAGAAATAATATACTCAAAACCGCCTAATTAGTTTGAGTTGGCTTCCGAACAGCAGAGATGATGGCTCTGAGCGTCAGATCTCAATCGCGTACGACTAGCGCCAAATCCCCCTAACGTCAACCCATAGACCTGCCTTGCTACTGCCACAACGTATGTCACTACTATGGCCGCTGCCACACCTGTACTAGCTGCTCTAGCCGCCGAGGAGCTAAAGGCCAGCGACGTTCCCAGAGCAAGCCCAGCCCATCTGCGGGTCGATTGTCACGCTGACGAACATGTGTGACATTGATCCTGGCGAGCACCGGCTCCGCCGCCGTCAAGCTGGCAAGGGAAATAACCAGCTCGACGAGGCCATCGAGGCTCCATGCAAGTGCAAAAACTTACACACGAGCTTCAGCGTCGGCAGCATCGCGGTCCTCTACGCAGCAAAGCCGACGTCGGCGGGTGCGGTATTGTGCAGTGCGGGAGCGGCACGGTTAGAACTAGGGCCGGCAGTCGCGGGAGTTCTGGGAGTGGTTTTTCTTGGATTCGAATTAACCCTGTGTTGAGCTGAGGCCAGCCAAGTTTGAAAAGGCAATGCAAAAGTTTTTTTTTTTTACCTTCTCACGTCCGGCGGAGAGGGCTCGACCTTGAAATTACTACCACAAAAGAACTCGAGCAAAATTCCATCTAATTACCCCTACGACCTGTCAATAAAAGTGTCGATAGGTACTCAGTCACAGTTTTTTTCGGGTCCTCTTTCATCATATATGTGCCCTTGTAATGCTCCCTGGCTAAACAATCTCGTCCCATATTGTAGCTACCCCTCTCGCCCAATGCCAAACATTTAAGCTAATTACTCCTATTCTAGGGTATATACCCGTCTGCTCGGCATACCCATTCAGATCCAGCCACGGAGAAGCCGGCAAGTCAAAACCATAAGAACAAACCAAGATAAAAAGGGCGGGCGGGCTATAAAACCGTCAGAACTTTCTCCAGAAAAAGAAGAAAAAAAAAAGGGTCTGACTGACGTCCACCCACCTATGCCCGACCGAATAAGCAGATCCGGAATCTGATTCTGAGACATTGTAAACATGAGAATCGACAGGTTCTGGTCTGCTGCTGCTGCTGCAGCGGTCAGCTTGTATTGTTGTGGGCGCACTGTTGTGAGCGCGCAGCAGACAGCAAGCACAGAGGCTGCGTCTTCTACTACTACAGGTCCGTCATGGAAGACAAGCCCCCCCCCCCCCCACAAACACCCCAACATCAAGCATACCTTAGGTGGTAGTGAAGCCAACATGAAGACTAATTAGACATGGTTGACCCCGCCGATCGCACGTATCCGACCACAGTAACTAGCACGTACAAGACAACACGCAGAGGCGGTGGCACCACCAGCGCTGGAACTTCCGCAGGGTTGGTGACAATTGACTACGTCACCGTCATCGACCCATGGCCCATCTCGCCGGACCCGGAAACCGTGCCGTACACCATGGTCGAGACGGCAATCACGCGCCGCACCATCCTAGGATCCACAACGACGACGGTGCAAGCGGCCGCTAATACAGCTACTACTATTACTGCAACCTCGACGTGGCTTGTCTGGGCAATCCTGCCCTTTGACATGTCGCCCTCGTCGCCGCCCAACTGTCCGGGCCCAGGCGGGTGCGCGTTCCGCAGCGTCAAGCCAAACTCGCGATGCCTGGAACTGGGCGCAGAGACGCGCTGCGTGGGCCAGTGTCTGCTCAAGGACTGGATGTGGTGGTGTACCCACCGAAACGGAACAGAAGACGAGCCGGTATTAGGGAGGGTGTGCGAGGCGAATGGGACCACTTATGAGCAGCTGGTAGAGCCCTGCGATCACACAGATTTCAAGCCGGGGTGTCCGCTTTGTCCGGGGAGCGAAGATGGCGCGGGGGGGTTTATAGGGTGAGTAGGTAATAATTAGTAAATTTGATGATGGACAGTGGTATTATTGATTACCGAATCCTGTTCGAGTGTTAATTATTCCACGATAATCTCTGTCATGTCCCCGCCAGAAACCCTCGAGCAAGCTTGGCCTTGCATAATTCCACGCAGATAGGCATCACCTGGTCCGCCCGTGCGATGTCAGCCGCACAAGTCGTCCCAGTCAATGACATGCTGGCCATACACGGCGTTGGGATCGCGTTTCGCGGCAATAACTTCCTGCCACACCCACAGGCGCTGCTAGTACTCATGCGTCGCGCTGAGATACGATGGACAGCGTGTCACATGTCAGCGTCGATGGCGTGGATGAGAGGCAGGTCGGCGCGCTCTGCTGTCTCGCCGTCGTGTAGTCCCGAGAGAAACATATCCCATGACAACGCCTCCTCTCCTTGGAACTGCCGGCATAATATCGCTGTGACAACGGCTCCGAGTTTCAATATGTCGTCGGCGTGATGAACAGCAGCGTGCACCATCGCATATCATTTCCCGTTGCGGGGCTTGAACGGCACCGTTCTTTCCAAACGGATCACCTCATGTGTAGGAGAGGCAGCGGTATTCTTCCGCGTCCAGGGTGGTCTAGATCGTCCGCAGAGAGCAGACTAGATTTCTGGGCACAGCCGTCTGTACTGAGAGAAGTCGGATAATCGATGCGGGATTTGACAGGCGGGTGTAAACATATGGCTCAAATTCTCGGTCCGGCATTTTGTGAGATGGATTGATTGTACTTGGTTGTTGAGGCGGGATGCGGAGGGAAGACAACAGTTAGGGGGAGATGCAAAAACATAGTGGTCCTAACATCTGGCATCAGGCTTGACAGACACCAACTGGCGGTGTGGCATAATTAGGTGCGCCTTGAGTGCTTGGGGGCGGCTCCATGGCGTGCGAGCTGAATCTTTTCTGCGTGCCCTCGACACTGTCGGGGCGGCAGTGCTGATAGTGCATTCGAAACATTGCGGTGTGGTAATGGCTTCAAGTGCGGGGGAAGGGGGAAAAGAAATCTGGGCCAGAAAAAAGAAGGGATGACATATCCGTACCCCTTTGCAACTAGCAACGCAGAGGCCACTTTTTGTATGGTAAATTCATGAAATTCATGGGCGCCACCCATAACGTTAAAAAATAGCCAAGTTAACATTATGTACATACATACCTATCTCTGCGCAACCACTAGAATACTAGTTCTGCTTCTCAACACCAGACCTTCCAATTGAATATATCGTATTACCTTCTTCCTACACTACCAAATAATACTGGTTTTCGGTGCAAACCAGGGCACAAATTTTGCTCGTCGCAAGGCAGTGGGGGGCTCGGCATATAAATACAGGGTATATTCAGGTTGGCCGAGAAAAGTAACGCATGTGCGTGCACCGCTCAAAAACACCAAAAACCCCTAATTTACCGGGCCGTTCCTGTACTTCACTTCTTTGCAACTTGCACGGCGTGATCAACGGTGCGGCATCTGCTGGGTGTCGACCACATACAAAAATTAGTCCGTGCATTGCCGGGTGCCAGCGGATGTACATCAGCAAGAAGGGGGTTCGACAAAGAACATGACTAATGCATATGATCCTTTCACAAATGACTTCGCTGAAACCGCCATGTGGTCCGGGATTATGATGCGACCGGAGTCGTTCATCACTGAAAGCACAACGACGGTTTTTAGCACACTTTAGTTTCACTAATCGGTCATTGCATAGCGATTAAGCATGACCCCTTGGAGATTACTTGACTAGTAGTTTTATTTGCTTTCGTAAAATTAAAGACCGACCACATCCGGCGCCACCCGGTGGTTGATAGCGCCTCATGACATCCAGGCCATGGGGTGCCAGTTTTTACATCCGACACTGCTCGGACTCAACAGCGCCAAGAACTTGGATATGGCCAACCATGGTCATCCGCACACTAACCACTACCTAAGCAAGAAAGCATAGAGTGAACGCCACTGGAAGGAGATCCGAGCCATCTGGCTCAAACTTGCTCATGGACGACAAAACTTCCCGAACTGTTGCGCTTCTATTTAGCGACGCACTGCTGTGACATGAAAGTATTTAAACGATGATATAATAGAATATTGTTGTAATTAGATGAAGTCGTCGTGCTTGTTTCCTTGCCTCTCTTACATCCCTGATTGAAACACTACTTACCAAGACAAGATGTTCGGTATCAAGCTATCCACGGCCTTGCGTTTCCTCTTGGTGGCTTCGTGCCTCTCGTCACTCACTCAAGCCGGCAATGCACCACCAACATACCCCCAGCGCACCATCGCCAGCGTGTCAGTTGTTGACACCCCGCTAGTGCGCGCCGCGCAGGCTTACGCCCGACAGCATGGTAGTGACTTTGTGTACAAGCACATCATGCGATCCTGGCTGTTCGGCACCTTGATCCTCAAGCACAACAGCACGCTCCGCGCCGCCGTCGACCCGGAAGTGCATGCCGTGGCGGCGATATTGCACGATCTCGGCTGGGACACGTCGGTAGAGTCGCCTATCATAAGCGCCGACAGGCGGTTCGAGGTCGACGGCGCCATTGCCGCGCGCAGCTTCATCCGCGGGCACCCGCACGGCAAGCGCTGGGATGAGCGCCGCGTGCAGCTGGTATGGGATGCCATCGCACTGCACGCGGAACGCTCCATCGCGTTGTATAAGGAGCTCGACGTGCAGGTCGTTAGCAAAGGCATCGGCCTGGACTTTGGGGGCCCGGGGTTCGGCGTGACGCCACAGGAGTTCGCAGTGATTGAGCGCGAGTTTCCGAGGAATGATCTGAAAAATGGGGTCAATGAGACGATTATTTGGCTCTGCCAGAATAAGCCCGGGACTACCTACGGTGAGTTGGTTCCAGTTCTCATGCCGCTCTCTCGTCGACTAATCGACATGCTAATTAATGATAATTACCAGATACGTGGATGCAGCCGTGGGGAGACAGGTACCTGCAGAATTACACGTCGGCGGGAAAGCAACGGATTGATTTAATATTTGCGGCTCTATAAAAGCCGGGGTCAGTGTTGGCTCGTCCAGCTTCAGAAAAGTTGCACACTATTTTCTATTGTAATGTCAATAACAGGGAGGAGACCCCTCCCTTGCTCATTGGAAAGCCACCGTAACCCCACTTTTGGGACCACAATAGCCCACCAGCTGAATACCGTTTCTTACACCATAAAACACCGCCATTCCTGGGCGCCCGTGCCGCCATCGTCAATTGCGACCGCACAGCCAAATGCCATAATTGAAGCTCATGATCGCAAATTCGTTTAAATCGTTTAAATTCGTAATAAAAATCGAATAACCTATCTTCTCATTTGCTTACATAATATAGCGAAATCTGCATTCGGAATGCATCGTTGTTGACCCCCTATGTAGTCATCGTTGTCATTAAGGACCGCCTCCCGAATCCGGGCGCTCGGGCGTGGCACTCTTGTACTACGGTGTATGGCTCCCTGGGCCACCACGCCCTTGCTCCCTAAGAATAGGGGCCAGTGGCGGCTGCAAGGGTTTTGTGTGGGGGAAAGAAGTGGGTTACGGTGCGCTGTGACGATCCTGGCTGTGCGATTATATTCCCTCCTATAATTACGACGCCCCGCCCCTGTACAAAATCGTATCCGACCAACCATCAATATGCCAATTCATGCCATCCTTCGACACCAAGTCCGCACTCAACTTGATCCGCAGGTTCTTGTCAATGTCAAACATGTTGAGCACAATCAGCACATTCGGTGCGGCAATGAACGTCCCCGCCGGGGAAATTTTTCCGCCCGCTGTTCAGCAGCACGAGAGGGTTCCAGCTCCTGATATCGTCCGTGCTAAACGTCCCGCTAGTGACCCGCTAAACGACCCGCTAGTGACCCGCGCTTTGGTGGCCGGGTACGCGATCCACCAGACCACCACGACATATAAAGTGGAATCGGCCCACGTGTCGAGATGCAGCTTGAATACAAAGAGCGGCAATCCAGACGTAGACAACTCCCAGGGTCCTCGTGAAAATACAGGCATTTTGTAGTGTCTGGGGAAGTTGGTCCTGGCTGAACCTTGGCACTCGGGCTATGAGATTTGCTAGGGTGGTGTGTTGGGAGCGAGCCCCGTCTTCCTGTTCGCCCCAATAGTAACTCGGTGTATTGTAACGAGGTGGCCCTCCTTTGATTTCATGTCTATCGACGAGGGAAAGGGATTTGTTAGCGTTGCTGAGGGCTATTAGCCGCTTTGGACGATATCCTTTCCGGTTAGATGTGTAAAGGATACGGCCATTATAGTCCCGGCGCCAAGATTTAGTAAGTTTCTGGGTTTCGTCGCCGAAAGTCCGTTGAACTAAGGGCGGAAGATCTATCGAGATAAAAAGGGAGTTAGAGAAAGAAAGGGAGAAAAACACTCTCGGACATCAAAGGAAGCGCGAATTTATTCACCATCATTAAACCCAAATGCAATTTCCACGACCTTGGGCAGCGCGACACATCGACAATGTTATCCCAGTGATGGAGCATGAGTTCCTTCTGGCCGTCTTCAGTCGTTTTGGTTGGTCCCCACTTTGAGGGTTTCTTCAAGAACTCGTGACCAGGTTGTCGAGTCCTGGTACTGAAAGTTCGTTCGGGTCTTCTCCTTGGTTTAAGAGGGTTTTAATGATCGCCAGGCTTGGTAAACCTGAGCTTCCGGGCGCTGCCGATGGTTCACTTAGCGATGGGTAATTCCTGCAGTCTTCATAATATAGTCGAGAACCGGTCGGCCACGACCCGACAAGAAGACGGGAATGCCCAGCTCGAGCTTTGACATGATGTATCGATTGAGGTTCAACGGGAAGGCAAACTTCTAGAAGCGGGCAATAGTTCGCCAACTGGCTCAACAATGCCCAGCCCACCCGCCCCTTTCTATCGCACTAGCGCAGTCTACTGGCCTAATGCAGCAACCACGAAGAACGGCGACAACATGGACGCAAGAATCGCAAGAGCTGCGGGCGCTGCAGTAGCAATGCCAGAACTGCTGCAGCCACTGCCGCCGGTGGCGGGATAGCTATTGCGGCCAAGACGATGCGGCTGCTACAAACGACGCAAATAACATAACCCCCTGTGGTTTGGCAACATGTGTCGGTCGTGCCGCAGTAGCCGTATCTAGAGCGGCATGCACTGTCCCCGGAGCATGTGTAGCCATTGTTAAGGCCAGCTTCGAGCAGACCACATGTCTTGTTTGGGGACACGACCGCCACGGCGCGGCTGTCAAGCTCGAGTTCTAAGGGGCTAAGTAGCGCCACTCCCGCCAGAACGGCGGGGAGGAAAAGTAGAGCAGGGATGAGGGCCAATATGTTGTCTTGTTGGTCGAGGCAGTCGATGTTTTATGGTGGCTTGGGGGGGCATGTTCACGATGGCGTGTTGCTTCTTTATATATCTACCACGAAACATTCGCATCGTTCCGAGTTGCCGAGAAATTAGAGGGCCAAGCCTCAATTTGGTTGTCGGGATATACATGTAATTACATGGAGACGACGTTGTGCTGAACGCGTACTCTTGGTCGGGATTGGAGGACGTGAGAAATAGAATTAGGGGGACTAATAGGAATAATGGAGCCTTATACAAGAATCTGCTCGACAAAATAGGGTAACCAATGCCAAACGATCCAATACCTATATTTAGGCACATTCAATTCCAGGAGCCAAAAGAAAGTGGCTTTGTGGTATCTGAAAGCAATCTTTTCCCCTCACAATTCATTTATGTATCTGGTCGGATACGGGAACGGATTGTGAGGGGGCGGGAGAATCTGGGATCTTTTCCTCCTCATTTATTATAATAGATCTAGGATATCATTGTCACCTGCAGGAACATGCAACCAGTCGGCACAATACACACACTTTAAGAACATCCATTCCAAGCTCTTCAAAAGATAAATGCTGTGCTTTTGACATCTGTCCGGTTATTTTTGGCATGTCCGGGACTTTGGCGCCCACTCTTTGCAGAAGAATAGGACTTGAAAAGCACAGGGTCACGGTTAGTAATCCCGGAGGGGGTGTGCGAACGGGCGAATGCCGTTATCGCGCATTAATTAGGCCCGGGGATAAGAGTCGGAGAAGACAGAAGCAATTTTACGCGCCGAGAGAGCAGGGCAGGATTGGGACGCTATATTAGAGGATCCTAAGAGATTATGCCAAAAATAGGCACCCGCCGCCTCCGTCTTGGTGTGGCCGTCGTGCGATATATGCTTGGCCGCGTGGTCGAGGGTGGAATCCTTTAGGGACCCATTCCTACCTCGTGTCTGGTCGGGAGGTTGTTGACGTTGCAGCATAGTGCTCGTTTACGGTTACTTTGCAAAAAGAGCCCTGGGTTGCGTGCCTAGTTGGTGTGTCAACGGCTGTGCGGAGGGGGTCTATCAGTAAGGGTAAGTATCCGGGGGTTGAGCGGCACAGCCGTTTGCAGGGTTTCGAGCTGGTGATTCACAACTTCAACCCGCTCCTAGCCGAGGCGTAGACCAACTTGGTTGAATTTATTAAACTTCATTCCTCTGGTTCTTCCAGACTGTATCGAGGAGCTTTTTCGTCAAAGCTACGGCGTAAACCTGGTCGACTGTTACAAACTATTGATGAAACCAACCTATGGCGCGCAAACCTCGACTGTTATAAACCATCGATGAAACTAACTCAGTGATGGATTCGTTTTGGGACCAATATAGAAAATGAATCAGACCTTCCAACATCGGCCGGCCGGGCAACGATCATGGCGGGCTCGCGTAAGTCGGCCAAAGGGGCAGAAAGGCGATGATCGCGGTGGGTTGTTCGAGTATAAATCGGCCGGTGGCTCTCTCACTCCCTACCATTCAGTTCTTAAGCATCAAGACAATCAACCGCAGCTTTCCATCATCCGTTCACACATTCTCTTCAAGCATTAAACAACCAAAGCATATCAGCTTTCTACTTTCGCCCCGCCATTCTCTACAACGTAAGTTTACCTGGTCCTAAGACGTGTCTACAACCCCCAATACTCGCCAAGTCAATAAGAGCACTAAGTCTAATAAACCACAGGTTTATCCAAATTCCCAGCCATGTGTACTTACAACTATCAATACCGTACTTATGATGATTGCGGGCATTCGCCCCGGGGGGACAAAGAGATACACCCTTGCGCGAATGCCAAGCGTCCTTTCCACCCGGCGCCGACAATGGGTACCGATAGGCATATGGGGACACTTAACGGGAAGTGCGACGACTGCGTCGCGCGCGAGGCTCGCGAGAAGTACGCTCGGGATCACCCTAGTGGCAGTAGTGGTCGTGGTCAGGCCAGCAGTGGTGGTCGTGGCCACACTAGCGGTGGTCGTCGCACTAGGTAGAACGGCCGACATGTGGCAGTGTGTTCTCGCCCATAAAGGCTAAGGGACGCCGGTTTGCTTACTTTAGCTTAGTGGGAGCCGAGCTGGCTTAGCTCCCCAGGGCAGAAAGTATGGGAAGTGGCGCGAAGGGAAGAAGTCACTCGTTCATTATAACTACTAGTATAGATAGTACCGCTCATTTTGCCTCGCCACGGGCTGGCCCCGCAGGATGCGAGTCGCTCTTTAGCAAAATGCAGGCTACGGACTTTTCTTACTTGCTCTTTGCCCATCTAGCTACAAAGTGATTGATATAAGCTTGGGTTAGAGACGGAACCATTTTCAGCATCACAAATCAGCGGCGTAGTATATGTATTAATGTAACGTAATTAATTACAACGGGGGCTCCCAGACAGCACCCGAACTGCCGCCCTACACCGTCAACGCAAGGAAGGCCCTGCACGCACGCAACAGTGCCTTACACCCACCTGGTGCCAAATACAACGCCACTACAGAAGTACACCATACACCCAAAAATTGGAACTCCACTCAAAATTGGAGTAGTTGACCTGTATTCCGACTTATGTGACGCCTGACATGGCTTTTGAGAAAAATAAGCGCAATGGACAAGAAGACCACTTTTGCGCACAATTTGGCCGATACCGTTGTATTTAACAATTAACAGTCTGATTCAACGCTCACGCACCTCTTGCAAGCATACGTACATCGATTTCAGTCAATTGAGCCGCTCGAAGATGTCAACGAGCAGCAAAATCATCTTTTTAGGCCTACGGCATTGGTCCCAATAGAGCAACACCGACTACAAGCACCGCCAACACAGGGAGCCACTCCCTCGACGACGACGAGCTTAACGCATACGGCATGAGCTGCTCTTCTCAGAAGCCAAGGTTAATAGAGCACCTGTTGCGTTGGTTCAATTGTGTGTGTATTGTGCTGTGTTCTACAGTGCGCAGGGACTACACACCGAGTGCGCTCACACCCCTTGGAGTTATTCTCCTTATAATAGCCTAGCGTACTGCCCTGTTCCCAACCTGCTCAGTGTGGCTCAGCATTTCTGACACGTTTTCTGAGCTCCTCGCCTTTGCCTAGCGGAGATGTTCCTCAGCACTCTTTCCCTTCCCCATTACGCAAAGGTGATGTCGATATTGCGCTGGGGAAAACCCCTACGCCAAAAATATGGGTTTGTTTATTGTGATATTCAGGGGGGTGTGGCCCTCGTCTCCTTATGTAATATAGAACTAATTTTTTTCCTTTTCCTGGTCACCCTATTAACAGGTGGCTAGCTCGCCCTCTGATCAGAGGGAGGGTAGCTCTCAATGGTCCTTTTCAGCTGGCCAGGTTAGTTCAGAAGAATCGATTTGCGTTACCTTTCATGATCTAGTCTTTGTTTTCGACCTACCGGTCAGGCCGGTAGGGCCTTCAGTCAGTCATTCAGTCAGCTATTCGGTCAGTCAAGTCATGTCAGTTAAATCAGTTAAGTCAGTCTTTCATTATCGATCTTTTGCTCCTTTTTTCCCCCGAGCCTACGGCTCGCCCTGCCTTTTGTTTTGTTTGGGCCTGTGGTGTGTTGTGGAAGACGGAGCTTCCACCTGTGCAACATGTGGATGATAAATTAAATACGTAGAAAGGCGGGAGAGCAAAAAGGAATACGTAGATTTCGGGAAGCAGTTTTGGGAGATGGTGGGAGAAGTTTCGCAGGAAAATCGACAGAAGCCGGAAATGGCTGCTCCTTAATTATATAAATGTCCTTTCTGCTTCAACTGATAGAGCCAAATAATATTCTTCCTCTGCGAGCAATTTATGGTTCCTAGTGAGATACATTCGTCTAAAATTGCTGCCCTTGATGAACCCTGCGGAATCAGAGCAGTAAATACTTGACACCTGAGCATCAGTTGAGCATAAAGGAGCCGGGCCTGAGCCGGCCTGAGCGAAGCCTGAGCAAAGAGGCGAGCGAGACTAGTAAACAAGCTGGGACCTTTATGAGATTCAATTTCGTCGCCGACTTCCCATAACACAACATGGTGGGCAGTTTTCAAGACAATCCGAAAGTCGGGAGAAAAGATCGCAGGCAATACGCAGTTTCTCAAGCTGACTGAGGCCAACAGCTATCCGATTTACTACAGTTTTAAACTTGAACCAAATGCATGTGACGTTAGGCCAATATCCCCCATCGCCCAAAGATCCAAAGCTGTATCAATTTATTCCTTATTTCGATCTTGATCGTGTTGGCCGGAATTTAATACCGGCCACCTCTGTCAGTGAGTTGGAAGGTTTCTTATGTTCGGTAGCCCAGCTGCTCATCATCACTCGTGTGTATTTAGGCATAGTGAAAAGGCGCAACCAACCGCCACCCACAGCGCATAGTTGACGCAGCAAGGAACAGTGCGGGTGCAGAATTCGAGGGCTCCTGCTCGACCTACAACACGTCCACATTTGTGCGCCATCCTCACTGCAACGTGACCGCAGCTGGTTGAAAGGAAGCTGTAGTACCCGCATGTGCACTCCGGGTCTGCCATGTGTAGGGATTTTTAAGGAGCCAGTTCAAAAGAACGGACGGTATCTCCTCTGTTCCGGCTATCGTGTATGAGTATTCTTCCGCTCCGTCGTTGACAGCTATTTGAGGTTCAGCTGTGGAGATGATAGGGTCCCAAGTGTGGTATTGGAAGGGATTGGTTGTGCTCAAGCTTTGAGGAGGTATTTTTCAAGATCCCAGGGTGGGTAGGAGACGTGGCGTAGGATTGGAACTGGCGGCGATGAAATGAGCTTGAAGTAGAGTAGTGAAATTGAACATTTTTGGCGAGGCTTCTTGGACCTGTTGTTGATACTTCTATCACGAGACGGTGGGCTCGTCATACTATATACGCATCTACCGAACTGGGATTTGGAAACCCTTTCCAGAAATAGACATCTGGCGATGATACTTCCCCTTTTCTTACTTTCGAAAAGTCTCTGATATTTTACGTGGATATTCTTTCATTTGCTGCTGAAATAATAGTAGTGTCATCTATTAGATTATTTTACACTAGTGAACTCCCTGTTTACTTTTCATCACACAGGTACGCCGACTTTCTTTGTTGTCCCGATTTGTGAAATGAACATTCAGGCGAAAGGTGATAATTGAATAATACACGCAGAGTCGTAGGGTTACAAAGACGGAAGACTATCCGTTCTTTGATGCTATCGCCAAGCCAGCCCCTTCTGGAGGCTGACTTCGGGTGCCCACTGCTCCGGGCGTATCGTTTAACGTGGTGAACTCGCTCTCGACCGCACAAAAAAAATGAAGTTGGGAACTTGGATACCCGAAACAATGAAATGAACTCCCGAGTACGGGATACAGCGCTTTTCGAATACTGTCAATGTGAGGGGAAGTTGCCGTTCGTTTGTGGGTGCGGAACATTCGCTCAGATTTGTTTGTCCCTGTTTGGGACAAAAACTGGGAATGGACCACCCAATAGCACCAGCGCGCCTCCCATGTAAAACTGTGGGCGCCATCTACCGCTTCCTCTGCTGGGTTAAATTATCAAGTTTGCAGGTGACGTCGAGCTGAATGGGCTGTCAATTATGGCCTAATTTTAGAGTTCACCGCGCAAAGTACTGATACGAGGAAGGCAAGCGCATCCATCTTCCCCTTCTTACTATTATAGCCACTTACATCGTTTGCTTTATTAATACCCTTATAATAAGTAATTTAATATTATCCCCTTAACTACTATATAACTAATAAATTCTATTCTAGCTATTTACCAGTTATAATGTAAGGTAAGGCAGGTACGCCTGATCAAGGTGGTCACAATGGTAGCAACAAGTAGGGCGAGCAATGACTGACAAAGGTGTAAGACTTCAACCTGGCCCTCGAAGAGCAAGGTGGGCGAGGGCTACTACTTATATACATGGTTGGAAGACTGGGCTCCCTTGTGGGGGTGTGGTCACGCCACGGTGTAGCTCTCAGTGGCTTGCCAGGTGGTGCGTGGGCACAAGTGGGGTGTGTGTGTGTGTTGGGGTCCTCTTTCCTTACAGATATTGTATTACGAATTCGATTGGAAGCACAAGGAATGTTTTAAGTAGCTATGCGGAAGATAATTAGGAGTTTCTTGTATAGAGCTTCCTTAGCTTTGTGGGGTACGGAGGGAGCTTATGGAGCTTTAGGAGCTGTGGGTTTTATAGGGCACGGAGGGAGCTTGCAGAGTCTTAAAAGAACTATTGGTTCTATGGGGTGCGGAGGGAGCTTGCGGATCTCTTTCTTTATATAAGTAAGTAGTCTAAAGTATCTTTTAGCAATTGTATTGGTTACAGCTATACGACCTTTGTTACTCTATTTACTATTGCACTCTGTGTAAGAGCACCCTTATACCTAATCCTAACCCTAGACCCTCTGCTTTGTGCAGTGACGACTTTGGGTCGTGACACGAAGGCCGTAGAATTGAAATAATTGCTAGAGCTTAGTTAGTGGCTGTTAGTGGCTGCTAACAGGCCACTTGAACGTGGCGTTTGCAGTCCCAATTATTTTGTTACCGCTTTGCCACCTAAGCGACTTCCACGAAAACTGAGATCGCAAGGCAAAAATTACTATGGTAGGTAGACAAGGCAACTTTTGGTAGCATTCTAGAACGACCTACCACCTGGTCATCAGCCCATTGCTGGCTAACACTTCTTGCATCCGCACTACCATGAAGTCCACCCACTTGTCGATTTGGTCCTGCGAAACACTCGCCCATCCGTCTTTAATCAATTGGCGAAGATCTGAATCGTGCCGGCGATTTCTCCTCACATACGCCTTGACAGACCGCCACATATTCTCAATTGGCGCCAAGTCCGGAGATCTAGGGGTATTGAAATAGTGCTTGAGTCCATGTTCGTCCTTCCAAGTCGGCACAATATTAGCCGCTTTGCCCGTACCATGGCCTGAATCGTTATCTTCCTCTAGAACGAACTTATCACCTCTTGCGAGCCAACTAGCAACTACTGGGTCAAGGATTTGAACTCTACCACACCTATGACTCTGTTTTTTTTAGGTGTTCGAAAGTGCTTATCCCCAAGAGCCATGATGCAGGTGGTGTTGAAGATGGTGGTGTGCGGGTGGAATGCATTAATGGCTGGGGGATTTGTTAGCATTTATTAGGGGATGTTAGTGGCGCTGGTGCAAGTGACCCGTTCACACCATGGGGTGGTCACCTGCAGGCCTTTGCGGTCTCAGTTTTTGTGGAAATCGCTTGCCCCATCTGAGAAGAAGGAATCGTGTGTTCGCACCGCAAGGACCAGTAAGACTCTAGAATGCAGGACAAGCCCAAGCCAATGGTGAAGCGATCCCGCGCTCAGTCTGCTGATTTTCTACAAAACTGACCATCTGGCGCGAGCGTTGCAGATTTCTTGCCCCAAAAGTCTCAGATATGTATGTGCTGGTCCGATTATTGGGCGAAAATGAGGAGACCAGGCGCCCAATTGCACGGTATTCAACCTCTTATTAGGTGAGTTTCTAGTTAGCTGCAGTGTGGCGCTCTGGTGTCATAGTTAGACAACGACACGCCATGCCAGTTCACTCAAGTGATATTAACGCTCTCTAACGATGGGAGCCTGCTAAACCTGCCTCACAGCTCTATCATCTATCTGTACAAGTTAGCGTTTCTGGTCACCTTTAAGTACCCAAATTCATTGAAAACGACATGAAAATGGGGAAGCAAGATATTTACACTTCGCACCTGGGAGATGGAGATACCGGTGGTGAGCCTAGTTCAACAGGTAAGGAATATACCGGAGTATACCGCTAGCGAAGCAAAGGTTAACGATCTCGTCAGCCCCGTCTAGTCATATGCGTGCAAAAGCTTACCACATCTGGGATAATGTCGACTTCATCAGCCTCATCGCGAGTTTCTTCACACTCCTGGGGGGTGCTATTGCTATCACTGATAGCATGCACCAGTTGAGAGCCATTGAGCAGGACAAAAGGTGGCCCGGGTGGGAGTCCGCCGAGACCCAGTCCCACTTCGCTCTCGATTCCACCTGGGGCACTTTTAGCAGCTGCATCCTCCGCCGAAATACGCTCCCCGGTGGGCCTGTTGGTGTCCTCATTGCTTACGCCTTGGTGACGTCGGCCGCTTGGGCGGCATCGCAGCGAGCAGTCTTGCGGGTGATCTCCATCAACTTTAGTCCCGTGCTATCCCGGGGCTTTCGTCTCTCGGACCTCTCCCCAATCTTCACCGCCGAGCCGTCGTGGAAGTGGCTCCGGTGGCGGACGCGGCTCTGGTCAAGCTCCATCTTCTGGCTGATCTGCATCTTGTGCTATGCCGGGACCTCATTCACGGCCAAGATAGCTTTCACGCCGCGAACAGTCACTTCTTCAATTCATCAGGTTGCACCGCTGAACCCTCTCATTGGGTGTAGTGTGGCATAGAGCAGAAGAAGCATAAACGCAGGGGGCGTTTACGGTACCCTACATCACCTCGCATCTGATCCACAGCATCAGTTCGCAAACGGAAACGGCAGAGCAAGGCTGTATGATCCTGACAAGGGCTTCGTCACAGTTAAACTGAACAACTGGACTATCTCCGCTGGTTGGCACGGCCCTTCTCACCCATTCCTTCCCGACGATAGACCGCCCAACGAACAGGTCGACGGATACCCCGAACGTTTTCCGACCGGCCTCGCCTCCATCAATGCGACCTTTGTCACGGGCCTATCCCAGCCAGCCCCCGACGCATTCGGTTGCGGCGACACCGACTGCCTCCCTAGCGGGAATGACCGCACCCTTGTTCTCCGTGTTGAGGAGCATCACACCTGTGGCCCGCTGATCCTCTGGTGCGGCCCAGACACGGCTTTTCATCAATCCGATTACTGCAACTGGCACGGACTGGGCGTTGGCACCCTCGGCGTCGAACTCGTCTGGGGAAAGTCGGAACCCGGTGACATCGACCTCGCACCAGAGTACAACATCTTGAACGCTTGGGAGGTTGAGAAACTGGATACTGCTAACGCGCCCTGCCCTCTCGGTCTTAACACCAGCGTCTACGAAGCCGTGACTCGCGACCTGCAAGATGATCTGCTCGGCGGAGCACTTGAACTCCGTTCAATAATGGAGTTACTTCTCGCTCACGTCATCGTCGACTCATCCCTCGTTCTCGAGCCGGCGGCAAGTCTTCTGAGACGGAACGGTATGATGCGGGACGCAGATCGGAATAATTGCCTCGAGATCACAAGAAACACGACAGCCGACATCACTTGGACAATGACCCAGGCGTATTTTATCCCGTGGGAGTTGGCACTCGCGGGGGCTCTCGTCGTTTGGTCCGTGCTTTTGGCAGTTGCGGCGCTGCCGTTCCGAAGCCGCGTGGTGACTAATTCGGTGAATCAGTGGCTGTCATTCGGAGCGGATGCGGGCGTGGATAGTATGGAAGGCGCTAGTACCGGAATGAATTCCCCGCGGAGTGACCAGAACTTTGTCGTGGTAAATGAGAAGAAGAACGGGGGGTGTTGGCGGGTGAGTATTGTTGAGGCCGGAGTCGCCGGTAGAGGACAAGGTCAAGGAGCATCGTCGAGGTTGGGAATGGTGTATGGGGGGGTGTATATTTGATAGTGTCGACGTTAGGAACCCGTGACTGTGGGCCGATTGCCAGACTAGCATACCGTAAGATATGGGTAATTGAGACTAGCCCCGTCACACTTCTTGCAAGTGAGGATGACTCATATTCGTCTTTGCGTGGGTTAAAAAGGCGCCATTACAGAGATCATTCACCCACCAGCAATGTCCTGGCTCAGCAATGCCGAAAAGCGATCATGCTCTCTCCTGATACGCTTTGGACAGAGTTGCTGCCCGTGCAGGTAGACGTCGCTGTCTTTACCTTCGAGGACTCGTTTTCTGATCTCTGGCAGGATGCCCATCGTCCACTCATCGGTCGTCAACTTCTTGCGTCCACTAAATTCGTATGTGAACTGACGTAGTCTGCGGGACATCAGCTCCGTCCTCATCTCACCTAATATCGCGGCATATGTAAAGCACTTACGAAACTTGCAACCCTCGCTCCTCTCAAAGGCACTTCACGGTCTCTTCGGTGGTTTTGTTCTGATTGACGTATCGGGCTATGATTTCGTCTCGGTAAGGCGTCCAGTCCACGCCATGGCCACGTTTCTGGGAGGGCCAGAATCTTGGGATGGCGCTCGTTGAGATGAGTGATTGCCGTCCTCTGACTTGAGCAATCGGATCTCGGCACCACAGCCTCTGCCCGCTGTCATCTAGACGTCGCGATCCACTTCCTGAACACCCCCACTTCTTGAACGCTTGGCGGCCCATACCGCCATTCCACACCACCAACTTCAACTTGACATAACTCATTCATTTCTAGGGCAAATTACACCAAAGTCGACATAGACTCTATTAAGGAGCACCTTATTGAGCTAGCAATTCAAAAAGTTGAATAAGGTGTTTCCCAGCGTCGTGCAGCAGCCAAATACAGCATAGCCCTCAGCATACTCAACAATCGAATCTATAGCAAACAATCTCGAAATATAGCCTTCCAAACCTTTTAACAGTTAAGCCCTTTTCAAAAAAGCTTTATTATTAACTAGTATTTTAATAAAGAAGGTGTTAACTGGGCCCCAAGCTGTAAACAGGTAGTAGGATTTACTTAGGCTATACTTTGGGAAGGTGGTAATTTTAGGCCCTTTAATACGCATTAGTGTAACCGCTTTCTACGCTGTAATCCCTAAATAAAAATGAAAAAATTAAGCTTGTTGGAGCTTTTGAAAGCTAAAGGTTCTATTAAAAAAGCGTATACAAAAAGTTTTAACCCTTTAAATAGTTATATTAAAGAAAAGAATATTACTTTAGCTAATATTACTAATATAAATAAGTATAGCTTATAAGAATTTAAAATTGTATTTAGAAAAGTTATAAATATTATATTAATATCCAAATTATATATTATAAGCAATAATATAATAATTTAAATATTAATAATAAAGTATAATATAGTTAAAAGCTAATAATTAAGCTTTATAATTATTTTTACAAGTATTTTTTTTAAAAATAATAGTTTTTTATTAAAGCTAAATTATACTAAAACTTTTTTAGTTAATAATATAACTTTTTATTTATAAGCTAAAATAATATTAAAATAAGTTTTAAATAGTTTAAAAAAGTTTATTTAATTAAAATTAAATTAAAAAAGCTAATAAATTAGCAATTATTAATTATTAACAAACATTTAAACTATTTTATTAATAATTTTATATTACTAGTTTAAAAAAATAAAGTTTAATTATTTTATTTATTAACATATACTTTATATAAAACTTAACTTTTTAACTACTTAATTTTCAACCTATTAAAAGCTTATATTTAAAAACAAGCTAAAGTAATAGCACTATTCGCTAGCTTAATTAACGTTAATAAACGCTAATTTTTTTACATTTATAAAAATATATTAAAAAAAAAATTACATTTTAATAATATATACTTTAACTTTTAGGAAATTAAAATATAACTACAAAACCTATTAAAAATACTTAATAACCTTAATACTATTATTTATAATAAAACCCTCCCCAAAACACTACCCTAGCTAGCCTTAAAGCATATTACAACATTACCAAAGCTATTCTAAACCCTATAAAAAAGCAAAAACCTTCGCAAATATTTAAACTTTATTAAAAAGCATTTAGAACTAACAAATCGGCTAATTCGGGCTTTGTTTACCAAAGTAGGGAAATCCTTAAATATAAAGAATGTAGAGATAGTTAGTTTAAAGTACTAAAATAAGTATTTGCAAATAGAATTGGAAGCTCATAAGCTGCATACTCGAAAAAAGGTTCGTAAGAATGGAAATAACAAGTTCGTTAGGATCGAGGATATCGGCAAGGCTGAAGCAGAGTCAAGGAGGCCCCCCAAATGCAGGAGGGTCACAGAGAGAGCGGCTAAGTTAGAAACACTAGCCCAGGGCAAGGAAATTGTAGTGCAGGGGCTTGAAGTAATACACTGCGCGGAAGAGTATTGAAATGCATTAATCAGCGTGTAAATAGCTTCAGAATCAAATAAGTTGTAGTGGTTGGAAGTTTGTGGTAGGTGTGTGGTCACGTGTTCAGGAAGGGGGGGTGTTCAGGAAGTGGGTCGCGACGTCTAGCTGCGGAACGGGACTTAGTTGTACTCAAATCGCGCCGGGGCGAGCCGACCTCGCAGAGTCAGTGTCGCGCACCTGACTCCATCGGGACCAGTGTTGCGCGGAGGAAATGGGATGCGTGCAAAGATGTGTGTGTGTGTGTGTATTTCCTGGAGAAAAGGAGGAAGAGAGGAAGAGGATGGCTCGGCTGCAGAAATACTGCTTTGGGGTGGAGCAGTGGCCGGCGGCCCTGGTAGAGGCAAAGCCCTGGCCCCACTACTCCAACAACCAGACGGGGTGCCAGTCCGGCATGAAATCAACCGTGCAGAATATGGACGTGATGTTCGACGCTCTGAGGGTTTTCGTTCACTTCGGCCGCCAACCGTTGGCTTTGGTAGGATATTGCCCCATCGATGTAGGCCCAGGACCATGAAGGCGTCTGATAGGCCATCGGTCGACGGGGTTGAAAGGCGCTAAGCATTGAAACTGCCAACCCCTTACCCCAGCTACCGTACGGGCAACTCTGCCAAAGCAAGGATGTCGGCATATGATCTGTAAACCTGCCGGCAACGTAATCATCCTCCTGGCATCGGGGTAGACTCAATTTCATGATCTCGCTTAGCCCGGCAATGGCGAGAAGCTTGTCCATCTCTTTCGTCATGAATCTTTCTGGGAGGGAGCAATGGCAATGGGTGCTTTCCCCCCAGATATCGTCACCGAAGTCCAGTTTGTTGATCAGATATTCTGTCTCGCAATCCAGGCGGAGGCTTTCGACTCTGTTCTCCCCGAGCCAGACAACTTGCACGAAAACGATTCCCACTCGGAGGAGGGTTTTAGTTGTCGGTCGCTGGGTATGGGCCTTGCTTTGGTAAAGGATGAGGGCACCGGCACGTTCAGACGGGTGGGATTGTTACGATGGGTTAAGCCAGCACAATTTAGGGGGTTTGAGGAGCAGCTTCATGCAATCATGTGAGCTTGACTGGCAGTGTTCCGAGCATTGGAGGGTATAGGAATCAATACCTGATTTTTGGGAACTAACTCTGCGGCACTTAAGGGGTTAGAGCGGGGCTTTTTCTAGAAAATAATACTGTAGTAACGGGGGTGGGTTAAGTTAAACTCTGTCCGACACACACTCCTTTGAGGCGGCCAAATACGGCAGAAACCCCGCGAAGAAACGATATTACTTCACAAATGGAACGCTTAATGGCCAGGACGGCCTGCGTGACCCCTGATCACCCTTCTGATGATCCTCATCCACGACCGGTGTTTTTACATCGGCGTTAGGGGACCCGCAACTCTTTTGCGCTTCGAGATCCGCCATCCCAATACACTCTGTAGCCGAACTCGAGTCCCCAGAACCTCCCCAAGTGGCCGCCAACGCGTCGCTGCCAAGGGGATTGCGTCGCTGCCGGCGGGCTCGGCCGATAGTGTCGACCCCCGGAACATCGCTAGACTCGCCTAACGAAAATAACCTCGGGAATATGGGACTGAGGAGGGGCTTGATTGTAACGAGGCAAGCGCAAACAATGGCAATGTTGACTTCGAGCATGGTCCAGCAGGCGATGATGACGGTATCGCGGTCTGCATAGGTCATGCCGTGGATAAATTGCAGCGTTCGAATAAGGGAAATAGCGCAAACACTAGAGCGGGCAAACAAAAGGGTTAGCGCTGTCACAATTGGCCAAGACAATGGATGGAGCCAACCTAAACGCAAGGAGAAAGACGAAGTACAGCGCGATCTTCTCCCTTCGAGTAACTCGCAGCCTGTGCATCACCGACAGCGGCAATGCGAATATAAGAAAGTCGATCACAATGTTGATGCCCGCGTGGCTCCAGTAAACGTTGTAGGAATGGCAATACGCCGTCGGGCCTTTCGGAAAATGCCAGAATGCATCAGGGGCACACAGGCGGTTGAAATGGATGCGATAATCCACATATGGGTAATCGCCACGATTTCCAACAGAGCCTTGGCCATTAAACGGACACGATAGTAATTCGGCGCTCGGAGGTAGAGGCAGAGGGTCGAGAGTTTGATGAAGGTCAGGCTGAGGGCGTAGAGGACGTTGATGGTAAGCGCATGTTGTGTATATGTTAGTAACCGATGACGACAGAATGGCGCGGCCGTAAAGATCGGACTGACTTTGAAGTAATCCGCGACGTCGGCAGGACTGAGCGACGCAAAGTAGCGCCCTAAACCGTACTGCAACTTTGTTATGGAAAATCTTGGATGAGTACGTAGCAGGGACACGGGGAAGAGGACAAGACGTACGAACAATGTTGGTAGCAGAGGTAGTGACGGCACAGATCTTTGGCCGGGGGGGAGCGCAGGAAGAGTCAGATACGGGTTCCCAACATGTCATGGGAATATTTAACGGCGTACCCAACTAGAAAAAACAAGCTAGTCCTCCAACCCGGTGGCGTGGAGAATGACGCTTGTCGACCAAAATCTCATTCCCACGAACAGTGTCGACAAAACAATGGTGGCCACGGCAACAGGCACAACCGGTTCACCAAAGAACACGTTCGGGTCCGGCAGGAGACCGGGAGGGCCGGTTGTCGCCGTTGTTTCCGCTCTCAAACCGCATTCTCCCACTTCGTTCGTCGGAACGTGAAGGATTTCGAGGTGATGTGGTCGCCTTGTACTGCATCAAGGCCGCACTCGAACATGCCAATGGCAGCAAGTATGGATCAAAGGGAAAGCCCGTTGAAATAAACATTGGGACTAGCACCCGATTTAACTAGTGCCGGGACGGCAGTGACTCCGGGAGCGACCAGCGCCGGCAGTGGGATGGCGTGCGAGTGCGATGGTTTGTCACGCTTGCGCGATGAGGGGTGCGCTGGCATCGCCACTTCAAATTTCATCCTCGGGGCAGGCAAGTCGGTGACATCATCATGTCGTCCGTCAGTTCCCACAGGATGCGCGATGTTGTTTTACTGTCCATTTGGTAGGTGAAGTGCTGGACTACGTCGTAGAAAGTTCCCATGCGGAGACCATCCCGCATGATAACGTCCCTGTCCTACTCGGGTGACATGTCGCTCACAGCAAAATGGCGGTTATGGGCCAGACAGGAACACACAAATGTCCACGATCGGGAGAGGCCATGAAACGAGTAGCTAAGCATCCGAGCATGGAAGTGGAAGTTGTAGCAATCATTGACCGGCTGACGCAAGCTAGGTTCCGTACTGCCGGCTGCGTGATCAACATTCGACGCCACATTGCCCCATGGTACAGGAATCCGTGTCGGTTCTTGGAAACTGCGCATGCGTAGAATAGCTCCCAGCGGTGGCTTTCAATCTCGAGCCTAGGGCTGGGGATTGGGAGAGTATAGGTGCCCCCGGGAGAGCTGCCGTCGAACCAAGCCGGGAACATTTCGGCAAGGAGTGGATTCTGCTGGAGTCTGAGGCCTCGGTCCTTGTTGGAAGATTGTTCTGTGCCGCCAGAGCCGCCGCTTGAGCCCGGTGGCTTCATGTCTTTATCAGAGAGGGAAAAGAGCGAACGCTGAATTGCACTTACGCACCGATTGCCCTCACCAACCCCCAGTCAACCACACTACCTCTCGCCGCTTTACTGAAGCACTACTCGGGTCGTGGTCAGGAATGCCACCAAAACTGGTTTGGACAAGTAGGCGGTGCTTTGGACTCCCTAGAGTTCTAAAAATGAAAAATAACGTGCTGGTCTGCTATAATGTCGGACGGCGGCGGCGGCGGCGGCGACAGAGGTGGCAAGAAGTTCAACCTGCCGCACGGGTGGCTGCATGCCATGGACCCAGACAGCTACCCCTGGGGTGACGGTGGCCGCGCCCTGCCGTTTTGCTATGAGGACAAGGAGTGCATGAATTGCAACAAGCGGCCGTATTACGCGCTGCATCCTGAGTGTAGGACACCGCCGACCTCGGAGGATTTGAAATACAATTAATTAGAAGAGGGACGGACTACTTGGGGCTTCCCAGCGTCTTACCGGCTGTATATATATATATGCCGCACCTTTCATCGTTGTATCCATCAATGGGGGAATGCTTACTGTGTTGAGAAAAAGAATAGTCCGAGTTTGTGACAGGCCTCATTAAGGCATGATATAAGTTCAGTCTTATAGTCTAGATAAATACCTATTAACACCTCGCTTGCTCAATTCAAGAAACCAAGGCCCAACTTTGACAAGTATAGCATAGTATAGGAATGATGCCGACATCGTGGACATGATGCAAAAGAGACCCCGTGATAGTAGAGAACATGCCGCAGTAAAATACACGAAAGACAGCTGAAATGCCAGCTCGACCAGAATCTGGACCCCTTAGCTATCATGAGTAACATGAAAATGTTTCTGGTGCCATGGTAGCAACCTGATATCGACATGAGACGTTTAATTTTGAGGAATGAACGTCATGTGGCTGCACGGTATCAAGTCAGTTAAAAGAAATCCTCTACGCACATACCAAAGGAACTGGAAATTGGAATCCTGTTCGCTCTTCTTTGGCCGAATTGGTGACCGCCAGACCACCAGTTCGGGAGGTGGTGATCAGCGAATTCCTGGTGTTTTATGCTTTATTTTCATATATTTGTATATTTATTTCAGGGGCGATCGTGCCGTGCATGCCATGTTCTCCGGTGCTGGGAAGACGGCTGAGTTACCGACAAAGTGCTATTCCCTGATACCAGAGGCAATGTTCCGTCACATCTTGAGGCAAGAAAGCAAGGCAAACCTAGCGTATGTAAACAAAGAACATCAAAAAGCCACACAGGGAAGCCGTGACAGCAGAAGAAGCCAAGACACAAAAAGATCATAGAATATCTCGCTAGGGCGATAACCATACAAGTACATAGCCTCCAAACTACCCGACGCCCCATTAGTGCCACAACAATACGCAAACAAGCCGCACACGCAAAAAAAAGTCCGGAAACCCTGCAGACAGCCTCACACCAAACACGCCATCGAAGATAGCAGAACGAGGCTCCAATCGCGCAGAAACGTCAAAAACGCAAGCAATCACCAGAGTGTCCGTCTCCAAGAAATCCACGACGACATACGCCTCCTAAATTGCTAACCCTGGGCGCAGCACGGCCGCTGGCATTCGCCGCCATCTCCCTTCGAGTCCTACTCTTGTGTCTGGACCTTGTGGTCCCCGTCGGCCACGACCTGGGCGTAGCTCGGCGGCGGGTGGTCGCTGGAACCCTCACCGGCATCCTGGGGTGGCAGGGAAGCCGCCGCCGGAGCTGATGACGACGAGCTGGCGTTGTTGGTGGTGGTCCCGTAGTTGGGGTTGCTCTTGGCGGGAGGATGGGGGTTGGGCTGGCAGACGGGCTGGGCGGACGACGGGCCGCCGGGCCCGTCACGCACAAAGACGTAGATGCGGCCGCCCTCGGAGTCGTGCGGGCCTAGGTATTCGGATTCAGGCTCGGGGAATTTCGCGATGATGTACCATGCGTGGATGAGGCCAGGGAGCTGTGGACAAGGCAAGTCGTGGGTGGTTAGCAAGACCAATCACGACAAGGAAGGGTAAAAGTTCGAGGAGCAGGCAACTTACGAAGCCGAGGCAGCAAAGTAGGATATTGATAATCGAGTCGGCCGAGCAAATACCGCGCTTCACCCATACTGCGACACGGGTATGTTAGCAACAATAGCACACACAACGTGATACAGCGGAGCATCCGACGACGTCTCGAGCGGGGGGGGGGGGGAAGGGGGGAGACGAGACGCTGCGGGGTCTGTCGCAGCGCGTTTACGTACCCGGAAGCGGCGGGAAGAGAATGGCCAGCAGGCCGAGAAAAATGTCCGAAGTGCACATAATAGTGATCATAGAGCTTGAGGTTTTGGAGGTCGCAATATTGAAAAAGTTCAAAGGTTCAAGTTTGTGGTGCAGAGGAAGAAAGAGGTCAAGGCGGTCGAGATTGACGAGGATGGGGCGAAGGACAAGAATGACGAACGAATGGGTCGCCTGAGAGTCACCAGTTGCAGTGGCAGTGCTTGAGGAGTGTGCTTGCGTAATACGCACAGGGGTCGAATGGCGGGGCGGGGATCACCTGAATTGACCCACCACTTGGCCGTCATCTGCTGCAAAAAGTGCACAATTGCTTTCGGATTCGAGATCCGCGGTTAGGGTTTGACTCTTGGTAATAGCCTCTGTTATTTCTATGGTAACTCCGGTGCTATATGAATACAACACTCATTCTGCAGCTGTATATAAAACAAACTCTATTTGGGATGAAAGCTGCTCAACTGGATGGTTTTGGGAGCGGCGATTCTAGCCCGCCTTAACCGTTGCCAAGACCCAAGTTTCAGGGAGTTTAACAGCCAGCCTCGCGGGGGGTTCTTCCTCACTTGCAGAACAAGTCGTCGGAAAATCCTCGGCAGAAGCGTTCCAGCTTGGCTTGGCTTCCATTGAGAGAACGCGCCTGGTTCCATCTCTCCCAGAATTTTGGCGATTCAAGACGCTAAATGCCACTCGCCATCTCGGCCTTCACACTCGCCCTCGCAGCACGCGATCGGCAAAATGGACGACCTCGAGTCCCTTGAGCTACTTTCCCTTGTGTCCAAGGTCACATCGGAATTGCAAAACCATCTCGGAATCAGCGAAAAGACACTTGCCGAATTCCTCATCGCCCAACGTCTCGAATGCGCCTCCCTGTCCGAGTTCAAGGAGAAGCTGGCCAAGGTCGGCGCAGAATTCCCGCCCAGTCTGGTTGAGAGTATAGACAGACTCGTCTTCGCTCTGCATCCCAAGTTCAAGGGCAAACAACAACAACAAAACGGCGCCCAGCTCGACCGCAGCGGCGAACACCACACCCGATCCGCCGAGGAGAAGACCAAGGTGTTCAAGGGTCTGTCCATCCCCGACAAAGAGACCGATGCCATCGACGATACCCTCGCCTTGCTGGAGAGCCTCGAGCCCAAGAGATCAGACAAAGACCGATCCGCGAGGAAGAGGAGCCGGAGCCCAGACAACTACAAGGACGATTCGAGACGGAAGCGCAAGGACAAATATCGGGCAAGGTCGAGGTCGAGGTCGCGGCCACCATCGCCACCAAGAGGACGTCGGAAGAATGGCCGCTACAATGACGACGACGATGGCATGTTCAAGCGACCCCCTCCCCCCGAAATGGACGACACGCCGACCCTCTTCAAGGTCTACGACGGCCATGTCACGGGCATCAAGGACTTTGGCGCATTCGTCAACTTGCACGGAGTGAGGGGCAAGGTCGACGGCTTGGTACACATCTCGGCGTTTGGCCAGCGGGTCAACCACCCATCCGACGTGGTGTCCAAGGGGGAAAACGTCAAGGTCAAGGTGATCAAGATCGAAGGTACCAAAGTAGGCCTCTCTATGAAGGACGTCGACCAAGAGACAGGAATGGACTTGGCGCCGCAGCTACGGTTAGGATCGGGTGCCAACATGGAGGCTTTGGGTGGCGGCAGACACGGCGGTGCGCCGCCCGTCGACAACAAGATGAACGGCTCGTTTCAAGCATTGGCGGTGGCCAGGCAGAAGCAGAAGAAACGAATGACATCTCCCGAGCGCTGGGAAATTCGTCAGATGATTGCCGCAGGAATCGCCAAGGCTTCTGACTACCCAGATCTCGAGGACGAGTACCAGGCGACTCTCAAAGGAGAAGGACATATGGAACTGGAGGAGGATGTGGACATCGAGGTCCGGGACGAAGAACCGCCGTTTCTGGCTGGACAGACCAAGCAGTCACTGGAGCTGTCCCCCATCCGAGTGATCAAGGCTCCTGACGGGTCTCTTAATCGTGCGGCTATGGCGGGAACCAACCTGTCCAAGGAGAGGAAGGAGTTGCGGCAGCAAGCCACCGAGGAGAAGGAGGGTGAGACCAAAGCCGACCTATCGTCTCAGTGGAATGACCCCATGGCCAATCCAGACAAGGTTCTCTTCAACAGTCTGAAAAAGACTCACGACAAACAGTCCAATCCTGACGCCGCCGTTCCCGAGTGGAAGAGGACGATTGCGCCCAAGGACCAGTCTCTCGGAAAACGAACCAGTATGACCATCAAGGAGCAGCGCGAGTCTCTGCCAGTCTACGTCTTCCGGGAGCAACTTATCAAGGCCATCGGGGAGAACCAGATCTTGATTGTCGTTGGTGAAACTGGTTCCGGAAAGACCACGCAGCTGACACAATACCTTGCCGAAGCCGGGTTCACCAATGACGGTATTATCGGCTGCACGCAGCCCCGTCGTGTAGCAGCCGTCTCTGTTGCAAAGCGTGTGTCTGAAGAAGTCGGATGCCAGCTTGGCCAGGAAGTTGGCTACACCATCAGATTCGAGGATTGCACCAGCCCGGCGACCAAGATCAAATACATGACCGACGGCATGTAAGTAACACTTTGAAGCATCATTTTGCCAAATTTTCACGCTAGTTGCTGACCCTGATTTAGGTTACAACGAGAAATCTTGATTGATCCCGACTTGAAGCGGTACTCGGTCATCATGCTTGACGAAGCCCACGAGAGAACAATCGCCACCGACGTTCTTTTCGCCCTCTTAAAGAAGACGCTAAAGCACCGCCCCGACATGAAAGTCATTGTCACCAGTGCCACGTTGGATGCGGACAAGTTTAGCGAGTACTTCAACTCGTGCCCCATTTTCACCATCCCCGGAAGAACCTTCCCCGTTGAGGTCCTCTATTCCAGAGAACCGTAAGTCTCATCCTCTCTCCATTTTGGCCGGGCATAATTATATGCTAACCCTCCCTCCAGTGAGTCCGATTACCTTGATGCGGCTCTAACAACGGTAATGCAAATTCATCTTACCGAGCCCCCCGGAGACATCCTTCTTTTCTTGACTGGCCAAGAGGAAATCGACACCAGTTGTGAGATTTTATACGAGAGGATGAAAGCGCTCGGTCCAAATGTGCCTGACCTCCTTATCCTGCCCGTCTACTCTGCTTTGCCCAGTGAGATGCAAAGCAAGATCTTCGACCCAGCACCGCCAGGCAGCCGTAAGGTTGTCATCGCCACCAATATCGCAGAGACCTCAATTACGATTGACCACATTTACTATGTCGTCGATCCTGGCTTTGTCAAGCAAAATGCCTACGACCCGAAGCTTGGCATGGACTCGTTGGTCGTCACCCCTATTTCCCAGGCCCAGGCAAATCAACGAGCTGGCCGAGCAGGTCGAACAGGACCAGGAAAGTGCTTCCGTCTCTACACAGAAGCTGCCTTCCAGTCAGAAATGCTTCCGACATCGATTCCCGAAATCCAGCGTCAAAACCTGTCCACCACCATCCTCATGTTGAAGGCCATGGGCATCAACGACCTCCTTCGTTTCGACTTTATGGATGTAAGTTGACTTGCGCCACAACTCTCTTGGCTTTTTGCTAACTCGATTCCAGCCGCCACCCGTCAATACCATGTTAACAGCTCTCGAAGAGCTGTATGCATTAGCCGCATTGGATGACGAAGGCCTCTTGACACGACTGGGAAGAAAGATGGCAGATTTCCCCATGGAGCCATCGCTTGCCAAGGTGCTCATTGCATCGGTTGAGAAGGGCTGTTCAGATGAAATGCTCACAATCGTCGCCATGCTCAATCTTCCAACCGTTTTCTACCGCCCCAAAGAAAAACAAAACCAGGCCGACCAAAAGAAGGCCAAATTCCACGATCCCCATGGTGATCATTTGACCCTTCTCAACGTTTACAACTCGTGGAAGCAAAACGACTACTCAAATCCGTGGTGCTTTGAGAACTTTATTCAGGCCCGTTCGATGCGCCGCGCCAAGGATGTGCGAGACCAGATCGTCAAGATTATGGAGCGACATCGCCACCCTGTGGTCAGCTGTGGGCGTCAAACGGAGAAGGTTCGGCAAGCCCTTTGCAGCGGCTTCTTCCGGAATGCCGCCCGCAAAGACCCGCAAGAAGGATACAAAACGCTCATCGAAGGCACGCCAGTGTACCTCCACCCCAGCTCGGCCCTGTTCGGGAAGCAGGCGGAATGGGTCGTTTACCATGACTTGGTGTTGACCACACGCGAGTACATGCACAACACGACCAGCATCGAGCCAAAGTGGCTTGTCGAGGCCGCGCCGACCTTTTTCAAGGTGGCCCCAACGGACAAGCTGTCAAAGCGCAAGAAGGCCGAGAGAATCCAGCCCCTTTACAACAAGTTTGCTGGCGAGGACGATTGGCGCCTCAGTGCGCAGAAGAGAGCTGGAAGGTCTGGAGGTGGTGGTGGTACCTGGGGCTAGTTGTGTCATGTTTTGGGCAGCTCATAGAACATCCCATCTGCGGAACAATAGATGGTTTCGCTGCCGTCGTCTTTTGAGTAGTGTTCTTTAGGTTTTAAGGTGTAGGATGGCACAGTTGGGGAAGAAGAATAAAAACGAGATACCCTTATTAATATTCCCTGTGTGACTATTACTCTATTGTTGGCGAACTTGCATGGTAAATGTGTTTTTGCTTTGAGCGACTCGGATTCATCAGTCCCACAACAATGACCAAAGTCGTTGTCCACTTATTTATACTTGTAGTCAGGGGGGCAATTAGGTATGACTTTGCCCATTAATTATGAAGGCTTGAATTTGTGAGCAAGTTTCAGGACAGGGGAAAGTCCCAAGTTTCCGTGAATTAGGGCGTAGTTCAATGGGCTGTCATATCGCAACATGTTTCTGTTTGTGAGTGTTTTGAATTTGACCACTCTCCAAATGAAGCAGTGTGGGATATATCAACATTCTGGCCGAGATATAAGATTCTCCTAAGATGGTGTACAAGGGGGGCGGGGGGGGATTTCTGGACAAGCTGATATGGCAGCAGTCTGGCAGCCCGACATGGAAGAAGGCAAGCTGTTCGGCCTTTGGGGGAGGGGTGGCCGTTTCTACAATTTCGAATGCTTGATTGAAGTTGGACTTGGGACCACCGTTCGTTCTGAATGTGGCCAAGCTTGGGCCCACCGCTGCCAGTGACCGCGTGTGAGTCAGTGACAGATTACAAATTCTGCTTCTCCTGCCATCACCAGCGAGACTGGGAGCTTGAACGACTTGTCGTTGTCGGTGGGGTTCTGTTTCAGTCAGACTTTAAAGCAAGTAATAAACCGTCGCTCGCCTCGGTTGGGGGAGTGGGGGTTCATGTTCCTGTCGAGGCAGCGCGCAAAATGGGTAAAACAGAAATGACCGTTCCCAACTGCCGCGTGCGAGCGGGAAGTAAGGTATATAGTATAGGTAACTCTTTCGCTTAGGGTAGGTATCAAACCGAGTTCGCCCAGTGGTAGGTATTGTATTCGCTGTCACTTTCAACAAGAGACGGAGAGATCCTAGGCTCAGATCCCAGTTGTACCATCACTCCCCGCTCCACCCCCCTTTTTTTTCCTTCTCAAATAATTCAATTTTCTTTTTCACCATGGTAACTAATTATGATGGGCAGGGCGTTGTTTTATGGATGAGTGAGAAATAAATAAAAACCCCTACTATAATGGCATATAAGTCGGTATGTGGAGTGTCACGCCGGTGCTAAAGACGTGTTTCGTCGGTTTGTCACAGTTGAGGCTGCCATCAACTCCAACCCCACCCCACCTAACATGTAGAGAGGCAGTGTCGGTTGCCACGCTTTCACGTTTTCGTCAAGCCACCGTCATGCTCTTTTGACCCAGCCACAGCCTCGTCTTATTGGGTCTTGTCAACTCGTTATCACCGCATTCCTCAATTTCAACTTGTCGCAGAACACTCTCACTTGACATCGCATCATCACTCCCAGCTCGACTTAACAACAGCCCATACTCCGCGAGAGGACACCAAGAGATTCAAAGCGAGGGGACAATAGCCGCCATCCTTGTGACCCACAAGAAGTCGGCGACGATGGAGCAAGCCGACGTGGAACTGCCAGAACTCGTCCGCGACTCCAAGCTGGAAGCATTTGTCCAGCATGACACGACCTTCCACACCCGCCTCAGGGGGCCCTGACCGTTGCCACGGCGCGAAATATGGATTCGCGACAAGTTGATCGGGCAAGGGAGGTATGGCCAGGTCTGGATGGAGCGTTAGAAGGTGGACGACGGGCAGGGCACAGCCGACGTGCGAGCTATCAAGTGCATCCACCCGCCTTCCTCGCGCGGACACTACGCCCACGAGCTGGAGGCTCTGGCCAAGTTCTCCTCTCATAATAAGGTATGAGTGCATCCTCCCCGTTAACAGTCTCCGAATTAATATTCAGAGATACTGATAATATCGTAGTACAGCGATTTCTTTGTCCAATTCCATGGCTGGTACGAAAGCCCTGGCTGGTTGTACTTATATTGCAATGGAATACTGCGAACACGGGAACCTGAGGAGATACATTTGGGAATTTGAAAGACTCACAGAAGCTGAGGTGCAGGACATTGCCTCCCAGGTCGTCGGAGGTCTTGTCCTGATGCACTAAATTCCCATTGCACATCGAGACCTCAAACCAGGGGTAATATGGACCATCCACACCGGCAGCACTTCGAAATCCGGACGAGGAACTGACAATTCTATTTGTATAATTAGAATATCCTCATAAAAAGCAGACCACCAGACGGAGATTGGTGGATCAAGCTCTGCGACCTCGGGCTTAGCAAGCGAATCCAGGGCGAAGCCGACGCGTCCACCGTTCGGGGGACACCATATTCAGGCCTCCAGTGATTCTGGGGCTCGACAGCGATCCCAAGGCAGCAAACCCGTTCCTCGTGGATATGCGGTGCTTGGGCGAAACCCTTGTCCAAGCTCACACCGGGCAGCCAGCATTTGAACACCTGGGTGAACTCGTCAGCTACGACAAAGGGGGCCATTGGGTTTCCAGCGTCGAACCTGAGGAAGGCCCAAGTGAGCCAAGAGGGAATCGGATTCATTCAGTTATTGATGCAGCAAGCCCGTCTAGGAGGCCCACGGCAAAGATGGCTTCTCAGCACCCTTGGATTGGATCCGACACTGGATATCCGGCCATATCCAGTTACCACTCAGCAGAGCCAGGTCTTGTTAATAAAGGACCCGGATCCTGGTGTGCTCTTCTGCCAGGAGGGAGAGATCAGATAACACCGCCGTCCGGTGAATGGACAAGGACTGAGGCGTACGACCCCCCAGCCCCTGGCCCACGCCCGAAAAGTTTTATTCGTCCTCCTGCCCCTCCTCCTCTTCCTAAGCCTTCCGCCCCAAAGGACAAACCAGCTTTCTCGTTATTGCCGCTATCCAACCCTAGCTCCTCGCTACCTGGCGAGCCCAACAGCCCTGTGAAGAAGCTAAAGGAAGATGGGGGGGAAGGGCGGCCGTGGTCGTTTTCCGACTGATGCCCACTGCAACACTACGACCACGACATGGTCTAAACCGCGTGCCCCGGTGCGCATCGAAGAGGCTGGAAATACGATCGAAGATCCGGACAAGAAAATTGACGACGCACCAAAGAGAATTGAAGACATCATAAAGAAATGGAAGAACTAGAATAATTAGTACTATAGTTTTTTGGTAGAGGAAGGCAAATGAGTCAGAAACAAATTCGAAGAAGTAATTAGGAGAATGAAATAAGTTATAAGAAGAATTTTCGCACTGATTTCAGAGCGATGCGCCTAACTCATGACTTGAGGATAGCAAGACATTAACTACTATTCCAACCGGCCAGGGATATCTATGCCTAATATATTTCGGACATCTTCAATTAGATAGTAAGGGCTTCAGTACTTGAATAATTAGATTTACAACAATGAGTTGAGGTATACTCATCCCAACTGCAATCAGGCCCTTGTTCACTCGGCGTAGTAGGTATGCTGGTGGTGAATATTCACGAGTTCTCGAAGGGACCTACTAATGAGATATTTCAGGTGGGAATCAGCAAACGTCAAATAATTTCGACTGCAAACGAAGCCAAGTAAAGAAAAAGAAGAAAAATCTATCCGGATCTTCTGATAGTGTACATGTATGTGATGCCAGCATTACAATAGTGTCTTAATCATTAGGAGGTGGGGGTTGCAATTATCACTCTTCGTTCTTTGGCTTGCTGGGAGTAATATTGGCCGAAACAGGGGCTTCCCTTGCCTTCGCGAGTGCCGGCACTCGAAGGGGTCCTAGTAGCAGCTGGGGATGTTGAGTCGTGAGCTGGCTGGTTTGCTGTCTTCAGACTAATTAGACTACTAATCAGTTGGACTTGGACTTGGAGTGGCCTTAGGTTGGGACGGCGAGCAGGTCGCTGGCCGAGACGTGCTGGCTGTGCCTTGAGATGATACCTTGGTCTGCGAGGCGGTGGCCACAGGTCTGGCATTTACAGCACCACCGTTGGTGTTTAGCTTTTTCCCACCGCTACCAACAACAGAGCCTGTCATATGACCTGCTGTGGAGTTTCCCAAGGTCTTCTCAACCTGGTGATAGGCATCTTCCTCTGCAGCCCGCCGAGCCTTTGACCGAGCCTCCAGCTCTTGCAGAGTAGCTGGGTTTTTTATCGATGCAACTTCCGCCGGCGAAAGGCGCTGCAAATACAACATCTCGAGGATGGCAATCTTGTTGTCAACCGTCATATTCATCTCCAGGCGCGCCACCTGGCCTTCCCAATACAGAATCTCGGCCCGCTCAAGGCGCTTGAACATTTGGCCGTTGACGATGTGCGGGAACTTCTCCGCCACTTTCTTGCACTCTGTGCTGGTGTTGACAAACTCGCGTACGGTGCGGTGGCTGAAGTCGACCATCACGCATGCGAAATACGACGGAGCCGAGTACATGGACCGGCCCTTGCAGACGAGCATCCCCCGCGTGATCATGTCGAGGCGGTGATGGGCGTCGATGACCGACGTGGCGATTTGCGGCAGCGAATACCCCGACTTCCTGTGCTCGTTCGCCGCCGGCCACCGCTCGTCGTCCCAGTAGTCGGTCCACGAGATGTACATGGCCGGCAGGGGCACCTTGCGGTGCGCCGCGGCGAGCAGCATCTTGCAGGCGAGTTCCCTGTCGCTGTCCGGCTGGCTTTCGAGGATGTGGTTGTACAGGCGGGTCATGTCGTGCGGCGTGTTTTCAAGCCACTGCCTCATGTGCGCCAGGCTGAACCCGCTCTTGGCCTGTGCTGCGAGCGCTTTGATGTTGATGGCCGCCCAGAGAAACACGCCGTCGGCCTTGTTCACCACCTCTTTGAGAAGGTCGTGGTAGACGCGCTTTCCGTCCCTCACGCCGTGTTTCTTGAACGTCGTGAGTGCAAAGACGTACATGTCGCGCTTTGTGATCATGTGGAGTGGGATGCGGAAGTCTGGAGAGAAGGACGTCTCGAACTCGCGGTAGGGTCGGGAACTAGCCAGGATCTTGACGTTGCTGCGCGTCGCCCATTTCTTGATCTTGGCTGCCAGCTCTGCGTGCTTGAGGTGGTCTTGGCAGTCCTCGCCCTTGTTTGCGTCTTCGCTGAACTCATCCAGGCCATCGATGAAGAAGCAGATGGCGTACTTTTCCGGCGACACATATGACAAGAGACGGTTAATGGCGTTCTCCAAGTCTTTGATTGGGAACTCGTTGGACTCGGCCACGAGATTAGCAATACCAGTTGGGCTCAAGCTCTTGAAAAGCTTGAACTGCGCCGGGAACACCTTGGCGATGAGGGCCAGACATGATCGAAGGGTTTGGAACAGGATGGAGCGGTAGAGGCCTTCCAGCGAGTTCTGCAGCGCTTCCAACTTGTTTTGCACCTTTGCCTCGACGGCCCAGAAAAAAAAGCGTCCGACTAGGAGTTGCCTCTTGCCCGCCCATCCTTCCAGCAGGGTTTTGGTGTTTGGGTGGCTAGCCAAGAACCTCATGAGCGTCGACTTGCCAGCGCCAGCCTTGGCCGAGACGTGGAAGACGCCGTCGCTGTACCTTTGTCTTGGCGGGCTTGGTCCTTTTTGCGGGTTCGATCCCTTTTGTTGTTGTTGGCTTGATCCCTTTACTGCGTTTTCTCCAGTCGTCTTCTGTCTTTCTTCTCTCTTCTTCCTCTCCTCTGCCTTTTCGTTCCGCAGCCACGTCAGCAAGCGTTTGCGGTACAAGGCCCTCGAATCCTCCCACTCGGCAAAGTCGTCATTGAGTGCAACAGTTTTCTTCCCCGATGCATCCACGAGCCATTCAAAGACGGTGCCCTTCTCGGCTTCCTCTATGCTCTGTTCGCGGGACGACATGGTCTGGAACCGGAGCTTCTTGAGGATTCTGATCTCTGGGGTCTCGGGCTCGTTGTTGGCCAGCAGGCGGGTGACTAACGCCAGCATCTGGCAGAGCTTGTCCTCGTTGGCCCCGTTGTTGCCCAGCACCCGGTTCATGTTTGCGGTCAAGGACTGCAGTTGTTTTCTGACATATTGGTTCTGTTCCTTTTGGTCCGAGTCAAGGTTGGCGATTGCGATCTGGATTGATGGGATTTGATTCCTGGACATATCGTACATGCATTAGTATGATGGACGTTGTCGCGGTTAGGCATTCTTCAGAACTAGAGCGATCACTTACATGAGACGCGCTTGCATCTGTGTTTGAAGGTCTTTGACGGTCTTTTCAATGCCGGCCTCGAGTTCCGCAATCTTATCGCTCTTGAAATAGGCCTTGACCGCAATCACACCGCTGTGGGACTTTTTCTCCCCGGACTCAGGGCCAACCGTTGTTAGCTTCTTCAGCACTGTCAAGAGTTCAACGCATTGGTCCCCGAGATGCTTGGCAGCTTTTTCGACCTGCGGATCGTCCACATTAACTAGGCTGCCTTTGAGTCCTTTGCGGTCACCCTGCTGCAGCCTGGTTGCAAGCTCGCTCAAGTTGTTGATCCGCTTGATCGTGTCGCCGACCTGGGCCGTGGATCCTTTCTCCTTGATCTCTTTGATGGCAAGGATAATGTCTTTGCCGAAGCTCACAAAGGACAGGATTGCCGAGACCGCGCCGATGGCTGTGATGGGGTCCATGATGCCAGTCGTGGTGGATGTGGGTTTGCATTGAGTAATTAGTGCCGAAAGTACAAAGAACGGCGCCTTCAATGTTGCACAGCAACAAGAGAAGGATCTACAAACAAGGATATGAAAACTCGGAGAGAGTGAGGGAAGTGGAGATTGACAACACAGTCAGACATCAAATATTAATAATTACCGGCAAAGATGGGATGGCTTCGAGGTTACACCGAAAAAAGGGTCTCACGAAAGGGACACCAGAATCGTGACCCAAGGCAAGACATGCCAACAGTCACACAGCAACTGGCCTCGGGCTGCCTATGAAGCACTGTGCTGCAAGCAAATATGCATGACCGCTTCATGTGCTGCGACCGAATGCTTCATGTTGACGCCACTGGCAGCAGCGCCTCCGCCATTTAACCCCCAAAGGTGGGATTCCGCCGTTGCTAGGTAGGTGGCGGGAGAAGAATGGGGAACAATGGGAATAAATATATCATCATGTGTTGGTGAATGATAATATAAAAGAGGTTATTTTCTATGTGAACTGAAAACCCTCCAAAGGAGCGCAACATTTCTGTCCAGAGAGTAGAGATTCAAAACAATGGAAGTCATAACCAAACAGAATGAAAAATAAAAGAAAAAAAGGTGGAAAGAATGGGTGACACAAAACCGAAAGGGGAAGTGAATGCGAGGTAGAGCGAGCTATAAAGAGGGATCGTCCCAAGATCTGTGCCACGGGGGGGCTAGATGTTGGGTTAAAAATACCGTGAAGAAAAAAGAAGAAACGGCCATTATTGTTGGTGGTCCTGTTGGTCAGATTTTGGCAGCCGCGTGTTGGCCTGGGTTGGGAGAAACATGATGTTTTGATGAAACCTCTCTGGTGGCACGGGCTGGGTTAGGAGCGCGGTTAGGGTTGTAGGTGGAAAAACACCCGTCGATTCAGGGGCAAGGGTGGGGGCATCCGCTTGTGGCCTTGTATTTTATTTTCAACCCCTTTTTATACGCCATCGGTTACAGGGGCAGGAACTTGGAACTCGGAGTACTTTACAATAGCCTGAAGAATAATTCCCATTCAGGGACATGCGGTTTGTACGAGTAGAACTTGTTGGCGTTTTCAGCAGACTTTTGACACTATGGAGCCTGTTGATATATTGGTGATGGTCGTCGAGCCGCTAATTACAATATAATTAATTAGGGACGTGGCCCGAGAAATCCTGGCCATTCCTCCGACAAAACTACCGCAGCCAAGGCGTCGGGTCCCCCCCCCCCGGGCCTCCCGCCTCAACAACCCATACGCCTTGTTGTCAACCGATCTTTGTCGAAGAAGTCCTCCACGTCAGGCCGGTCGGCTTGAATGGGCCCAGGTTGGTGTAGTTGCAGCTGATCCTATCTCTCCAGCCGCCCCCACGATAATCGCCGTCGTAGTTGGCAGCTCGATATCCACACTCCAGGTCGAGGAATTTGCTTCCCGTTGCTTCAAACACGATACTGTTTTCTACATGTTAGTTTTTCTTCTTTTTTTCTTCTTTGCTGTGCATATCGTCACACAATTCAAGTGAGAATAGAACCCAAAAGAAAAAGTAAAAGAAGAAGAAAAGAAGGCAAAACTCACGGGTGTTCAGGATCCTTGTCATCGCAATACCACGACTGATTCACGGCAAAATACCCCGTCACCAGATCGAGCCGATAAAAACAATAAATACTCCCCAACGGATCCTGAAACCTATACGGATTGGGATACCGCTGGCACGGATACCATTTCGCCGGATCACTCCCGCTGGCATACGGCGTAGCCGACAGGTCTTGGTTGTTCTCGCTGCTGAGCGTCGAGTACATGGCCTTGCCGAGCCCGTAGTTCCACAGGTTGTATGTCGCGTCGACGGCGTGCCCGTAGTACGACCGCCAGTCGACGTACACGCTCCAGTCGCGCAGGTCCCACGACGTCGACAGCACAGAGTCGATGGTACAGCTGCTCCCGAAGAGCGCCGGGCTGTCCAGCTCCCCTGCCTCTAGGTCTGTTTTGGAACTGTTGGTTCCGTTGATAGATTGTGGTGCTTTGACGGTGCAGTTTTCCGTCTGAGTGCTGTATGATCCGAAGACCGAGGGTGGCGGGCCGCCTGTGTCGATGCATTTCAGGGGCAGGGAGGGGATTTCTCCGTGGGCGGTGAAGCTTGCTCTGAATTCATTGCCTTCAAGTTAGTCAAGGTTGACTAATGCTTTATTAGGCAAGACATACGGGTGATCGTCCCCCTCGTCGCTACAGTACCACGTCTGGTTCAACGCCAGGAACCCTGTCACCTTGTTGAACTGCACACTCGTCGAGATGTTGTACTTGGGAAACAGGTGCGGATCAATGACGTCGCACGACCACCACTTGTCAAAATTCGAGTACTCTTCGTTTATGGAGGTGTAGTTGGTGAGTTCCTCTCCCTCAATGCGACAGTGTGTCGTTACGTCGTTGGCGTGGTTGTGGAGATCGAAATCCAGGATACCGCTGCGGTAGACGTAGCTTAGGAAAGCACTGTAAGCTGCGGTTCTCGACTGATATTGCTTGAGGTTGAATACCGTCCACGAGGGAGAGGCAGACGAAGAGGCGCACTTCGGTGTTTTGATTCCAGGGGGCGGGGGTGGTCTGACTGGAGTGAGGGAAATGGGTTGTGAGAGTGTCCCACCAACACTGAAAGAGCGACTGGGGCAACCTTTTCCTGTTGTGCATTCATCAGGAAGTATAATGAGGCCCGCGGATTTGAATTTGGTTCTGTAATCTCGATCAGTAAACATTCTGGTCAAGAAACTGAAAAGGAGTCCCTCACGCCGGAGATCGCACAACGTCTTCAACACAGACCCAAGTCTGGTCTATGCTCAGCTCACTGGTATGAGCTTCCAGGTGAATCTGTATTTCCGGCTCCGATAGCAGCCCAAACTTGGCCCATCCGCCCTGGTTGCAGACAAAGTCTCCATAGTCTCCATTTGTTTGGCAATCCACCGAGTAGTTGGTCGCCTTGTGTCGCAGCGTCAGGCTAAAGTTATGCTCCTTCGTCGCATTATCTCTTGCAAATTTGTCGATATTCCACCCAGGATACGTGAACGATCTGCCTATGCACGGCTTCTCGTTGCTTCGGATAGGCGGTCTCTCTGTTGACGGAACCGACGCACTATTTGGTTGGATGGGAAACATGCTCACAGCAGGCGTCGGGGTCTCCCAAGACATCGTTCTTGTGGGAGAAGTCTTTTCGTCCTGAGACATGGTGCAGTTGACGACTGGGTTATTGTCCGGCAGCCGTTGCTTGGGGTCGTTGGGGCAGTCCAACGGCGCTGTAAAGTTCCATTCGGCACGCGAAATGTAGGTCCGTCTAGGGCGTAATATTAATTATTGGAATTGCCAGCTCAATATTTGGAGACAGGATAGCCACCCACGGATATGAATGATTTGGCTCGTTGCATATCCATTCGAGCAGGACGGCCAACGAGCTGTAGTTTTGCATATATCGATACCTGAAATTCAAATACCCCTTGTCAGGTGAAGAAAGAATCCCGTCGGTGCTGCAGTAGTGAAATGCGTAGTCGTCAGGCGTGATGTAGTCGAAACTCCCTGTCAGGTCCTGGCTACCGCACACGATTGAGTAGTTATTAGCGATGTCTGTAAGCGTGAAGTTGGCTGCTCCGGCAACGTAGCCCATGTATTGTTTACGGAACTTGAAGTCTTGGAAGGTGAGGTTGAGGATCGGCCGTTCAAATTTGGGATTGCCACATGGATTGGGAGTTCCATCTCGAAGAATGAGATCTCCCCTGCTGCCGACGTTTGGCGATACGTTTGAGCTGGACCTGAGCCCAAACCCCAAAACGGGTTCAAGGATGACAAAGATGAAAAGTGTCATAAAACAAGTAAAGCGAAACATTGCACCGGTTAAAGCAATGGTGCTCACTTTTCCTTCAGAGCACAGTTTTGGTGGTGCCATGGACTGCCAAGGTAGGGGAACCAGCATGGCGCGAGGATTGTATTTAAATGCTAAATTGCCCAAGATGCCATCCAAGGTGCCATGTAACTATATCCAACGTCGCCTGCAGCCGTCTCTGCGCCGCGTTGTTGCATCACCATTCCAGTCGATCAATTTGCTGCATCCTGAACATGCGCGGGGACTGCTATATATTTATATGACTCTCCGTAATCCTCTTCTCGCTGTTTTGAGTCCGGGTAAAGACTGCCCCCGCAAAGATTGCCAGTCTGTCCGGCTTGTTGGAACGGCGTTACATACTCCCGAGTTCATCAGGTGTCTTGATTTAGGCTGTGATCCTACTGGTTGCTATATCCGGGGTGCTGCATGCCATAATTATAGCAAGACCCGTTACTCGGTTTTGAACAAAAATGTGAGAGTGTACAGCATCTAGAACCTAGCACGGAGTACCAGTAAACTCTCCTCGGAGCAATCTACAAGGTAAACTCGTGGGCCAGAACCAATCAATCAAACAAAAGGGATGGTTCTCGTTGTCCCTATTTGGTTAATTCCCAAATGGGTGCCAAAACCATGTCATTCTCTGTGGAGCCATCAATACCAAATGATGCAGGAACGGCTTCTTCATAAGAGGTTCCCAAATAGAGCTAACACAGCTAACCTATGTACTATAGCGTTGCCGAACATCCCGGAACCACTGGCATGTTTTTAGATCTAGTTGCTTATATCGCCGTCAAAAGTGCTTTCTCTCCACAAATGATTCGCGAGTGAATTACTAGCGCCGTGGAATCGGGCCATACGAGGTCGCTAGCCCCAGCTCTGCCTTTTGCTTATCGCGGAGTTTCGGGATTGTCAAATGTTCCTCTGTCGGGTTACGAGAGAGGTTGGGGACCCGGGGTGGTTGTTATCTCTCTCTTTGCAGCAGTATTGGGTGGAGTTTGGGACGTAGCGTTGAGCTAACGACCTGGTAACCTCAAATTGCGGGGAGGATGACCCTGGGACCCGGATTTCATCGCCATTCTCGGTGACATGTTCAGGCGATTGGTGTTGACGATTAGAAAGATGCATAAGAGCTATGACAATATTGCAATATTTACGCATGGTTGGGGGCTGGAATTGCCAGCGCAGGATGCAGGAAATCCTGGAGGTTGGTCTACGCTAATACGTCCCACTGCATGACCGAAGAGAGTGATGTCAATGGCGTTATATGAGCAGCTGAAAGACCCGAATTCATGTCTTGTGCCAGACTGCCCCTCACATGCACACTCTGCATTTTATCCAAATTTTGGGTTCCAGATATTGTACCGAATCCAAAACAACAATGGCACGATACTCACAATTTTTGGGAGCAGTAGCCGCCCTGGCTAGTCTCTCGTCGCTAGGGAGCGCTCATCCAGGCGGCCACAGCAAGAGATCCGTCGCCGCCGTGCAAATCCCCCTCGGCAACCCGGAACTGACCATCAACGGCATCCCCTTCGCCACGAGAGCGTACTGGATGCGCCAGTCGACCATTGCGCTGGGGGCACCGTGCCCGTTTGCGGCGTTTGGCACCGTCATCGTCAACCACACCGCCGCCGCCGGAGGACTTGGCCAGGTGGTCTGTACGGGCGCGAATAATAACAGCCGGACGGGGAATCCCACTTTACATGGTATGCTATCTTTTTTTTCTTCTACCCCCCCCCCCCCCCCCCTTCAACAAATAGATAAATTAAATTGGAATGACAGGAGAAATCGCCGCCATCAACAACTGCTCGGCCATCCTGACCGACCCAGCCGGCACCTACAAACTGACCCCCGCCGCGGCACTGGCCGCGTTTGCCGACCTGACGCTGTACACCAACGCCGAGAGCTGCCCAATGTGCGCGGCCGCCATAAGATGGGCCGGGTTCAAAGAGTACGTGTACGGGACGAGCATCGACACGCTGATCGAAAAGGGGTGGGGCCAGATCCGCATCTCGTCGGCCGATATCGTGGCGCAGAGTTTCGACTTGCCTCATCCGACGCGCTTGATGGGCGGTGTACTAGCGAATGAGACGGATCCGTATTTTCTGTGGCAGTTTGATCCCGCGTATCCGTGTCCGGCTGGGTGTGAGCGCACGAGTGGGACATGTAAGAAGGTATGAATGAAAATGTTTCACAGACGAAAGTTGTGACAAGAGCAGATATGAAAAAACGGCTATAGAATGGATGTAATGAGACGATCCTATTGGATTTCTAAAAAAAAAATAAAAAAAAAAATGTTAGCATTCAAGACTTCTCCCCCTTCCTTGCTGATTGTATTCATCACTGACATGGATACATCAACAATAAGAGACACCAGCCTCGACAATGTCGAACCGATCTTCCGCCGAGTCCAGCACCACCTCGGCAAACATGGGAATGGTGACCATGGGCGCCGTATGCCCAATATCCACATTCGTCAGGATAGGAAACCTAACAGGGTTGGCATGAAGCCCACCACCAGACACAAGAAGCTCGCTGATGACGTTCTCGTACGCAGCCAGCTCAGCCGGGGTGTTGTACCCGACCGGCCGGCCAACCACCAGCCCGGAAATCTTGTCAAAGACACCGTACGCGATCAGGTCGGCAAGGTTCTGCCGCAGCCTGTCGAGCGGGTGGCCCCGGGTCATGCTGCCGTCCATGGTGGCCGTCTCGAGGAGGATGACCTTGCCCGTCCAGTCGGGCACGAGCTCGGGGACGCCGTGCATCCGCACCACGGCGTGCATCAGGCCGCCGAAGATGGGGCCCTGGGCTTTCCCTTGCTGCAGCCAACGCCACGGCGGGGTCGGGTTGAGCCTGCCCTGGCGAGGGACAGTGGACGACGGGTTGTCTCCGACAAAGAAGTCGGGCAGCAACGGTGCGTACGCCTGCGACCGCGCCACGGGACCAACAGGTCCCCAACGATGGCTGGAAATGGCGCGGAGCATGCTGTCGAGCGTGAAGTCGAGAAGCTGTTTCTCGTCCTCGGAGGTGTCGACAGATGGAGTACCAAATTCGTCGAGCGCAGATGGGCCGTAAAAGGTGCGAAGGCCCAGGCTGGCCAGGACCCAGTGCAGTACCGTGATGTCGGACATACCGACAAAGATCTTGGGGTCGCGGGCCACCGAGGCCGCAAACGGCTTGTCGTTCAAGAGCAAGCGGCACAGCTCGTTGGCCGTGGTGCCGCCGATGGTGCAGATGATGACCCTGACGTCGGGGTCTCCATCGTGTCGATCAGCAGATTGTTGATTGCGGCTGAGGTGTGACGAAAGGAGGTAGGAAATGGGAGAGCGTGATATTGTGTTTCTGCCCTTCCAGAGTATATTATTAATTCTTAAGGAACAACGAGGAGATAAATGCCCCGCTCTGTCGGAAATAACGAGGGTGTTGACCCCACGTGTAGTAGTCACCATCCACTTTCTGCAAGAGAATCCTGATGGAGTTGTTGGCGAGTAACATCCAATGAGAAGGATGATAAGGTACCTACGGATATTACACTATTAGTATGTCAGAGTACGTAAGTAACAGCTCCCAAGTTGGTCAAGTTAAAAGAAAAGTGGTGTTTGGTTTTAATCAGAGTAAGTAGGTACCTCAATTTGTACTACAGTTACTATTTAATAGAGTTAATTACTAGTAGTAAGTACCTAGTAGTAGCCACAGCAAGTAACCCCTGTTCCTTCCCACATCAATAGGTATGTGTTTAATACACCAAATACTCATATATACAACTCAAGCACACCCTCATCCAACAGCTACTTTCAACTAGTAGTACCCAGACAATCAAAAGGAAAGGGTATCTCCGACACATAACAAGAAAACCACCAGCCAAATATAGACAAAACCACCCCTTGACATATGATCATCCCATGCTCACACTTACACGTGGGGTCGGAGTCCGGATCGGCGTCAGCTTCTCCTCTTCCTCGTCCCTTTTCTCCTCTTCGTCCTCATACCCCAACTTGCTCATTTTCCTCAGCGCCTCCTTGATCTCATCATCGTTCTCCATGGCCTGCCACAACTCGACATCCCAATCCTCCAGACTCCCCGCCGCTGCGCCGCCAGCAGACCATTCGCCAGCAGGTCCAAACGCCTTCTTCCACGTCGACCACTGCAGCCACTTCCAGCCCCACTTCCACAGACCGGACACGATCAAGGTGCGCTTGACCGCCATGTAGGCAAGCTCAAGTGATACGAGGAGACCCAGCACAGCAATGAGTGCCATCCACCAGACGGGATCTGGACCAAAGGACGAGAACAGTCCCCCACGCACGGCATACGGCCACACGCCCGGGGCGTAGACGCCAGCCAAGAAACATTGCCACGCCCACCAGCCGGCAATGGTGATGCCAAAGGCCGAGATGACAGTGCTCGTTTTGTAGTGTGTGTTGAGGATCCTATCAAGTCAGTTCCTAGGTCAAGTAGTGAAAAGGAGCCGGGGCACTTACATCAGCTTGCAGTTAATCCACATGATATTAACAGAGAAAACCAGATTGCCCAGGGCGTACAGCCCATTATCCCTCACAGGACTAACGACGCCGCCATAGATGCCCCAGCACAGGAACCATACCAAGACGCCCTCTGCCGCGGCGCCCACCATCCATGACACATACAGCGGGACATTTAACCCCCTGTCGCGTTGACCGAAGACATACAGCTCCGGCACGGCAAGGAGAGTCTGTGCGGAAAGATCTTGCTCCCAGATGCCTGGGATAATTACGCACAGACTCGTGAACAGCGTATTCAAGGCCGTCAGACTCCAACTCTCGTACAGCGAGGTGCCCGTGTAGCCGTTGTATCGCTGGTAGAGCTCGGTTGGCAGGTAGAAGAACATCTCCTTCCAAAAGGTTGCGAGGATGAAGTGGGTAGTGCGCGCGTAGCTCCAGCGCCCATGAACGAGGAGCAGACGCGCCAAGAACCGGAACTGGGCGATGCTGTAGTCGGCGACACGCGCGGCTTGCAGGCCTTCGCGCCCCGAGATGCCGATCCCCACGTGTGCGGTGGAGATCATGGCCAGGTCATTGGCGCCGTCGCCAATGGCTAAAGTGAGTGGTCGCTGGCCTTTGGTAGGAGGGCCGGATGAGCCTGATGTGGGAGGTTTGCGAACAGATTGGACCAGTTGAGCCTTTTGCGCTGGCGAAGCACGGCAGCAAATAACAGAGTCAACTGTTAGGATGAGGCTGTAGAATAGTTGTTTGGCGATGGGATTATTCTCCAATGCCGCAAGGGTGTGACCGTCGATGACAACCACAGTGTGGTTAGGGGTGAATTGTGCCGCCTGCTCTTGCATGTCTTCGATCACCTGCTGTATTTGACCTTCGAGGTCGCCCTTGGTGGCATCTAGCATGGAGATATCGGACCCAGGTTGGCAGATCCTGGCAGAATGGGCAATGTTGAGGGCGGTCTCGCGGCGGTCACCAGTCAGCATCCAGATTTTGATATTTGCGCGCCGCAATCTGTCGATGGTCTCGGGCACACCCTTCTGCAACTTGTCCTCGATGGCGGATGCACCTACCAACTCAAGAGACTGCTCGACGAGTTCGCCGGCAGCCTCGAGTTGAGCTTGACGATCAACCAGGCTCGTCTCTGCATCGTGGTACAGCTTCTTCCACGTCGTGTACTCTTGTTGAGTCAAGAACCTGTGGGCGAAAAGAAGTGTGCGGAGACCCTCGGTGGCGAAGTCGTCGATGTGCTTGAAACAGCGAGAGAAGATGGCGGCATCATCGGAAACAGAGGGATCGTCCAGAAATGCATACTTGTCTGGCACACCCGGCGAACGTGGCGTCGGAGGACGGATGGTGGGTGTTGTCTTGTCATGCTGGACATCGAACGACACGGTGCGAACTTGGAGTGCTGGCCGAAGGCGGTCGTTGGAGGGCGGAAGTTGCAGTCTGCCAACGTCAAAGGACACGCTTCTGCTTGGAGCCAGGCGTAAGTGGCTCATAGGGCTCAAAGGGCTGGCGGGGCTGCTGGGTCCAGCGGCGCCAAAACTGTATCTTGAGATGCCGATGCTCCGTCGTGCTGCTGTAAAACTTGGACGCCCGCCGAAGCTGTTGCGAGGTTCATTGGCTTCGCTCCTGCGCTGCAGTTGGCGTTCGACCTCGATGCTCTTGCGCAGTTCCTGTGCCTTTTGGTGGGCCAGATGAGCCATCTTCAGCCTTGGCAAAATAGCGGAGTCGGCACCCTTGGTGATCAGCCATATCTTGTCATCGGGACAGCGGACAATGATGGACATGCGCTTGCGTTTGCTACTGAACTCGATCACGTCGAGAATCTTATAGGTACGATCCACATGCCCGTTGTCGCCACCCGATATGCGAACGGTGACGGATTGAGAGGTTCTTTGTGTCACCAGAAAGCCAAGCTCTTGAGCAGCTTTTACCAAGGCGAGTTCATCGGGAGAGGCAGCTTGGAACTCGATCTTTCCATCCTTGACTTCGGGTAAACAGGTATGGCAGAGGGCCATGGCGAGTATATACTGCAAAGCGCGCTTGGAGAAGGCCGAGTTTGGCCGCATCTTGATGTACTCGAGCAGGTCTTTGGAGTTGAGGTCGGGCTGGATATTGTCGGGCCGTCCAGACGACCGCCAGCGGGACATGGAGTGGCGAACAAGAGCGAGACTCGACCGGCCGGTCGGGTAGCGAGCCATGGGTGAAGGAATCTCGAGGAAAGGAAACTCGCCTTGCTCCGGTACTGAGTTTGGGCTGGCACCACTTCCTGTCTCTGAAGGCAGAGTATGACCAGCAGCAATTATGTCGGCGTCGTGCAGCCAGGCGGTACCGGCAATGCTGATTTTGCGAAACTTCATGACGTTCTCGGTCAATGTGCCGGTCTTGTCGGAGAAGACGTAGCCAATCTGGCCCAGGTTCTCGAGAATGGTGTTTGTATTGCACCGGGCTGCCGTGTCCGATGCCTCATCGTACATTTCGAGGTCCGAGTTGATCATGAACATCTGGCCAAGCTTTACTAGTTCCAGGCTGACATACAAGGCCAGGGGGATGACATTGTTGAACTGGATGGCAAAGCCAATGATGATTTGGTAAAAGGGGACGTCGAGGCCAGTCAGATACCAGACCGAGCGCTCGTAGGCATGCTGCCAGAGCAGATAGCCGATTGAACACCCCACGGAGAGGGTGATGACGAATATGGCGAGACTGATGACGATCTTGTTCGTCGTCCGTTCGAGAGCGGGTTTCTTGGCCTTGGGGTGGCGATTGGCATTCCTCCTGATCTTGCACTCCTCTCCCGTGTTGAGCACCATGCCTATGACAGTTGCAGTGTTCCGGACGGTACAGCCTCGGTACACGACCTCGTTGAGCGTCAGAGGAAATGTTTCGTCGTGGATTGTCAGGCGACCATCAAAGCGGTAGAGGTCTGGGTTTGGGTCCTCAATGACAAACTCGGCATCACAGCGGGAAATACGCTCAAACGAGTCGCAGTCTTTCAGGCCTGTGGAAGCCCGTTTGCTCTTGAGATTTGTCTCACCGTCGAGAGCCATGGTCTCGATGTAAGCCAAACCGTCTTCCCCAGTGGCGTGCAAGAGCGCAATGTCGGCCGGAACATCTTCGTCTCTTGCTAACTTGATGATATCGCCGACCCTAAGGTCTCTCCATGGAACAGTGCACCACCGCAAGCCAGGGGGGCCCGTTATGTTCTCGCACTCGTGCATCGCGTCATTCTTTGGTGGTGAGCTCCACCAACGTCGGCCTTTGGAGCTCTCAGCATCACGCTTACTGGACAAGCGTATGACGGTTGCGAGTCTGGCATTCTCGACACTATCGAGGCGATGTCTCCTCCAGTCATCGTACCCCTCTTTGAAGACGGTGAGAAGCACGAAGAAGAGCAGGGGAAGGATGGTGGTGTAATTTCCTGTGGTGCTGATGCCTGGAATGGTTTGTGGAACGCCAACACAAAGAAAATAAAAGTTGGCCAGGCGTGAGAACTGGAAAAAGAGCTGTTTCGGAAGAAAGTCGTAGACGGTGTAGCGAGCGGTGCGGATGGTGTTTGAGATGTAGGCGTGGCCTCGCCTCTCGTCGACGAGGGGCTTCTCATGGTAAGGCCTCAGTGGGATGCGCCGTCCGTCCTTGGAGGGCAACAGGGGTTTCCGCCGCAAGACAAGCTCGACGAAGTACTTTTGGCACCACCTCCTTGCTGCCGCCTTCAAGTTAGTCGTGCCGAGGGGTACGGTGGTGCTGGTGGTGCTGGTGCTGGCGAGTGGGATGGCCACGGGGCAAGGTTCTCGTATTCCCTTTTCCAGCGCGTCGCCGTCAACCCCACCATCACTATCACCACCACCACCTCCCCCTCCTCTTCTGCTCTTGGGCTCATTCATCTGGGGGTTACCTTGGTAATATGGCCCTCATGTTGACAGCTGCTCCTCCAGTATGTTGCCTCGGGTTTACAGCAGTAAATACAGGAAGCCGCGGACACATGGAAAGGGTAACGTTGACGTCAGAAAAAAGATCCGAGATATCCGTTTTTGCTGGATGTGAGGAAGTGGAGCGGGAGTGGATCTCCAAGGCGGTTTGGCGATGGCCCTCGCAATTTCGGGAAGAAGGACCTTGGCTCCGTGTCGCCAAGAGGCACTCTACGAGAAAGGTCGAGAAGTAAACGAGTGTGGTCGAGAGAAAGCAAAAGAGTATAAACCAGGCCGGGTGGTGGTAGGGCTGATCACAGCGGAAGAAAAGAAAGAGAGAGAACAGATGAAATCCATGCGTCATTGTGTGTCAAGTGAAGCACGTTTTCGCGGTGCTGTCAATCGAGCCAGTGGGGAGGCCCGCTAAGACCTCGTGGAGCAATGCAGGAAATCCTGTCAGCACCCATGTCGACTGGACCCACTCTTGGCTGAATGCCAACTTTTAAGCAGCAGAGGACATTTCCGAATTTGTCATCCCATTGCAGTCTGCAATCTGCATTGCTCCAGCTTGCCTGTTGAAATGAGTTGGTTGTTTGCGGATCCTCCACCAGCGGAATGATTCCACAGGCAGAGGGAGGGCACAGGACAGGAACGCCAACCACAGCACCACTACTACAGACTTAGATCGGGACCCATTCCCCACAAGCCACATCTGCAGCCGTCTGGCCCTCCCGTCCCCTGCCAAGCCTCCCAAGTCCACAACTCTCGGGTCCCCAGCGCATTGAAGACAAACAACACTCCTGCAGTGAGATATCGTTCAATCAACCTACGGCCTTTGTTTTGCAGTATCACAATCAAATCTATTAAGCATTGAACCAATTTATAGATGTTTTGTTCCCCATGTTTTCGCCCTTTTAATCAAGTAGCAGTTTGCCTTAGATTTTTCTTAACTTGGATCATCAACAGACAGCGACAAAGTGCGACATCTCTCATCTTTGTTCATCGTGAAACAGTCTCAATCTAATTCACCATTTAACCTCAAGACAGCACGTTGACTTGCAAAATGACTCCAACCTTTTTTTCCTAGACAACAAAGAGATCAGCTTACTCCAACTCGGCCTCCTTCTTCCTCCTTTCCAGGGCGCTCCCCCAAATCCTCGAATCCCCGGACTCGACAACTATCCAACCAAGTCCAAGCGCTGCCGAGGTTCGTTGCAACGCTCACTTGACTTTATGGCGGGGAGGCGTCCTATTTGCCAGATTTACGCCCCCAACAATGACCACAAACTCCAAAGCGGGATAGCCCGCGGTGAGATTTCTCCCCGAATCTCACCCCGAGTCCGAGTTCCAGGTCCAATGATGTATATGTAGTGTACCACCCTTCCAACGACCACTGGGCCGAATCATCAGCCTTCCCTCTCTGTATCAGCTTATACCAGCAGTCTGATCATTTCGAGTCTTTCGTCCTCATTCTCTTTCGTCTCAATCGCCTTCATAGACAAAAGCCGTCATGAGGACCACATACGAGAGAACGTCGTCTGGGGCCATCATCTACAAGGCAGACAAGCCACGGCCATTTCCACAGCTGGACTTGTTGACACTTCTCTTCGGTATTTATTCCTTTCCCAGCATTTGAGATCCGCTCGCTTACAAAGTCGAGAATCCGAGATATGTGGCGCAAAGGAAGACACGGTCCTCAACGTCGACGCCGCAGACCCAACCAAAACAATTACCAAAGCCCAACTCCGCCCGCTCGTCAAGAGCGTCGCCTACACCCTCCGCCAGGAATTCGGCATCGGCAAGAACGGCCCTAACGAGGACATTATACTTTGTGTTTCCACCGGCCACTGGCATCTGCCGACCGTTTTTCTGTCCACCATCGCCGCGGGCGGCGTCTTTACCGCATCCAACCCGGGGTCCACGGGCAATGAACTCGCTGCGCAGCTGACCCAAGTCGGCGCCAAGTTGCTCGTCTGCAACGCCGACACCAAGCCCGCCGCCATTGCTGCTGCCAAACTCGCAGATCTCCCATTATCCCGGGTCCTCGTGCTCGGCTCTGGCAGCACCTTCCAACTGACCAATGTCTCTCACGGCACCGCGATCCCCATCTCCCCTACTCACACCCTGCAGTGGGAGCGCATCACTGACCCTGCGACCCTGGAGAACAGCATCATCTGCGTGCTCTTCTCCAGCGGCACCACAGGGACGCCCAAAGTCTGCCGGCTGTCGCATACCAACATGGTAAGCGAATGTACTTTGGTCATCGACGCCAACCGCGACTTTTACACGAGGGAAGGCCGCCCCTTAATCTACCGCACGCTCGCCCACTTGCCCGCCGCACACATCGCCGGCGTTCAGGGATACCTCGTCAACCCATTTTATATCGGCGGGACGGTGTACTGGATGTCGCGGTTCGACTGGCCACTGTTTCTTACATACACGAAGAAGTACCAAATTACGTCCTTCTTTTCCGTCCCGCCTATATTCCTGCTCATTGCGAAATCGCCCCTCGTGACAGACCAGTTCGCCTCCATCGAGAGCGCCATTTCTGGCGCAGCACCTATGGGCCCCGACCTCCAAATCGCTGCAAGAAAAAAACTAGGCTCCCCCCCAGGGACCGCACAAGTCTCGCAGACATGGGGGCTCAGCGAAACCACCGGATCCATGACCCTCACACCCATGGGCTACCCTGACGACCCGACGGGGAGCGTGTCGGGCCTAATCGAGAACTGCAGGGCGCGCATTGTCGACGACGACGGTAGGGATGTCGAACCAGGCCAGCCAGGGGAGATCTGGGTCAAAGGTCCCCAGGTGACAAAGGGGTACTTTCAAAACGACGCGGCGAACAGGGAGGCGTTTGCGGACGGCGGGTGGTTTTGTACCGGGGATGTGGGGCTCTTTAAGAACGGGAGGTTTTATATTGTTGATCGGAAAAAGGTACATTACCTACCTTACCTACAATACCTATCCCCCCCCCCCCCCCACGAATGTCCGTCCAATTTGCCCATACATGACGGATGCTAATAAGTGACGGTCGGAAGGAACTCATCAAGTACAAGGGGACGCAGGTCGCGCCAGCCGAGCTCGAGGCCCTCCTCATCAGCCACCCCAAGATCGCCGACGCAGCCGTGATTGGCGTCCACACGGCGGCCCGGGAAGACACTGAAGTTCCACGGTACTTACACGTTCATTCAAACATACCTACACAATTCAAAATAATGATAAAATTGGAAACTGACATGACATGAACACAGAGCCTATGTCGTCGCAGACCCAAAGGTTATCTCCGCCCAAGAAATCATATCCTGGGTCGGCAGCCAGGTCGCAAACCACAAGCAGCTGAGGGGCGGCGTAGTTTTCCTGCCGGCCATTCTCAAGAGTCCGTCTGGCAAAATCCTGCGCAAGGACTTGCGGGAACTGGCCAAGGAGGCGAAGCAGAGCAGCAAGCTATGAATAAGCCTGGCTGGATTACCAGTGACGATTTGATGTCTTTTATTTGACTGCTTGGAGTTGGAGTTGAAGTTGGTGATGGCGGAGGAGTAAACAGCTGAATTCTTTCTTTTTGGACATTAAATGAGAAAACCAGGTTGTTTTGTTTAATAGGCTACAAGAAAGATTCTTCATTTGGAACAATAAATGTGTTAAACATAAAGCAGTTGATGGTGCATGTGTTGGATTGACAGGGTCAATCACGTTAGTCAACAACTATCGCGATAGGTGGTTTGGTTAGCCACGTAGTGGTAGCCAGTGGGTTGTGTGGTGGTTGCATTGATCTATCTTGTTCTTCGTAAGAAGAAGGATCCTAACTAGGTTGACAGGAAGCCTTCTGATGTGGCCGATCTATGTGGGTCCCTGTGGTCCCTATAGTCACGTGATGGCTACCCCTTTTACCTTCTCAATGCTCCATGCCCCTCAAAGGGCCATTATTCCCACACTAGCAGTCTCTCTTTTATGCCATGCCTTCGTCGTTGTTGTTATAAACCTTATGATTACGCTTAACCCACCCTTGTATACGCATTGTTATTATATTCGTATTGATAAGGGTTTGCAGTGCTTTGTTTAGTCCTGCTTTAATTATAGCATCGGCTAGGTTGTCGTTTCTATAGATCCAACGGACCTTGAAAATTTCTTATCTTTTGTACGCTTACTACAAGCTTATAATGTTGATTATAAGCTGCTTTTCTTTCATAGTTCTAAGCTTTACAAAATATTCGTATAGGGAGAACGAGTTAGTGCAAATAATAATAAGAATTTTTTTAATATTTAACTTAGCTAAGATTATATTAATTATAATATTAAAAGCAATTGCTATATTAACGCTATTAGCTATTGCATAGATTTTAGAAGCTAGAACGTTATAAATAACCTATTTATATTTAGTAAAAAACTAATAAATTAAATTATTAATTATTATAAATTCGCTATTATATAGTTTTTTATTTACTAAGAAGATTATAAAGCTAATTTATAAACTTAAGTTTTTATTATTAATAAATAAACTATTAGCAAAAATAAACAACTTTATTATTAAAAAATCTATTAAAATAAAAATAAAGCTATAATTAAAATTTTTTATTTATTATTAAATTTGTTTGTTTATTTTAATAATTTTTTTTTTTTAAGTTTTTTATATTATATTATAATAAATAAGTTACATACTATTTTAAATTAGTAAATAAAAGCAATATATGTGCTATACGTACGCTATTTAATATATTTTTAAAAAATAATAATTTTTTAAAGCTTTTTGCTTTATTTTTTTTATTATAAAGTAAGGTTTTTATTATTATAAGCTAAAATATAATTATTAAAAATTATTAAGTTTTTTAAAGTTAGTAATTTTTTTAATTTAGTTATAAATTTAGCTTTTTTAAACTTGTTATTTTTTAATATTTTAAATTTTATATTATTTAATTTAATTATATTATTAGTTTATATATTAATTATTATAAAATATTCTAAATTAAATATTATAATTAACAAGTAAAAATTATAAATAAAAGTTATTATATTTAATTACTTCTAATAATGCTTAAAATAAATTATTTATTAGTATATTTTTACTTTAATAATATTATATAATAATTAAATAACCTTTATAATTATTCTTTTAGAGTGTAAGTAGTGGATTTCTTTAAAAAGTTATACTAAAATTATTTATTATAGTAGGGTTTTTAATTAAATATACGCTTATATAATATTTTAAAGTTATAACTTTATTTTTTAAAATAAAAAAAAGAATATAAAAGTAATAATAATTTATTAACTAGCTTGTTAAATTATTAAGCTTTATATAAAAATTACCTTTTTATTTTTATTATTATAATTTTAAATAATAAAATATAACTTTTTATAAAGTATATTAATAGTTTTACTTTTAATTTTTTTTATTAAACGTAATTTAAAAATATATATATTATTATATTTTTTAAAGTTATATTATTTAAATTTAAATACTTTTTTTAAAATAAAAGCGTTAATTTCCTTTTTATTAAATTGTTTAAATAATTTACTTATAATTATAATTTTTTTTTCTTTTTAAAGTTAAATTACTAAATTATAGTTAATTTGCTCTTTTGCTATTATATATACTGTTATAAAGGTAACTCTTTTAGTTATAGCAATATTAATATTAAAAGTTTGGATTTTAGGCTTGTTTTTAAAGCTAGAAGGCTGTTTGCGTTATTTTGGAGTTGGAGGTGCTTTTTTTGGTAGTGTTTAGTTATTGTTATTATTATAGTTAAGGGTATAGTTAAAGTTGTAATTAATTTTAGTATTTGGAATAACTATAGTTTTATTTTAATAGTATAGCTTAATTATTATAATTTGGAAATTAGTTAGTTTTTTATTAATTTTAATTATATAGGTTTTTTTATTTTATATAAGTAAAATATATAGTTTAATTTATTTTTGTATTTTTTATTATATTTTAACTTTATTTTGAAATAAAAAATTAAAAGTTATGAAAATATTTAAACTATTTTAAGTAACAAGGGCTTTATTAATTTAATGCTTAGCTTTAGCTTTTTGCATTTTAGCTATTGCTTTACGTATAGTATTTACGCGTATTTTAATAAATAGTAATAGTAGTAATAAAAAGAATATATATAAATAAGTTTTAAAAATAAATAATGTAAGAACTAGTTTATTAGGGTTAGTAATATTGTTTATTATTTTTATAACTATTTGTAAAACTTAGTTTAGCATTATATTAGTACTTTACAAATCTATTAAAATAACTTTATATATACGTTATAGTAGTTTATAATAATACTTTAGCTTGCTTATTAAATTATAAGCTTTAATAAGGACTTTTTTAATAATAATTACTATTATTTTAATGTTATTATAAAACTTTACTGTTATAAAGTTAATGCTAATATTAATAATAATAATATTAAATAGTTTAATATATATATTAATTTATATAGTTTAAATAATATTTTAAATAGTTTTTATTATTATATTATAAAGAAATTATATTATTTAAAAAGTAATTATTTTATTAATAATATAAATAGTAAGCTTTTTGTTAATATATATAATATTTATAAAAACTTAGTAATTAAAGTTAATATTATTATAAATTATAAATTAAAATTAGCTAAATAAGCTATTATATATTTAATATTAATAATAGAATTTTATAATCTTTTTTATAATATTTTAGTTAAGCTTATTATAGCTAGCGTAAATAAGTACTTTATATAAGTGCTTAATTAAAAGGTAGTTAAATTATTAATATAGTTAGTATAATTTAATTTTTATTATATTGTACTAAATTATAATTTTTTTAAGTTCATTTAGTAAAAAGAATAGGTAACTTTATTTATAAATAATTAAATAGCTTTTTCCTTTATATATAATAATATTAAAAATATTATTAAAATAAATGCTATATTTATTTATATTTAAAAGATAAAGTAAAAATAAAATATTTGCTTATATAATTTGGAAGTTAAAAATACTAAATAGGGTTTTTATAGTAATAATGCTAAAAAAAATACTTTTAGGGTTATTATTAAATTGTACTTAGTAGTTATTAGCTATTAAAAGGTTAATTTTTGTATTTAAAATCTTTTTTTATAATATTTAAATTTAACTTTTGTTATCTATTAATATTCTAGCTACTTTTATATTAAGTATAATTTTTTAAAAAATCTTTATATTATAGTAGCTTTTAAAATAGAAAATGTATATAAGTTCGTTAAGAGTTTGTTATTTAAAAATATTAGCTTTTATAATAATATAAATAGTTATTTAGTTATTTAGAATAATAGTAGTTACATTTCTATTAATTATATAGTAAAATATATAAAAGCTTTTAAATAGTATATTTAAGCTTAATTTTTATTAGTTATATTAAATATTAAATTCGCTAGTATTAATTTTAATTTTAACTTTAAAGCTATTAATATTAATACTTTTATAATTAATTAAAAATATTGTAAAATTATTATTTCTATTATTATATTCCTATATATAGCGCTTTTATTACTATTATTTTAGGTAGCATTTAAAAATTAAATGCTTTATAAACTAATAGCCTTGTTTTTTGTATATAAAGCACTTTTTAACATTGTTACTATTATAACTATTATTACCGCTAAAAGGTTTAAATAATCGCCAAAATCTACTACTATTATAGTAGTTTTTTTAGTTACTATTTTTACTATTAAATTGGTTGCTGCTTTTATACTGTTAGTTAACCTAATATTGTTCGTTTTTATTATTATTATTAGGGTTATAATAATAGGAATTTTAAATAATATAGTACTATTTAAAGATTTATTTGTAGTATTATAAATAAATACTAACTATACTTTGCAAGTTGAAAGTAATGCTTTTAAAAGTAGTTATTAGTTTAATAATAACTAGTATATAAACTTTAATATCCTAATAAGCATTAATTAACTACTTTATAAAATTGTAATTGCTTTAATAATTACTTAATAGTCCTTTATAAATCTTTTATAATTATATAATTATAGTTTTAAAGTTTTTTAATAAAGTTTTATTTAGGTTGGCTATTATAACTTATTAAAAAGTAATAAATTGCTATTTTTATAAGTAAAATTATTAATTCTTAATTATATAAAAAAATTATTTAGTTTGCTATACTATTTAATTAAAAAAAAAGCTTTTTTTAATAATATAGTTATAATAAAATTATTTTGCTTTATTCTTTAATATAATTAAATACACTTTATAGTATATATTTTGCAAAACTTCTACTTTTTTACAAAAGTTTTAAAAAATCTTAATTTTTATATTTAATATATTATAAAGCTTATTACTAAATTTCTTATTATTATTATATAATTTATTTAAATTAATTAGAATTTTTACTATAATATTAATTATAAAAATTTTTATATTACACTTAAATATAATATTTAAAATTTTCAGAATTTTAATTTTAGGGGTTTTAAAGGTTTTAAGCTAAATTATTAGAAAATTACCGCTATTATCGTTAATAACATCTTTTCCTTTTCCTTTACTCTTTTTTATTTTATTTTTAATAATATTTAAATTATAATATAATTTAAACTTATCTTTTTATATAGCAATATATTCGTTAAGCTTTTACTTTAGCTATTTAAAGAATTTGCTAGCGTTTACTAAGTTATAAAATTAAGCTAAAATAATATTATTACTATTAAAATAAATATTATAATTATTAAAAAAATGCTTAAAAGTTATATAAAAAGTTTTGTTAAAATCTTTAAAAATATTTTTATTCCAATTTTAAAAGTTTTTTTTAAACTAAATAAAAAGCATTTTATTAATAAGTTCGTTATCTTTATAAATATTAAAATAATCAATTAAATAAATATTTAAACGCTTTAGTTTGCGCTAGTTCTTATTATTAAAATTAAAGTTTTTACTTTCCCAAGCAGGGTTTGTAATACTAGCAATCCTAAAGTTGTTGCGTAAGGCTGCTATATTATCTTTATATTAAAATGTCTTTATTTTGTATAAATATAGTAATAGAAAGGTAGGTTAATAGAAGGGTTAAGTAGATGGAGGGGTTTTTTGTAGTAATTAAGAGGTTGTAAAGCTATAATTGTAGTTGCAATCGCTTCAATCGAAATGCGTAATGGACGCAAGTAGCCAATTATAGCGAAGTATGCCTTTTCTCTAACTGTTCTTAAAGCCTTTGTTTCACTATTTCCCTTAAGGGTTTTACGTACCTAAAAAAAGCTCGCTCGCACACGCTATTATAATGCCGTTAAGGCTTTCTATATGTAAGTAGTGCCCTTCCCGTATCGAAATGCATACTGCTTCCTATCCAACAATTGTAATTACTCAATAGTAAATCACAATCGCTACCGCTACTAGATCCTTACTACTCTATAGTCGAACTATATTAAGTCAACTACTAATTAATATTAGATTAACAGGGTCAATCACGTTAGTCAACAACTATTACAATAAGTAGTTTAGTTAGCCACGTAATAGTAGCCAATAAGTTATGTAGTAATTGCATTAATCTATCTTATTCTTCGTAAAAAGAAAGATCTTAACTAGGTTAACAAGAAGCCTTCTAATGTAGCCAATCCATGTAGGTCCCTATGGTCCCTGTAGTCACGTGATGGCTACCCCTTTTACCTTCTCAATGCTCCATGCCCCTCAAAGGGCCATTATTCCCACAGCATAGTTATTGAATTCATTCGTAAACGCCCTGGATCTCAGTCTGACGTGTGTCCGGGAAAAAAAAAAAAAAAGACAACAGGCAGCCAAACAGCTGAATAATGTACCAAAGATAGCTACGGCTCCGTATCTACCAGGTATGTAGGGTCGCAAAGGGCCAAAACCCTAGATACCGATGCTAGGAAAGCGTATGTACCAATGACAGCCCCAGGAGCTCGATTACAAAAAGGGGTCCAGTCCATCACCATATTTAGTTAGGATATCTGGCCGTAAAGTCGCCAATAAAGATATGCGAACATAACCCCCACTCTCCAAGTTTGTAAGGTATGTACTGCATGGGGGTATTCATGTTGAAGATATTACTGCACCCAGCCATCAATGCGCAAGTTATTACACTTGATAGTCTTGCGGCCGCCCGACTCCTCCTTGATGGTGAACGCCTCGGTCAGCAGCTCTTTGATCGGGGGGTATCCTTGAGGCACATGCTCGGCGTTGAGGATCTGCTCCAGGACGTCTACAGCAGTCTTCTTGCCAGGCTTCACCTTCTTGTTCACATCCGACCCGGCTTGGATCAGATGCGCAATGACACCAATCAGCTTGTTGGCCGACTCGGTGTACTCTTCCGGCTTCTTATTGTGACCGAAGGCGCCGTGGAACTGTAGCGTGGTGAAAAGATTCACTAGAGGTGGAAACTCGGTGCCACGGGCACCGCCATTGGGATCGGCTCCGGCCCGTAGCAGAAGGTGGATCGTTTGGTATTGTTGATACATGCAAGCCTGTGCCACGTACGAGTCGGCACCTTCTTCTGGGTCTCGCTCCTGAAGCGGCTGTCGCTTGATGAATTTCTTCAACATCTGATTGCGACCCTTGCGCACGGCCTGGAAAGACGTCAGCAATAATATCAATACAGCTCAACTGTAGCTCCGCACTGACAATTTCAAATGCCGAGGGGGAATCAAGGTATATGGGCGACTTGTCCATCGAGGCTACTGTCTCCGCTACGCATCGTGCTAACCGTCGATCGTCAGCGACTCGTAAGAAATCGTCTGTGGGATCCGACTGCGCCGGGAAACCACAGTCCGGGGACTTCTTCGTGAGATAAGGATCGGCCCCAAATTCCAGCAGCAGCTTCACGGTATCTATATCGCCTGCTCGAGTGGCCTCGGCTAGGGGTGTCATCGAATGCGCGTTGAAAGCATTGACATCGCAGCCCCTGTCTAGGAGTGTTTTGACAATCTCCGAATTCCTCCCACCACAGGCCAAATGGAGCAAAGTTGATTTGCTTTTGAGGAGCAAAATCCTTCCCCCGACATCTTTGACCTTGTCAACCAGAGTTGAGGCAAGCTTCCCCAGCTTCTCTCCTTCCAAGCGCGGCACCACCATAGCCAGCGTCAGCAAAGCTTCCTTTGTAAAGACACCGGTGGAACTTCGCACGGTTTTTCCTCCTCCGAGGGCAAAGAATGGCTTGAGTAATCTATGCTCGTCCTCTTTGAGCAGTTGAACGACACAATCCGCAAGCACGGCGTCATCGAAGACATAGTCTAGTTTCCGCCCGAACCTCCCAAGCTTTTTGCAAACCGCCAAGCTGAAGCTCCCTGGCTCAGGCGTTCCGATACTGAGGGACTCCACCACGGCAGCCTGCCAGCATTCTCTGGTAATGTTGGCCGAGGTCGAGTTGTCGAGCAAAATGTCAAGGACCCATGTGCGATCCTGCTCCCCAATTTTTGGTGGCCTTCTCATCGTCCTCAAGAGGAACGATTCATGGATACAAGGAGCCCGGTGGGTGTGTGCATCGTGGTACGGGATGCCAACTCTTGCTCCATGTCGCAGTAATGCTACCATGATCTCTTCCAAGCGACTTGCAGACCAAACTTGGATTGCATAGTCCATGGCTGTTTGCCCGGAACTATCCGTCTGGTTCACGGACGCGCCAGCAGCCAGAAGAAGCTCGACACAATCCGGGTACCTGTGGTGACAGGCACCCATAAGAGCCGTTATGCCTAAATCGCCGACTGCGTTGATGTGTGCGCCCCCTTGCTCGAGCAGGAGCCTCATTTCGTCGACAAGCCCATTTTCGGCGGCGATTATCAAAGGCGTAGCATGGTTGGCTGGGAGTTCTTCCACGTCGACATCGGCCACAATGAGATCTTTGATAAACCGAAGCCGCTCCTGTTTCCATACCTCCTCGGACTGGAACCTGGAGGCACATGGGTGATACTCAGCACGTAGTGCGTTGTCCAGGCAAGTGCTGTCTCCTTCCCAGTCAAACTCGTAGGCTTCGTCAAGAATTGCTTCAGGATAGGCACCGGCTTTGAGCAAGGCACGGGCTGCTGAAAAATTGCCGAAACAGCACGCGAGAAGAAGGGGTGTGCAGTCCCGTCGACCTCCTCGCTCGTCGACGTGGAGTCCAAGGTCTTGGAGATCTCGAGCAATGGAATATACAGTATCGAAGTCAAAGCACATTGCCAGATAGTGCATGGCAGTGTTTCCAGACATATCAGCCCACCTGGGGTCTGTGAGGTCTCCGGGCTCATGGTCAAAAATCATGTCATCCGTGCCGTCGGAGTCGTCAGAGTCCGAAGTGCTAGAGCCCGAAGTGCTCGAGTCGACGTCGTCCAAGTCATCCGGACCGTAGCCAAGATCGACACTACCGCCACCATCACTGTCGCCAGTCATGTCGCTATCAGCGGGTTCTCCGTCCTCGGCTTCATTCTGAAAAGGAGTGCCGTTCACCCCTGCAAGGAGGGTGGTGAGCTCATTTCCATACTGGGGCGAGCCAGTTGAACTTGGGGCTGTGCTTTTCCGTGCCTTCAGCTGAAGGTAGTGGGACTTGAGCCAACGCACGACGGTTGGCAGGCCATTTTCAGCCGCTGACTGTAGTGCTGAAACAGCGAAAGTAGAACGGTCCCCCAGCTCGCTAGATACACATAAGGGCGCACCTCGCTCCAGCAGGAGCAATGCTGTGCTCGGGTTCTGGCTGGTTGGCGGGTTAGCTTCTGCGTGGGGTAGGACAGCTGAAGAAGCTCACTGGCAAAGTGCGTGATGCAAAGGCATCCATCTGGGAAAGTCGTAAATATCTGCGTCGTCCCAGTCCATCCCAAACTGATCGTCCAGGTTGAGACATTCACACCAGGCGTTTGACGGAGCGTCTATCTCGGCGCCGTTGTCAAGAAGGCAGGTGACAATGTGGTCGAGGCCCTTGGCGCAGGCGATATGCAATGGGGTTGTGAAGGGCTCCAGGTCATAGTCGTCCCGGTACAAGCTCCACCCCAACAGGCCATCGTCAAAAAATTCATCTTCGAAATACCATCTTCCTCTAACGAGGAGGTACTTCTGCTCGTCCGTCTTGGCATATGACAGGGCGAGTTCGATGATATCGAGCCTGTTGTTGTCGGCAGACCAACGAACGGCCTTTTGGCCAAAGCGCGTGAACAGCTCACCCTTCAACAAGCTGTAGCATTTACGATTGGCCCTGGCAAGCGCAGAAAGACTGCTATGGTCATCGAGCCAGCCGCCAATTTCGAGCAGCAGCTCTAGGGGCAGCGAGCGGAATGAGGTCGCCATGCCATATGATGGGGCACGTCAATCACCAGTAGTGACCTATCCCTCAATCAGCGTCCAAATGGAGAATAGCGTTGGCAGAAGCCGGGATTATTGAACTTTTTGTGATGGTCGCAAAATACTTACGCAATCGTGGGAGATGAACGATTGAACTAATAGATGCGTGAAGACGGCCGAGACTGGGCGTCGATGAGATGGGAAAATGGGATACCTTGGGCAACAGCTCCCGGTTCGTTGGGCAAGCGACGTCGTTTCCCACAAGCGAGTGATGGTTTGGATGGGTGGATCCGAGAAGATTTTGGCTTGTGCCTTGGGAATCTGGTGTGCACCGGAAGGGGAGGTGCTTGGACCCACAAGCTCATTTCTGACAGCTGTGCCCCCCCGTCTCAGCGCCTAGGCTCCCCTGTTGGCGGCTGTCAGCCCCCCTTGGCAGCTCAGGATCACATTCATCTGCGCCTGCCAGAATCAGAACATCAAACTTCCAATCACGTTTCTGGTGCTGTTCGTCGGACAAGAAAAGAGTGGCTGCCTTGATTTATTACCTGAAGTGTGATTATGTTGAAACTCAAAATTTGGAACGGGCTTTGCATTGCTTTAAATTCACAATCATCTTTGTGCGCCTTCTTTTTCTTTTCATGGAATCCTCAAACCCGTAGCCTGCTTGTCTTTTCTTCAAACAATGCCGCCGCGGGGCGAAATATACTGCCCAGTAAACCACCGAGCTTGGTCTGAGACGACCAAGAGCGCCGCATCGGCCACATCCCCAACTTCAGCAGCCCACTTACCCATCTTTCCCCCAATCATCAACTTCTTAACGAGATTGCCCCTGAGCACGCCGTCGGGCATCCAGTTCGCTGCGTCTGTCATTATCGGCCCGGGAGCGATGGTATTGACTGTGATACCCTTGGTTGGCCCAAGCTGTTTCCACAGGTGTGTACTTGTGAGCAAGCGATCCTGATAATATCAGAAGGAAGAGTGAAATACCTCGGCAGACATGACAACAGTGAGGTCGTCTTGCGCAGCCTTGCTCGCCCCGTACAAGGCCCCACCACGTATTTTGAGCATCTTCGATGCCGTGGTGCCAATGTTGACAATGCGACCGCCTCGAGGCATATGCTCTGCCGCAGCTTGCACAGTGCATATTGTGCTAAAGGCGTTGACGGCAAACGCCTTCTGTATCTGGTCGGGTGTCAAGTCGACGATCATCGTCCCCATTCCAACGCCAGCACTCGCATTATTAACTGTTAGTCGGCGATATCAGCATAATACCGCCAATGCTTAGAAGTTTATTAAAACACATGAAGATATTGAAGGAATACGAACTCAGAATGTCGATCTTATCCATCTCAAATCCTGCAAGCGTCTCCTTTACCAGCTTGGCTGCTCCTTCAGGTGTAGAGACATCAGCCTGGACCACCAGGGCCTTGGTTCCCAGGGCCCTGATTTTTGTCCGCGACTGCTTCGGCACTCGACGTTGATGATTCTGACACATAGTTGATCGTCACCCTGGCGCCATTGAGTGCCAGAGCCAGGTCAATTCCGGCTCCAATTCCATTCTCTCGGCCTGAACCAGTGACGATGGCCACTCGGCCCACGAGCGACAAGGTGTCGGGTGCCATTGCTTTTTGGAGGGTATTTCTTGGGTGAAGTCTGAGTGTCGCAGAAACTTGACATTGACCTTGATAGGATACAACTCTTCTGGTATAACTTGAGTGGAAGTGTGGCCCGACTTGTTTGATTTACATGGGCGTGGAGATGTTATCTCTTATATATCCATCTCCTGAGTGAGGACCATTTAGCACATTTGGACTAATCAGAATCTCGGGCCAGGGTCGACAAAGGAAGAACCAACAATCAAAACAAGCGGGGAGTGGTGCCAGCAGAAGCTGTGGCTTGCCTGCCTTCGGGCAGGGAATCTTTTGGTGGAACAAGCTTCCAATGATTGAAGTCGGCGGTTTACGCGTATTCATCTAACTTTTCTATGCCAGAAACACCCAGGAAAGAAGAGGAGGCACGGTCAATGTGCTTCGGCCCAGAAAATTGCACGCTGCAGGTTCTTGTAGTGTATGTATGTCTTGCCACCGCTCATGCATCCGTCTCAGTAGGTAGTTGTGTGAATCAATATACCAGAAAAAGGCTTGGCGCTTCACGGCTCTGACACCGTAATTACAAGACTCAAAGGATTCTCGCTCAGACCCTGGATGGACAAACCTATCACCAACACATCATATAAATTCGATAATGACTCACAGTCTCGGGGATTTTTTCCCTCACCACATTTCCTTTCCTGTACGTGATATTGCTGGGCTTCGGAGCTCGGCCAACTAGATTGCGCGGGACCCAACCTAGTGGCGTTTGACTCGGGGTCCGTAAAAGTCCATATGAGAAGGGCCTTTGTTTCCGGCCGCGGAAAGAATTTCCACAACTGAGTATATAGATGAGAGTACTTACGATTCAATTCTCCCATTCATGTCATCTGAAGATGTCCTCAACGTCGGCCGAGTGTGACGCTGTTGCACTGTATGATACGAACTTTCACTCACACCTGACTACATTGTCATGTTGACAATTGAGACAATGTTGATCATATCAACAGGTGACCCACCTTCACTTCATCGGTGATGCTCAACAAGGGTTAGCACACTTAAATAGGAGACCAAGCTGCAAAATTTCACTTTCTTGGACGAATGGGTTTCGCGTTACGACGTAAGGCAAAGTGCAACATGATAGATGTGAATGTTAAAATAAAAATGTTCTCATTGGAAAGCAAAGGGCTGAAGGCGGAAAAGCTCGAAAAGTTGTACGGAGCCTGATAGCCAAGGATATGAAACCGGAGGGAAGAGTCGTTCTAATAAATAAAGTCGTTCTGTGAGGGGGAAGCGAGAACGACTTGCACAGTTGCTGTGCGGGGGCATGCGGGAAGTAAAGAGCCAGGAATTCTAGGTACTTGGTCCCATTCTCAGGCTGGAGTCAAAACTCATTTATTTGATCTTAGAATCCTCTTAAAGCACTTCAATTAAAGCAATTCAACTGTCAACCTGTCGGGGATTGCTGTTTGATAGCTGGGCGCTTGGCGCTTGGCGGGGAAGCTTCCTCACGTGGGTGGGGGCCTTCAGCTGCAGCTGGTTCTTACGTAATCTGGGCCCCAGCCAGCAGCCACCGAGCTGGCAACGGGTCCATCTTTGTGCTGCACGGTCGCTTGTTGCTGTCGCTGCCCCTGCACTGCCCCCAATTCGAGAGAGCTGCTGGGGCGTCGTCATCTTGAAGCTGTTTGCAACGCCAACAACCCAAACCAGCACAACATATCCTCACCCACCCTCGCGCCATTAGCAGTCGGCGGCATCCCCTCGCATGACATCCTCCGCTCCACCATCCAGATACGACGGAGCCGCAGACGATACCACCATGTCGACCCCCGCGCCGCCCGAGGACCAGGCCCGCCTCCTCGAGGATGCCCTGATCGCCGTGCGCCAGCAGACCGCCCTGATGCGCAAATGCTTGGATACCCCGGGGAAGCTGATGGACGCTCTCAAATGCTGGTGCGTTCAATATCTGTCCTTATTTACCGCGGCCGAACCTACAGTTGGCTGGACTGCCGGGCGGCTCCTTCACTAATGAGCTGCCCTGGCCTGACGCGGAAATGGTCAACTAACTTGCCTTGTCTCTTGCTTTGCTCTCCAGCTCTACCCTTGTCTCCGAACTCCGAACCAGCAGTCTCGGCCCCAAACAGTACTACGAGCTTTACATGTCCGTCTTTGACGCCCTGCGATACCTCTCGGTCCACCTGCGCGAGAACCACCCCGTCAACCACCTCGCCGACCTCTACGAGCTTGTCCAATATGCCGGCAACATCATTCCCCGCCTGTACCTCATGATGACGGTCGGCACTGCTTACATGTCCATCGAGGGCGCCCCCGTCAAGGAGCTCATGAAGGACATGATGGATATGAGCCGCGGTGTCCAGCACCCCATCCGAGGACTGTTCTTGCGCTACTTCCTATCTGGCCAGGCCCGAGACTATCTCCCGACCGGCGACTCTGACGGGCCCGAAGGCAACTTGCAGGACTCAATTAACTTTGTTCTTACTAACTTTGTCGAGATGAACAAGCTGTGGGTGCGGCTTCAGCACCAAGGCCACTCGAGAGAACGCGACCAGAGGACACAGGAGCGGAAGGAGCTTCAGTTGCTGGTCGGGAGCAACATTGTGCGCCTCAGTCAGTTGGTTGATCTCCCAGCATACAAGAATGGCATCCTGGCGCCCTTGCTGGAGCAGGTTGTCCAGTGTCGAGACGTCCTGGCCCAGGAATACTTGCTCGAGGTCATAACACAGGTCTTCCCCGACGAGTTCCACCTCCATACACTCGACCAGTTCCTGGCTGCCGTGTCCAGACTAAATCCTCACGTCAACGTCAAGGCTATCGTCATTGGCTTGATGGACAGGCTTTCAGACTACGCCGAGCGCGAATCGCAAAACGAGACGGACGAGGACAGGGGCAAAATGGAAGAGGAGGCATTGGCCGCACTTCTCGACAAGGTGAAGCTGGGCAAGTCAGGTGCCGAAGGTCAAGACTCGAGCTCTTCAGCCCCGCGAGATTCCGCCGAGCCTCCCCGGAACGGAGGTCATTTCGACAGCGATGCCGCTTCAACAGCCGAGACCTTGAACAAGGACAACGAGCCCACGCCATCCATTGCTGAGACGGAAGGAACCGCGATGGACGGCGAAGAGCCCGAGCCGCCAAATAAACACAGAGGCATACCCGAGAATGTGCGGTTATACGAGATCTTCTTCGGCCAGGTGAAGAATCTGGTACAAGCCCAACATCTTCCCATCCAGGACACGATTGCACTGTGTGGCTCGCTTACAAACCTGGCCCTCAACATTTACCCCGAGAGGCTGGACTATGTGGATCAGATCTTGGACTTCGCCCACACCAAGGTCAAAGACCACGCGAACAGCGCTGATCTCCACTCACCGCCAGCTCAGCAGAGTCTCTTGGCCCTTTTACAGAGTCCCCTCAAGAGGTACCTGTCAATATTCACGGGGCTTGCGCTCCCAACATATGTCCCGCTGTTCCTGTCCCAAACATATCCCACACGGAGAGCTGTTGCCGGTGAGGTCGCAAGGACTCTGCTCAAGAACCAGACCCTCATTTCGACTCCGACGCAACTCGAAAACGTGCTGGAGATCCTGAAAGTTCTCATCAAAGAGGGCTCGCAGGCGCCGGCCGGCTACCCTGGGGTTGTGCAGCAACGTGCCCGAGCGTTGGAGACGGACGAAACTATGGAGGAGCAAGGGTGGCTTGCCCGCCTGGTTCACCTACTGCATTCGGAGAATAACGACACCCAGTTCCGTTTACTTCAAATGACGAGGAAGGCGTACGCCGAGGGCAACGAGCGGATCCGGACAACCACGCCACCCCTGATAACCGCTGGCCTGAAGCTGGCGCGTCGCTTCAAGGCCCGTGAGCACTATGAAGACAATTGGAGCTCGCAATGTTCGGCCCTCTTCAAATTCCTGCATTCGGCCGTCTCGACACTCTACACGCGGGTCCATGGGTCTGGCGCCGCCGAGCACTCCCTCCGCCTCTTCTGCGCCTGCGGGCAGATGGCCGACATGACTGGGTTCGAGGAGGTTGCCTACGAGTTTTTCGCCCAGGCCTTTACCGTGTACGAGGAAGCAGTGAGCGACTCCAAAGCACAGTTCCAGGCCGTCTGCATTATTTCTAGCGCGCTGCACCGGACGCGGAATTTTGGGAAGGAGAACTACGATACCCTGATTACCAAGTGCGCTCAGCATGCCAGCAAACTGCTGCGCAAGCCCGACCAATGCAGAGCCGTCTACCTGGCCAGCCACCTATGGTGGGCCACGCCGATTGCGGGCAACAACGAGGGAGAGGATGCCGACGTGAGATTTACAACCCCTGGCCGAGATGCTATCAAATGCTGACCGCACCAACAAAATAGCTTTATCGTGACGGAAAGCGTGTTCTTGAATGCCTGCAGCGCGCGCTACGCGTTGCAGACTCGTGCATGGAAACGGCTACGTCGATCGAGCTGTTTGTCGAGATTTTGGACAGATATGTGTACTACTTCGAGCAGAAGAACGAGTCGGTGCGTCAGCCCTGGTCCTCTTGCCTCGGTAAAGTCTCCTGCTAATCCGTGTTACCCAACAAACAGGTCACGACTAAGTATCTCAACGGCCTCATTGAGCTCATACACTCCAACCTGGCTGGCAACCAGCAAGATTCGGCCTCGGTGGAGGCGAGCAGAAAGCACTTTATGCAAACTCTCGAGATGATTAAGAGCAAGGAGTATGAAGGTATTGTGCTGACGCCGAAATGAAGAGAGAGAGAGGAAACATTGTTCGAGCGTAGGTGATAACGGAAGAAAGAGAGAGATGTTTGTGTGTGTCTGTCATTATGTAGCCAGCCGGAATAATTGTCCCGGGCGGCATGGCAGAGACAATAGACAACAAATACAGAACGAGAGAAATTTGAAGGAGAAGGAGAAGGAGAAGGAAGGAGGTACTCCACCATCGCACAGAGACCAGGGGCCCTGTTCTCCCTGGTTCTTCCATAAAAGAGATGGAGAAAGCCTGACTTGTCAATCCATTTCACGCTTGCGCGCGCACCCATCCAGGAAGTTTTTTCCTTATCAAGCATCGTCTCCTTGTACATTTTTTTAAAATTTTATTTTGTAAATAGGGGGTCCATCTAACCTTTACGAGCGGTCCACTGTCGTTCCTCTCCATTACAGGCTGGTGGGGGCGTGGTTTTAATGCGATTTGCCAACCTATTCTTCATTTGTCCAAGCGAATGATGTAGGTGTTGATGATGATGGTGCCCCCCATGAAACGATCAGTCAACAAAATAAGGGGTAGTTATCCTTCGAAATTCTTTGTATTGGACACTGAATAGATAGATAGATACAAGGTAAAAATAATAATGGAAGAAATTGTTTAAGGTGGGGCATATATATAGTGTAGATAGGTGGGTGATATTTTGCCCAAGATGATGACACGGAAGAACCTTCCTTCTCTCTGTGGCACTGTGTGTTGTGCATGTATTTTGTTCCCGAGCCGGGGCGGAAATCCAAGAATGATACGAAAAGAAACGCCGAGTACGCCATTGCAATGCATGTTTGCCATCCCCAACAAAAACCCAGGCTTCGCTTTCGGGACAAAAAAAAAGGAAAGAAACAAAAGAAAAATGACCATGTTCAGATGAACTGTTCCATCCCATCCCCAACCCGCTTTATATCATGGGACCGAAGTTTTTCCTGACGCGTAATAACAACAGTAAATAGCATACAGGAAACAGCATGAGAGTTATCAACACAAGGCAGTAAAATCTCTCTCATTCAGGCCTAGGGGAGCGAGATTTGAGTGGTATCATTGCACCAAGTTCGTGGCCGCCTGCTTGATGATGGCCGCGACAGAGTAGATGGTTTCGTTAGCGAGCGTCCAGTTGCCGGACATGATAGTGTCACGGATAGACGGGAAGTACGCCTCGTCGTAGCCGGACCAAAGCTGGGGTCCGAAGAGAACATGCTTAAACTGCGTGCGGTTTGGAATCTATCCCGAGGCCTGTTAGCTAGGTATCCCAGGGGCAATGACGAACGGAGGGAGATTAAAGCTTACACCAGCGTCGTCTAAAAGATCCGTTTCGAACTTGGCCATCCGCGTGTTGTATTCGCATCGCTTCTTACCCAGTCCAGCTGGCTCCCAGCCACTAGCTGACACGACGTCGCCCTCCCACTCCAACTCCCACTTCTCAAACTTGCGAATATTCATCGAAACCTCGTTCGCGGCGTCGTTAAGGACATCAAACGAGAGACGGTTCGGCCCATCGCGGTTCACCTCTTTGTCGTTCTTGTTCCATGACGTAAGCTCGCCAACCCAGCGGGTGAGACTGTCTGCATAGGCAACCATGTCAAAGGGCATGACAGGGCGGTCGGCTAGTTCCAAGATGAGAAGGCCAAGAACCTGTCCCAGAAGGGTATGGTAGACAAAACCTGGGTCACCGACGGTGTCCATCCACTGAAAGTTCTCGTAACTGGAGTGGTACGGATACCCCTCGCCATCAAAGTGAAGGTCGAGAGACGAGGTGCCGACAATGTCCTGGAAGGCGACATAGTCAGAACCGGCGCCGAGACCCTCGAGTTCGCCATTTCGGCGGTCCCAGAGGTCGCGGAGGGTTGTGTTGAAGTTTGGATCCGAAACCCGGTTCATGACCTGGAGGAGAAGCTTGCGGAACACAGGCGAACCGGCGGCATGCAGTGTATCTCCAGTCACGGCCGTGTCAAGGTTGATGTAAGCAAACGCGTCGTTGCGCAGGGCTACATCGTTCTGCTCGACGTATTCGGTCGAGCCAATCAAGTTGTACTCCTCGGCATCCCAGGACATGAACTCGATGGTGCGCAGCGGCCGCCAACCCCGGGCGACCAGGTCGCCGAAGATGCGGATCACCTCCAGCATCACGGCCGTTCCCGAATGCGGATCCGCGGCACCGAATGCCCACGAGTCACGGTGGTTGCCGATGATAATCTTCTTCTCCTGTTGCTCAATGCCATTAATCCGGCCGTACACGTTCCAGATCGGGTGCTTCTCATCCTCGTCTTGCTCGTTCTTCAGCCGTACAATGGGTGAGGACTGGTTGCCCGTCCACCAGTCGCCAATGTCAGGGACACCACCAGCCCACCCGCTCGGAACATTTTGACCGAAACCCTTGAGGTGCTGGAGCAGAACTTGGGCATCGCGCCATGCTAGAGGGAGACTGGGGATTTTGACCAACCCCGGCGTCTGGTCGACTCGCATACGTGGCATGTTTTCCTTGCTCGGCCAGCCTGGTGTCAAGACGTCACCAACAACCCAGCTCATTAGGCTGACTGCTCCTCTTTGCACAGCATCAGCCGGCATGAAGTGGCCCTTAGGCGCAACCTCGCCTCTCAGGAAGCCGTCATCGAAGGGGTCGCTGTAGATGAGACAACCAGCAAACCCAGCCAGCTCGGCGGCTTTGACCTTGAGTGCCCGATCGCCCTGCGATCCGTGGTATCGCACCAGAGCAATCGCCCCTTTTGTGTCGATACCGTTGTCCTGGAGCGCCTTGAAATCCTCCCTCGACCCGTAATTCGCGTAAATCAGAGGACCCTTGACGTCGCCAGCCTTGGAGTGGCCATGGAAGGCATATGTTTGGTGCCCAGCCGACTCCCCGCCCACTTCCTCCTCTTCCAGCTTGGCGGACCAGGTCGGTTTGCCATCTGGGCCAACAATCTCGACCGCCCTTCCGCCAGCTGTTGGAAAGTTTAGGTAGACATGGTACACGTCCTTGGAAATATCTTCTAGACCGTACTTTTCGAACAGCTTCTCGGTATACTCGGCAAGCGCGTAGTCGCCTTCGGTCCCTGCAATGTGCGCGTAGCTCGTGAAATGCTTCAGATTGTCGCGTATCAGCAGCGGCGAAACGCTTTCCTGCACATGGTGGCGGACGCTCTCGGGATCGAACATCTGGCTGCCCATCCGCCTCGCCACGTTTGTAAAAAGGTCGCTCATGAAAATGAGGTACAGTAAGCCCATCACAAGCAATATGGCCACCACGCGCCCGACGATGAGGAACAAGGCGGTGCTGCCAAAGCTTGGGAAGGCGAAGCGTGAAGCCGGGGCTTCCTCCGTGCTGCTCGTCGTGCCGCCGCCGTCGGTTGCGCTCTGGTTCGCGCCCAGCCGGATGCGAAAGCGCGGTAACCTCCACCTCCAGCCCCAGCGCCACTGTGGAAGAGAGAACCCGATGCGCTTGCCCCACGACGAGCGATTCCGCGATGTCATGTCCGAGTCGTCGATCTCCAGCTCTTGCATCTCCCGACGGACGTGGTCTGCCTCGGCATCAGCGTCCGAATCTGTGTCTATGCCCAGCAAGCTGTCTTCGTCGTCGGTCTCGACTGTAGGGGGCCGGTAGCCTCGGGGTCGGCGGCCACGGGCATCTTGGTTCGGGGGGTGGAATTCGAAGGGGTGTCGGGTATTGAGGAGGGAATGGGCCTCGGTGTCGCCAGGACGCTGGTTCTCTTCTATGGGCGAATGCGGGAGCTCTTGGCGTTGCCAATCGCTACTTGTGCCGGCGACGGCCTCATCGTAAGACGGTATGGGGGGCACGGGGTCGTATCTCTGGGTTTTATCCGGCGCCATCTCTGCCTGATGCTGTGGATGCGTATGCGGAAGGGGTTGGATCTATCGTGGACATTCGAGTCGCGGAGGTACAATCTTAGGGCGGTGGACAATGGAGAAAGAGGGCTGGTGATAATGCAGTGTAAGGAAGAAAATAGAAATTAAGGCCAAGTCAGCACGAGAGCAGCCAGCCTTCGTTGAAGGGGGATCAAATGAGTGTGGTGAAGAGGGTCAAGTTGTTGTTGATCGGTTTAGGAAATGACGGAACAAAGCAGACATGTGCTCATCAGTCCAGCTGCGTTGCGGGCCGACATGGATGGTTGGAAGAGGTGGCTGCGTGGTTTGTGCAGTGGTGTGCTTGACGTCGGAATTGCATTTCTGGAGATGCTTCCAGGTTCTGAATCTCAGGTCTGCATTACGGGGGGTTGCTGGCTGGCCCATGCATCTGCTGCGACCACCGCAGCCCCAACCAATGTTCCGATCAGGGGCAGCCCCTGTCCAATTGAGGGTGAGAGGGGCTGCGCTATTTGCACAGTGCCAGTGACTTAGGTAAGCAGATTTCGTCTTCGCTCTCATCCTCGTCCTCAGTTGGGTTTTCTCCACTTACAAGACTTCCAGGTTGATTATGATGAAGAAATACTTGGGAACTCTTTCAACCCAGTATCTCGCGTAGAGAGTGAAGTCAGATTTCAACTTGACCGAAGTCGACAAGGCGCCAGACCCATTTCATCATTGTTCAACGCTCCTTCCGCCGCCCTGAAATGGTACTACCTAGGTGCTCACAGTACTTCTTGAGCTCTTTCCGGGTTCGAGTACATACTATACCAATAGAAGCCGAGAACCTCCTCAATTTGCACCTACCTGTATATTTTTATGAAGTTTCAGACTTTTAACTTGCAAGTCGCGAGACAATTGTCCCATTGTACTTGGACGAGGAATGCCAGGTTGGAAATGCCAAGGCACGGCAAAGAGACAACAAGACAACAAAAGAACTCATTTATGGAAGTCGCACCAGAATCAAATTGACCTCTTTTCTTGGAGACCTAGGCTCTTTACATCCCACTTGGCGGAGCTTCCCTCGATTCGCTGTCTCGGCTCCACAGGCATTTTGCATTTGTTGGCAGCAGTACTCCGCCCGAACACTTCAATCCCGCTACTCGCCTGACAACACCCCACACAGTGAACGAAAAGTATACTGGAGTGTGAAACCCGAAGTTTCAACAGGACCATGAGAACATCTTTCGGTAAATTTGTCTCTCATACGTTATTTATAAAAAGCCCAATAATTAGAACCAAACTGAGATAGAGGTATTGTAGCTACCTACTTCGAAACAAGTAGTATGTGCAATGGTACTAATTACCAACGTTCAGTGTGTTTTTAAGCAATCTCGAGCAAGTCGATGGCCTCAAATAACTAACTACTTGACTACTATGCCTACACCGGACCTTGAATAATTGTCGTGTGCTCGGAATCCGGGATCATTTATGAAGCCTGTCACGGAGTATCCGAGTCCCCATCGTTGAATCTTTGCTCTTCAAGCTAATTATGCATAGTCTGCATTGTCGATGATTGAAGGCCTAGGATCCAATGAGACTCCAAATGTGATCGTTTTTGTCTCCCCTCCCGTTGACACGGAATAACCGCTGCCGTCTGATGAGCGCCGCCCAAATCGAGTCGGGTGGTGTGTGTTTTTTTATGCTGAGAGATGTCTGAGGGCCTGATAGATGGTTTCACCATCCCTACTGCTAATTTCGCTGATTCTCCATTGGGGACCCGGGTGAGAGCCATCGGTCAGCTGTTGCATAAGATTTCAAACTCCGAGAGTAGGAGGACCCGCCTGCGCCGAACGGATGCATGAAACACGAGCTCCGCCGTCTTCTGGAAAAGAGGCATTAGATTGAACTTGGTGGTAGAGACCCGCTCTGCTCGTAACATGGAGAAAATATCGCTAGTAGATTCATGGGGTACTATGGAAATGTATCCGATTTCCACCGGTCCCGGTTTTAGATTGTCTTCTTCTTTGAACAACAACAAAAGAGCTGGTTATTCTAGAATTAGTGATTCTTCTTTGGCTTGGCGTCCAATGAATTTAACATCGTCGCCGCATGCAGCACATGGAGGCAGTCCGGCAAATCAACATCTCCATTGCATCAACCATTTATGAGATTTTGGTCCAATCCAAAGAAATGGATGTTCAAGCCAGGCCTTACAAAAGCGGAAATATCAAAGGCAAAAGACAAATTTGAACAGGGATAAGTGGATAGAAAGTTGTATTAAATTATGGTCTTGGTGAAGTGGAAATGAATGTGGACTACCAGTACATGATTATTGGTGGCCTCCCATGGAAGTAAGCCCTAAGATTTTCCATATCCTTAGCAATATAAATTCTAGGTCAGCTATCAACATAACTACCCGACTGCTGGGCAAAAGTACAAATACCTGGCCCTAGAGCCAAGAGGTCGGGTCGTATATCTAGGATGTGGTGGGTAGCCACCACAACATCAGCAGCATTTCTTCTAATTATTCCAAAACGTAGACCCCTAATTATCTCCGTCACCGGGTAGGCTGGACAACTATCCGCGCTGAGATTAGGAGGCTCATATCGCCCCTGATCATAGGCCATACTTTAGAATTTCGTCCCATGGCCTATATGCGTAAGTTGAATAGGCTCCTCCGGCAGGAGGACATACGCATGCAGTGGAGTATGCATTAGAGGGTCCTCCAAAGACAGCGCCCGTAAACCGCTGTCCTGAGGGGTATTGTGATGGTACTGTCGATGTCGATGTCGGTCCCGATGCTGATACTGATGTGAATGCTGAGAAGTTCTCTGCGGTGGCGTTGTTTGGCTTCCTCGGAGCAGCCACCCGTTCTCCAGGTCCGTAGATATCACAGGGGGATCCTTTGGAATAGCTTGTGTATGCGGCAGAGGATCCTCCAAAGGCAGTGCCCAGAAACGGCGACTTTGGGGGGGGGGGGGGTGGTGCTGTCGATGTTGTCGGAGTCGATGCTTTGGATGAAGTGTCGGCAAACGCGGTGTCTAGGTTGCTCACGATGGACGGTTTGGTGTCCTCCTCCTCACCGTTCTCGGCCTCGTCGTTTGTATCTGTCTCATCTTGCTCAAGTTTCACATGCACCCTCTCGACCTCTTCCTCGGCCTCAAATACAGGATCGTAGGGCTGAAGAGTGTTGATAGGAGATCCATTTTGGGACGAGTCCTCCCTATCCTCCTGTTTCTTCTTTTTCCCATCACATCGCCGGCAGGGAGCTCCGAAGATGTAGCAGACACCAATAATCATCAAAATGGCTTTGATAAGAAGCCACATCCAGCCAAGCACGATAATATCTGGCTTGACTTCAACCGCATCGGGAGGACAGTTGTTGGGGCCAAATCTCTCGCGAAAGGCGATGTCCATGTTGCAGAAGCCGTTGGCCATGTAGCTATTGTACAGGTTCCAGTCCGAGATCATGTAGGTCTTGGACTCGACCACTGGAACGATGATGGCCCATTCTGACGGGATCTCCCCGTTCGGTAGATTCGGGATCGGCGCGCCCATAACAGAGCTGACGGCTTCGAGAAGTAGAGGAGACATATTGAGGCGGCGAAAGTCGTAAATCAGTTCGGACTTGAGGGAGACGCTGGTGTGAATTTCGAAAAGGTGAAAGGTTCAGGGCAAAAGTTCAGAGGTTGCCGGAAGTATTTAAGTGAAATAGCCAGCCACAAAGAAAGTTGATGTGATCCATGGCAAACTACCTGTATACTTGAACTCTACGATAAAGTTTGCTTTCGATTTGTGTCATCCATCCCAAACTCTGTAGATCTCTCCGGGGAAAGTCACACCACTAGCCTTACTCGCGTTAATAAAAATATAAAGGGTGGAGTTAGAAAAAGGGACACTTTCAACACTGCCTACCTCGGTTGATATACAATGTAGACTCGGGCGTTTCTTAATATCGACCTTGGATGGGACAGAAACTAGTGCCTGACCTTGACACTTGTTACCGTGCAAGCTAGAATCGCAGTAGGCCAGAGGCTTGAGCGAAAGAAGGCACGGTTAGTTCTTCCCAATGCTCGAGAATAGAAGTGCCATGACTCGGCAAAGACTTTCCGTGTTAGGGGTGTTTCTGTCCCTTTTCAAGGGTAGAAAGAAGCCCCGAACGATCTCGCAATTTATCCCGGGATGCTGTCTATCGGTTGCTTCTCCAGAGATCGGCGGATCTTGATCCAGATCAACAAGCAGTCGTCAAATATGAAGGCTGAAGCCAACAGACAGAGAAGAAAGTGTTTCCCTCGCATCAACGGGGACACAACAAAACCTGGAATATTGTGGCGTCTTGCAGTGCCAATCATGAAGATTGGAACCTCCCGTCCCTTTCTGGATTGCAATTGCCGCACTCGATTCTAGATTCCTTGTCAAGACGCGAATGCAGTTTCAAAGTCTGGACATTGGAGAAGCTTGAAGCGAAAAGAGCAACTGCAGCCAAACTGGAGGAATGCGGCCTGAACCGGCCTGTAGCTTCTCTCCATCGTGACTTCTGTGAATGGGGTGTGAGCAGCACTAGCACATCATCATCGCAACTGCCTCTATCCAAGGGACAGCACCCAGTTGTTTCCCCAAAATGCATTTCAATTTTTCAAATATTCTCTCGGCTCTCTTCTCTTCCATTCTCTTCTCCTCATTTCTCTTCTTCAACTTTTGCTTCAAACCACCACCATTCTTTTGTTTTCTTTCTGCGCCCTGATGGTCTGCCAGGGGTCACGCTCATTCCGGCCTCCTCTAGCTTTCAAGAACGTTTGCCCCCGTTGTCCAGCTTTTTGTACTCTTCAGACTCTTCAATTGGACGCGGACCAAACGACCAAAGATCGACACTATGAAGTTCCTCTCGCTTGCCACCGTTTTCCCAGTGCTGCTCTTGACGACGACCGCAACTCCAATGGTAACTCTTCTTTCCCATTCTCTGTGCTTCACTGTCTATCTAACAATGTGCAAGTGGCTTCCTTGGTATCTATGGTTAACAATACGCGTACGCCAGGCTCTCCCAGCGGACAAGAACGACACCAATATCGTCATTCATCCTCAACTTTACCCTGCTTCGTGGGGTCAGATTATGTGGTCAGGTCAAATCCACGAGGGGGGACCGATTGTTTCTGTCGTGGGAAAGTCGCTTCCTGACATTGAGCACAAGATTGCTCGGACGTATCCTGGCTTTACTTGGACGACGGCACCAGGCGGTGGCCTTGAGGACACGGCTGGGAACGACACTGCGAGCCTGAACATCACTGCTCCACCACCCGCGTCCTTGGCCAAAAGATTCATCACGGTGCGCGCATAACCCTGTTCCGTTATCAAACCCCCCCCCCCCCGGTATTGTTCGACTCTGACTGACTTTGTTTCGGAACCTATGAAGCATCGCGAATGCTTTACCAAGGAACATGAGGACATCGTCAAACAGATCTCCCAACTAGATGCTTTTGTTAAGGGAATCCAATACCTGAGGAGGGTTCCTGGGCATTGCACGAACGGAGCAGGACCCAACAACTGCGGGAGGATTAGCTGCTCCTACAAGACTGCCATTTATTGGTGCAATGACAACCCCAAGCCTTGTGGCCGCCCGTGTAGGGATTTTGCAGAGCACGCCAACGATATTTGCTTGCATTGCCGAGGTAAGGCGTATTTCACCGCAGGGCAAGAGACTGACTCGGACGGCTTCCGCGTAAAAAATGTCAAGGACAACTGCTGAGGAGTTAGCAAGCTTCCGGATGGCATCATCATTGAGGCATACCTCTGCGTGAAGTCGGCGCCAGACTTGACGGGACGCAGGTCCGAGAGTAATGTATAATTTCGAGTAGATTATTCCTGTTGGTACAACAGTACCCATCGATCCATTAAGGCAGACATCACTACCTTGATTCCTGAGCACTTGATTCCGGATGTGCAAGTCCCGTAAGACATACACTGGGCACTGGCACACAGCCACGAATTCAGGGCTGTCACGCTGGTGTCCCAAACAGTGGTATCAAAAATGCATTATGGCCTCGCCTCATCTCATTTGTGGCTCCTAACGGGCTCAAAGTGAATGCAAACAACCGGATGTTGACAACATTATATACCCTGCATTTCCTGTGCCAAACTTGGATCAGGTCTTTGACAGCAAGTTTGTACCAGCCCATCGCCGACACACCCATCCCTCGGGATCGGGCAATCTTGACTCCAAGTTCCATTTGGAGTAACCAAACAGCAAGTGCCTCGACGTGTTATTAGAGCTCCGCGCAAGGTCAAACCCACCGACGTCCACAGCCCACCTGGCTGCCTGATAGGACGGCGGGACTCTCGGTGATTTCTAATTTCTTTTTGCTCCTTCTGCATATATCCATCCCCATTGTTCACTCCCAGTACCCATCTGCCCAGAGATCTTTCCTGTAGCCCTCGGTCAAGCGCTCATCTGTGCCGTACATCTCTTGCCAACCAACAAATCCGCGGTCGAGGACGTAGACCTTTTGTTCCACCGGCTTGTTGTTGTTATTGCGGTCTTGCTCCTTCTCCAGGACGGCGGCGGCGGCCTCGCCTTCTTGAGCAGCTGCCACCTTCTCGGCCTTGTTTGCCTGAGAGGAGGAGGAGGAGAGGAACCGCTCCCGCTCGCGGACGTACTTGAGGGCGGCGCTGGGCCCGCGCTGCTGCGAGAGCGCGCAGTGGAACACGACCGTTTCCTTGTCTTGCAGCCGTCGGACGAGCGAAGGGAACTTGGCTTCGAGTTGGCGCGAGGGCACGTTGATGGCGCCTTTGATGTGGCCGCCGATGTAATCTACAAAAGGGGGCAGGTTCGTTAGTCAATAGGTGTTTGTGTATGTGTGTGTGTGTGGACGCGACGATGCTACAAGAGCGTAGACCAGAGGCCAACATGGAGGACGCACCGTCATCCCGCACATCGACGATCGCAATGGTGGGGTCGTCGCCCGACGCTGCAGCTTGCTCGGCAAGGATCAGCTGCGATAGGGCCTCAGCCGAGAGCCGCTTGAGCGTGCCGATCGAGGACATATCGGGCAAGTAAATCGACAATAGGGCACGGGGGACAGATCGGCAAAAAAAAGGGGAAAGAATTGAAGGAAGAAGGCCTGCTTAACCTTGGATGGACCTCTCAAGAAATCCAAAACGCGACAGCCAGCGGAAGACGCGGGACATACAGATACATGTGAATAGGTCATAACCGAGTAATTGCCAGGGGGTGAGGGGCGGGCTGCTGTGTTCTACTATGTAGAATGCCTTTTAGCGAGTTTCCACTGGCCGCTTCCATGGGCCTGGCACGCAGCTGGCAGATGAGTGGCAGCTGGCGGATAGGTAAGGGAGGGAAGGATCTCCCGATTCTTGTTTGAGTGGCAGACGCACTGATCTTCAGAACATCGACAACCAAACCTGGCCAAGTAGGTACGGATACTCTGAGCGAGCTCCCTCCTTTCAGTTATCCCTCTTTGAACCCATACGCGAATCATGACACACCGCGACTGGGTATAAAAGAGGGATGACCTGCAAAGTTTTCCCCTGGGCCAATGTTTCGATGTGGAGCAAGCGGGCCGCTGTCCTTGCGAGCTCGCTGTCTCAGCAGACGCGAGTTTGTTTGGCGCCACGGCGAACTCGAGTCAGCGAAACCCCATGCCTCACGACGATGTTTTACTTTGCTTGACCAGGGATATTTGAATCTCCCGGGATTTCATAGTTTCTTCGTCTATTCGAGGCTTATTTTTTTCTGAGGGGACATTGGCGTTTTCGCTAGGTTTGGCTCAACACTTCATCCCAAGGGGTTGTGCAAAGGAGAGGGTGGTGTTGTTGAAAGTTCAATGACTTTTTTCTTTGCCTCCATGTTCGCTAGTCTGGGGCTCAACTGCTTTGACAGCAACCCACGGGCAAATCAGGACAGCAAACGACGGCTTAGCCAAACACAGGCTACGGTGTCTGTGCGAACCAAGACTCTGTCGATGCCAGGTATCCCAGTGAATCGGCGAATCGCATCTTGGAATCTCAGAACATAATGTCGAGTGACTGTCTCGTGGGCAACACTGTCCTTTTTTCTTATCCTCAATAACCATCAGTGTTCTTAATATACGAGATGTCGTCGACTTCGTCTAGGTTCTTCGTCATTCCAAATGCAAGGTGCCCAAGCGACCAGCGTTGCTAGGCTTGCTCATCACAGTTATTCTTTCCTCATGCCCATTACAGGCTTCTGCCCTTCATGACGTGGTAGGCCGAGTATCCTCAAAGGCAGCCGAGGCGAGCTCAGACTCGATCCCAGTTTCGCCACAACACCAATTCGAATTTATTGTTCCAAACATGCGCCAGAGTACAGACGAAAAGACTCTCCCGTTGCCAACTTTAACAACCGCCACTCGTCCCTCTATACCAATACCTGTACCAACTATGGCCTGTTCGATAACCACCCCCTCGGCCTTTCAACTTCGTCGTCGTGAAGTAGGCAACCTGTTTGCGACCATCAGTTCTCTCAGCAGCGCTCTGATCTCTGCGGATTCCGAAGCCTCTTCTGTCTCGGAAGGGTTGGTTGCGTCTCTCGGAGAGCTCAAGTCGTCGGCCTCTCGCGCACTATTCGCAGTCGAAGCCTCGGCTTCGGGGGCCGTCTTGGCCGCGAGGGAATCCGCGGCCAGCAGCGTCAGTGAAGTTCTCGCCATAGGAGGAGCGGCCACGGTGACAGTGGCTGCCACAGTGACCGAGACAGCCGTCGCCACTGTCACGAGTGAAGTAAGTTGGCATAATCTCTCGAACTCCCGAGGACCGAATAGGTATAGGTGACTGACTCTTTCTCCAGACCCAAGCCGAATTTTCCGGCGAAGCCGCGCAGGATGCCAGGGTGACCATCATCCAGACAGCCGTTGCCGTTGTCGCCTCTGTCATCGGCTCATCTCTATTCTCTCTCTTGGGATTTTGGCTCTTCATCCGCCACCGCAAAGCAAAACAGAAGCAACAAGAAGAGGTGGAGGAAGTCAACGCCGCGCTGGACCGCGCAATCGTCAGCTACATCGTCAAGGAACACCCCAGCCCTACGGACCCGGGCCAGCAAAAGATCGGGTATGCGGTCACGAGCGAGCCTCGCGATTCACCCACCAGCGAGGTGCGGCCGCCTATTCTTAGAAATACGACGTCGCCGTCGAGAGATCTTATGAGGCGGACCGCCTCGTCCCAGCTTTTGAGCAGCGGCCTGACCACGTACGGGGAGATCCCCGCCCAACTCCTGGAGCCTACCGCTGCTCCTTTGCCGAGAAGGACAACTGCTGAAGTCATGCCTCCGGAAAGGCCAGAGAGACCTCCCACGCTGTTTGAAGTCAAGCCTCCAGAGAGAAGAGACTCGAACTGGCCGCTGACCAGGTCAGCCTGGCTCTGAAGCTCCGAGGCTTATAGGAGCAGTACCACGATGTTTGAAGTTGGATCTGGCACGTTTACAATTTTCATTTAGATCTGGGACTATTGTATATCTCATTTGTATATCCTCTGAACCTTAGTCATAATCCTGTATGAGTGAATGGGGGCGGTGTATTTATTGATACCAATGCGAAGTTCAAGACCTTCCAACGGAGGCCAAACATAGACGCATGACACTGCACCTTGTATGACCATATGGTGGATTTATTATGAGTCCAGTGACTGTAAATGGGATCAGAACGCAAGGTTTGAAGGAGCTCAAAGCTAAGAGTCCGAGAAAGGGTATTTTTCTTCGAAATACATATCGGCTGTCTATAACCCTAACCCTTCATCGGCAAAATCCTTGGCTGTCAAGAAAATATGGTAGGCATTTCACAAAATAGGGAGCGGAGGGTAGACCCAAAGTCGTATCGAGGAATTGAGGGGATCATTGGCGCATCATCGTGTGCAAGAGTCTTTGTATCGATTGAGACGCAAGTCAGGCCACCAGGTTGATGTGCGGAATTGTGAACAATGAAGCACCTTATGCAGCCTGGCACTGAAAGCAGGGCATCTTGCTGGAGTTCTATTTCAGGTGTAGCCAGAAGGAGCTGGAGAAGGAGGAGGGGGTGTGACGACGACAAACGTTGGCGTGGAGGGGGCTGGGCCTAGCCAGCGGTTGGGTGAAACCTCTAATCAGTATGGGTGCGTAGCGTTGGACTGGACATTTTGGCCCGGCCGAGAGAAGAAGAAAACCTCAGAACAAACCTTTTGACTTTGGATATATTTTCAAGATTTTTGTACGCATCCGTATCGACTGGTAAACGTTTCCTCGCGAAGTGTCGCAAGATTTAATCTGTATCAACCTTGGAGCGGTCGGGCCAACCGATAACCAGTCTTGCGAGTCCCGCCGTGGGTTAAGAGTTTCGCCGCTAGCAGGCGACGTCAGACAGATAGACCCCCCTGCCCTGCTGAGCTGGAGTGACGCACCAACCATCTTGTTACCAGCAACTCCTGTCAGGAATTCCACCTCCTTCCAACTCCACCAGCCTCTTTTGACCAGCTTTCCCTCACCACAACGACGCCTTTGTGAGCCCCCTCAACGCCCAAATCCGCATTCTGCAACATCTCTAGCATCACCTCCAGCTAGTAGACTATCGACACAATGGCCCCCCCTCCTCCAGCCGATCTGCCGCTCGCCCAAAGGTTGACGCGGCTCGCCCAGACCTTACAGTGTACGTGTACAATTCATCCACAACAACTTCAGCTTTCTTCCCCGCAACTCCGAGTCGTGCGAGCACCGCGCAGCTAACCTTGAGCCACCCATAGTCGCTTGGTTTGTAGGGTATGTCTCTCTTGCTTTATTATTCGAAGCGCGCTCGAGATTGTCGACGCTGCCGCCGCTCCAGTCTGCATGAAGCAGCAGCTCTGCAGTGAGCAGCGCACGGAGGAGGAGGGACGGGAGCTTTGGCCGTGGCCTGATCTTCCCGCAAGCAAGCAAGCAGCTTTCGCTGACGTTTTGTGCTCCACCCACCTAGGCATGCGATTCTCATCTTCTGCATTACTCGATACTCGTTCTCATGGATACGCATGAATTACTATGGCAAAATGGCCCAGTTTTGCTATCGCACGACATTCATTTCGGCCGCCGCGACGTACGGCATTGTGGTCTACAAGACGTGGCGGGCGCGCCAAAAGACGGGTGCCAAGCAGCCCGGTGGCGCCGTGGGATATCTCTCGGATGAGAATATTCAATACCTGAGTATGTCGTCGTCCTCATGTTGTTGGATTGGGTATTCCATATTAACCAGTTTTGGCGTTAGTGATGGCCATTGTCTGGCTCTTCATGCCACAGTATCCCCTCGCCATGCTCCCCTACGGCATCTACTCCATCTTCCACGTCGCGACCTATACCCGCGCAAACCTGGTCCCGACATTTATTCCTCCCCAGAGAATCCCTCCTGCTGCTGGCGCCTCGCCGAATGCGAAGCCGCAGTATACCCAACACCCTCTGTCGGACGCGATTGGAGTCTTTGTTAAGAAGTACTACGACGCATCCATGTCGATTGTCTCGGGCCTCGAGATTCTCCTGTGGATTCGTCTGCTGTTTGGAGCCATTCTATTCACGCGCCGCTCTTGGATCCTGCTCGCCATCTACACCGCCTTCCTGCGCGCTCGCTTTGCCCAGAGTAGCCATGTCCAGAACTCTTTCGCCCAGCTCGAGGCTCGCATCGATAACCTTGTCGGCGCTCAGGGCACCCCCCCTGTCGCTCGCCAGGTATGGGATGGCGTGAAGGGCGGTGCGAGACAGTTCCACTCCGCAACCGACGTCAACAAGTACGTCAACGGAGCTACCGCCCCTAAGAAGACCTCTTAAATATGTCCTGCGCCCAGCGCTATCCGACGAAACGGCAAGATTGCTACTCGCACCCGACGGGGCGCGCAGCCAGAGCAAAAGACGACGACTACAACATGGCAACGGGTGGTGCTTAACGAGGAGATCAAAACACCTTGAGGAGCAGAAATGCTTCGACTGGTTAGGGTCTGAGAATGTGGGCGGGGCAACCAATCGGCGGTTGCTTTGGTTGAGATGGTGGCGGAGGATGTTGCGGGCTGGCTGGCACATGGGCACGGCGATGGGTAATGGGCTGGGCCGTATTTTATATTTCCATGCTTCACCACGGTCACGGACTCTATGGCTTCGGGGATTCACCCATTTTCTTATGGGGAGTTTAGGGAACGCGAAAGACAGGGTAGGATGATGAGACTCGGCCTGGTGTTATTACTGTGACATCATATCATTAACTTGTGTTCAACGTTTGTCCGACGCCCAAAATTCGCTGTTTTAATGTGAATGCCGATGAGACAGGACAGGAAGGCAAACTGGGAAATGCCATAGTACGGCTGGCTCCGCTCAACCTAGCAGATAAATGCAGGTCACAAAGTTTGCCCGGCATATTCTACAGCTAACACATTTGATAGGTTGACATAATAATCACCTCGAGCTGCAGCGACTAGAGGTGACTCTGGCACGGTTTAGAATTGTGCCGCCAGCTCATCACCACCAACAAGCGCCAGGGCAGACGGGGTAGCAGATTGTGTAACCAACAAACGCCAACGAAGCAAGGGCTACCCCAACCCAACCCCCACTTTCATCCCAGGCCCCTCAAACCCAAAGTTCAATGACGTCGCTTCTCTGCGAACCAGAACTAGCATCTTTTTGTTTCTGAGAACGTTTACTGAGGTGCCATTGGTAAAGGCCCAGACACACCTGTCATCCCAGAGTTTGGGATTCGCAGTTGCCCTTTTTTTTTTTTTTTTTTTTGCCAAGTTCTAGATTTCATTATTCCTTGGTCCACGTCGTTTCGAGACAGACACACTCCAACAACTGGAACCTGCAGCAGGGCAGCCGGCAATGGCCTCCCTTTTGCGCCAGATCGTCGCTGGTCCCCGCGCGAAACACCAGGAGACCGGTCTCGACCTCTGCTATGTCACCAAACAAATCATTGCGACGTACGTTTTTTTGTCTCTTCCCCTTTTTTACTGGCTGGTCAGCAGCGGATTTGTGGCTGACATACTACTTGCAAATGGAAACAGCTCAGGTCCCTCGCAAACATACCCCCAGCGCGCGTATCGGAACCCTCTCGACCGGCTGGTTGCCTTTCTCGACGAAAAACACGGTGACGGGTGGGCGATATGGGAGTTCCGCGCCGAGGGCACCGGATACCCGGACGAGGCCGTGTACAACCGCATACGCCACTACCCGTGGCCAGATCACCACCCGCCGCCGTTTCGGCTGGTACCCATGATTATGGGTGGGATGAGGAATTGGTTGGCTGGTGGAGAGCTTGAGGGTGGGAAGATTACGGGCGAAGACCACGAGAGGGGGGAAACGGATGGCGAGGAGGACAAGAAGAAGAAGGGGAAAAGAAATAGGGTAGTCGTGGTTCACTGTAAGGCTGGAAAGGGGCGCTCAGGATCCATGGCGTGCAGCTATCTGATATCTGAGTGCGGGTGGACGCCCGAGGACGCCCTCGCGCGGTTCACCAAGAGGCGGATGCGGCCCAACTTTGGCGCCGGCGTGTCGATACCCTCCCAACTGCGCTGGATCAGCTACGTGGACCGGTGGACAAAGGGCGGCAAGAAGTATGTGGACCGGGAGATCGAGATCCTCGAGATTCATGCCTGGGGACTCCGACACGGCGTCAAGGTCGCAGTGGAGGGGTTTGCCGAAGAGGGCAAGAAGATCAAGGTCATCCACACCTTCAAACGAGACGAGCGGATCGTGGTCGAGGGAGATGCCCCCGGCGGAGCTGGTATCATGGACCTGGTGTCCGACATGCGTTATGGGTTCAGCGTAGACACTGACGACAAGTCTGAGGTGGCTGAAGACGCCGACTTTGAGGGGATCAAGGAGGGCACCACCGGCGAGGAGGACGCCAACGACAAGAGTGCCACACCACCAGCGCGGAGCGCATCAAAGAAGCTCAAGGGATCTCGAACGACGAACCTCATGAGGAAGATCTCTGCCCGCAAACCCGGCTCCTCACATAGTCTCAACAAGATGGGCGCGAGCGGGAAAGGCAAGACCATCGCTTTGCCCGATCCTCCACAAACGGCGTCAGCGTCGTCCCTGATCGTCCCGTCTGAGGCTGACTTGCAGTCAAAATCCACCACCAGTCTGCAGAATACCTTTTCCTTCGCCGACTCATCGGAGCCTGGCGGCCAGGCCGTCATCTTCAAGCCAATCACACCAGTCCGCATCCCCAACAGCGACGTCAATATCGCCGTGGAACGCAGAAACCGCGCCCCGGCGAATATGGGGCTGACTATGGTGACGGCTGTCGCGCACGTGTGGTTTAACACATTCTTCGAAGGCAACGGCCCCGAGCAAGACGGCCGGGCTGACAACAGCGGCGTGTTCGAGATTGAGTGGGACAAAATGGACGGCATCAAGGGGTCGAGCCAGAAAGGCACGAGGGCGTGCGATCGTTTGTCTGTGGTCTGGCGGGTGGTTGGTACCACTGGTGTGAACGAAGCAGATGAGCTTGATGTCTCTGGGGTGATTATCAACGAGCCTGACGAGGATAGCGCAGTGCCCCAGATGCAGGCTGCGGATTGGAAGGGTGGGAATAAGGAGGACCCAACGGCTGACAAGCACCTTGGCTTGCGGGTGGCAGATCCGGACAGTGAAAGCGTTAGCAGGGCGAGCAGTGTCAAGAGTCTGGATATTGGTGGCAGTGGTGATGAGGGAAATGGTAAGAAAGAAAAGGGTGATGATAAGGGGGACGATAAGTCGCTGGCGGGAGTCAAGACTAGCGGACCTGCGGGTGAGGAGATCTTGGAGGCCCCAGGGACTAAAAAGGAGAAGAAGGTTGGAAGTGTCCCTGGGGACGAGACGGCGGATGGGACGGCGAAGAATGGGTTTGTTATTGAATGATATTGTTTGTCTCTTTTTCACAAAGCATTGGTACTAGCAAGCGTTGTTTGTTATTTGTTGAGGATCGTACAGCTAATTAGTATATATTGCTGATGTTTAAATCCTGGAAAGACAAGAAGAGTACATTTATACTAGTCGCACAAACCCCTGGGGTTCGTGGCATGGAATCGGGTCACAGCTTGGATCCAGTCTGCTACTTCTGTAGCGTCAAGGATCGAGTGAAGAAAAACACTCAGATCCCATGTGGGTGAGAGTTGGTGCTTTGGTGCTGTACAATACCCTTGCAACATAAGCTTTACAACAAACAGCCAAACACAATCATCAAGCGTCTGAGCATATCTTGACCCCTCTGACTTTGAGATTAGGGCTGTAGGGCCATCCCCGCCATCCCCGCACAGAGTGTTGTCAAATGTTGTGTTTTGGGGTTTGGCGTTTGACAGGACAGGCCGATATCTCATCGTGCAACGGTCACGCCAGCCAAACAACAAACTTTACGTTGAAGAGAACGTAATATGGTTCCACTAACCTAGCAATCTGTGCTTGTGCTTGTGCTTGTGCTTGTGCTGCGAGTTCCTGCACGCGACATGTTTCCTCATCAAGGTTGTACATGTACGTGCAAGCGGGAGGTAAGGTAGAAATGGGGGTCTATGACGTGCCAAGATGCGTGGTGAGTTGGCCAAGAAACAGGTGCCCAGGCATTGTTTGTCTTCAACCGATCCCCCCATGGTTTGGCAGCACCATTGTTCTGCTACCCTCCACTACTGCTGCCAGTTTTGTGCCTCGACATTTCGTGATGGTGCGGCAAGAACGAGAAAGAGTTTGTCACTTCCATGTGACACGCAAAATCCTTATCGATTAGCAAAGCGATGGTGGGGCAAGATCGCAGGGGACAACGCATTACTAGCAAGGTACCTGGGGGAACTTCCCAGCAGGCCTGTGCCCAAGTCTCCACAGAATTTTCTTTGAACTTTTTCTTACCCGCCATGGAGTCGCTCGCCTGTCCAAGCGCCGCAGTCTTGCTGGTGGGCCATCAATTGGAATCTTGACAAAGCCCCCATATCCTCGAGCACAACATATTGAGGGCAGCTTTTTGTCGAAGTCTCAAGCTTTCGTCAACCTCTTCCTCGTTCGTCGGCCATTGGTATGTCTACTCTACGCGACTTCCACATCTTGTCTTAGCCCCGCCCCGCGCTGGTGCCCCGCTAACAGTGGCCAATTGGTGTTTGGTAGTGTGGTGACAGCTGCAGCAGTAGTAGCAGCAGCAGCAGCCAGAAAACAAGCAAATAAATTTCGATCAGCAGGTTTCTTGGTCTGTCGCCCGACAGGCCAGCCCAACTTGCCTCCAGCAATGTCCGCAGAAATGGCAAACGAGATCAAGTTGATCAGCGGTCGAAGCCACCCCGACCTCAGCGACAAGATTGCGAAGCGGTACGTCCCCTCGAGCGAAGTCTTTCCCTCCCCAACCAACCAACGAGACCAAAAAAAAAAAGAGGTTTCAGCTCGCGCGCCCGCACGCATTGGATTACGTTCTCTGTTTCCCCCCCGCTAACGCAACAACCCTGTGTCCCAGGCTGGGAATCGAAGTGGCGAGAACCATATCCCTCAACTACTCGAACCAGGAGACCTCCTTCACCGTCGGCGAGTCGGTCCGCGACGAGGATGTTTTCGTTATGCAGTCGACTGCCACGGGCGACGTCAACGAGGGGCTGATGGAGCTGTTGATCATAATCTCTGCTTGCAGAACAGCGAGGTGGGAACAAACAAGACGCTGGCTTTCCAACTCTGGGCGCATGTTTGCTGACATTACTGTGGTCGAATAGTGCTAGGAGGATAACAGCAGTCATGTAAGAGACCCTGTGTCGCGGATTCTGGGTCGCCCAGGTCGCGCGCTTTGGTGGAACATGGAGGACGGTGCTGAACGAGTGTCGCAGTCCCAACTTCCCATACGCTCGCCAGGACAAGAAGGACAAGGTACATATGGGTCAGCCGTCGGTGTTTGTGGGTAGGACACAAGCTGACCAAACAATTCAGTCGCGAGCCCCTATCAGCGCGAGATTGGTCGCCAACATGCTGCAAACGGCCGGTGCTAATCGTGAGCCTCCACGACTCATCTCTGTTTCGCTAGGGATGCTAATCTCTCGGTAGACATTGTCACGGTCGATCTCCACGCTTCGCAGGTACGTCAATGAGTCGAGGAACATGGTTGCGGAGCTAGAAAGAGCTTTCGGAAGTTTTGGCTTATGTAAACTAACAATGAGGTGTTGCAGATTCAAGGTACGGGCTCAACATAAACCGGCCAACTGACAGACGCCCAGACTCTTCGATGACGCTTCTGGTTTTGCAAAGGGCTTGTTTACTGACTGGCTGAAATGGGATAGGTTTCTTTAGTGTTCCAGGTAAGACTTTTGAGGGCATCAGGAATGAAGGCGTGGCATTAACCGAGCGACAGTCGACAACCTCTACGCCGAGCCTTCTTTCCTTCGCTATATTCGAGAGAACTACAACCCAGAAGACTGCGTGATTGTGTCTCCTGATGCCGGTGGCGCAAAGCGGTTCGTAATTCGGGAAACTGCCTGGCGACAGGCTTACACTGACATATGTTAAGAGCTACATCTATCGCTGACCACCTCAACACTGCTTTCGCTCTGATCCATAAGGAACGCCCGCGACCCAACGTTGTTGGTCGCATGGTAAGTACCCTTTGAACCGTGACATAGAGGACATGAGAATTGACATTTGACGTGACAGGTTCTGGTCGGCAGTGTTGCTGACAAAGTGGCTATTCTTGTTGGTAAGTAGATTCGTGGGATTGGGACTGTGATGAAATTGGGCTGAACAAGAGCTAACTGGTTTTAGATGATATGGCCGATACATGCGGTAAGTAAACGGCCTGGTAATTACATGGCGGTTACATTCTCATGGACATAGGTACCCTTGTCAAGGCCGCCGCAGTCCTTGAGGAGAACGGCGCAAAGTCGGTTTTGGCACTGGTAACACACGGAATTCTGTCGGGTTCCGCTATTGAGACGCTCAACGGCAGCGTTCTCTCCAGCCTCGTAGTGACAAATACTGTTCCGCTTGGGGACAAGGTTGAGCGAGTAAGTCGCACACTGAATTCAGCGTTAATGCAAGTGGGATAATGGACTGACAAAATACAGTGCCCCAAGATCAAGGTGATTGATATTAGCCCGACTATTGCAGAGGTATGTCGCCAATATTTCAGCGCACATATTATGCTTCATGGTGCTAACGTTTTACGTCATAGGCTATCCGTCGTACTCACAACGGTAATTATGATAACTCCCTAGTACCTGTAGTAATGCTAACCATGGGCACAGGCGAATCGGTGTCTTATTTGTTCACTCATGCTCCCGTCTAAAAGTAAAAACGGTCTCAGCGGGGAGATTCTTAGCGCCTTGCCCAAGGCTCCAGCGGTAAGATTGGTAACTGGGGTAACACATCCATGATGATATGGGCACTCGTTCAGCAGGAAGGTTGCTATCAAAACAGAGCCTCGATCACTGGCGTTTATTTGATATTGACTTGAGAAACACACAAAAATAAGCGATAGTCTTTTAGACAAAAATCAATTCCATGGTAGGCATCTTGTTTGGTGATGAGGTTCTCAAAGTTTGATTGCTCGTGGTGAGGATGTTCGGCTTCATTGGCATTTCAAGAGACAGCGGGTCCAGGGCCATGCTGCTTAATCGATATCATTAGAGCGAATGAAGTTGACCATATCGTGCATATGTTAATCTTGTTGTGAGATAGGAGGATGAAGAGGTGGTGGTGTCCAGGATTTAAAGGGGGTGAAGGGGCTGCTGGTATGGCCCGTGCGAGCAAACCTTCCCCAGCCCCTCCTAAAACTCAGCTTCACTGTATCAGTGCTTCATACAAAACAAGTAAGTGGCTAAGAAGTTGGTAATACCAAGGACTGCCAAATCTGTGATCGCCCATTTTCATGTTATCTTTGGTTACAAACCTACACCACCGCCAGAATTCTTCTCTTTCTTAAAAAAAGGTAAAGAAAAGAAAAGGGGTGGAAATGGTGCCCCAGGCAGGCAGGCAACTGCTCACCCTCCGGGGGGTTGTGGAAAGAATTGTACTTATCACTTTATTAGGAGTCGATGAGTGATATGGGTCTCTTTGTCAAGGCCTCTCACAGCAGATAAGAATGTACTGGGTGTTTCTTTTCATCTGTCATGGTATGATCCCAACATCCAACAAAGCGACTGGGCAAGTAACGGGATGGATGGGGCACCGTGGGTCTAAACAAGTATGGGGGAGCTCACAATGAACTTGCGGTCAGGGGGCCGCGCGGTCCAGTGGGCCTCGGATTCGAAGAAGGAGTGGTGGGTGAACGTCTAGCAAGGTTGAATACCGGCGTTTTCATCGTCGTCAGACGGGAGGGGTTTAATTCTCGTTGGGGGCCAAAGGGAACCGTCGGACCGAGAGTATTATGACGCCTGAGGAGAAAGTATGTTTAAAGATTGAATTCAGCTTTTAGAACTACTATTAACTGAGCTTTGGAATATCCCGCCCATCGAAGAGTTTAGCCATGGTAAGTACAATGAGGAATGATTTGACTTTGGTCGCCATGTGTCAGGGAAGAAACGTGGTGGCCATCCAAGGTGCGGAAAGTTATTTCCTGCTGATGGACGAGGAGAACGTGATGTCGTTTAGGTTGAAGGATGAGGGCTCAGGGGTGGAGGAGGGGAAGAGAAGAAGGAGAGGAGGAATAAACGAGAATCACGGGTTCACGTTGTCACTGCCGCTGCCCCTGAGCAGCCGCTGTGGAGCGGCGGCGAGCCATTGGTGCACTTACGGGCTATAATGGGATTGACTGGCATGTTCGTAGCTGCCAGTCCGACTTGGGTGTTGTGCCGAGACTTGAGAGTACGAAAGTGATTGAGCGGTTATTTCGTGTTCCGGTTCACAGTCACATGGGCCACATCTTGCTGTGTGATGGTAGTCCGAGTCCAGAGGGAAAGTTGGTTGGGGCGAGGGATGTAACTGGGCGAAGGGGGACAAGGTCGGGGATAACACGGCAAACTAAGACTGCTGAGGGGCACTGTGCACTATGCAGAGGGATCATGCGGACTGATAGTCAGGATACCTCCAGGTTTGGCGATATGAATCTTGGTGAATTCTGGGGGACTCTGGGGCTTGGTTATTCATGGGCGGGGGAGAAATGGAGAAGAAGGTCGGGTGCCGGGTTGCCGTATTCTTCTTGTTTCTAACTTGTTATCAAGTTTAGCTCATTGGTTTCACAGTCTATACCTCAAATGGCACCGGTTCAGCAATTTATCTGGCCCCTGATATATCTGATATGATATTGTGACTTACAACTTTCCCCCCCTGTTCCCCCACTCTCATCTCCTTTTCGTCTTGACTATCGGGGAACAATGGTCTCATCAAAACTGTTTGTAGATGTTTCCACCCGGCGTTTCCACTTTGGTTAGTATTATCGATTTAACTCATGTTTATAGCGCCAACCACAACCAAGAAATAAAGAGAAAGGAGCAGGGGTGGCAGCAGCTACTCTATGTGTCTAGGCGCGCCAAGGCACGGAACCTGCATCCGCTTCCCATCCACTTCTTCGGCTGTACTTTTGGAGCTGGCTTGATTGAGTACTCTGCCCGTCTGTGGAGGGAGTCGTCTAATCTTCACATCATTTATTGAGATTATGCGGTTCGGACTCTCTGGAGCACTCGCGCGGGGGGGGGGGGGGGGTAAGGTATCCCAGTGACGTTGCAGTTCTTATTATTGGAACCGAAGAAGCCCAGGAAAGCAGAAGCCGTCGGGCTTTGGTTATTGGCATAGGAATGCACCAGGGATTTTGTAAACGGTGCAATATTGCCAGGTCATAGGCAGTATGACTCCATTGCAACTCGTTCATGCAGGCAAGAGAACTTGAACGCAAGGGGTCCGAGTAAGCAAAGAGCCTTAACCCACCTGCAAGCTGAAATCGATGTATGGACAGTATCAGCTGCGCTCGAATCTCTGAATTAAGGAGAGAAATGTGTTGGATGCCCTGTTCCTGTCGGGTCTCTTTACCCAAATAGAGAAAAAGACGCCTGGCCGGACGCCTTGATGATCTAAAAACTAATTATACCAAGGAAAAGTCGGACCATGGCAGATAGCAAGCGATGGCTACCTTGTTGTGTGGTTCCCTAAATGCCTCGTGTGTAACCTCCTCTAGGCTCTGGGCAGCAGACTTGTTGGTTCGATAGTTTGTGATTGCGATTGTGATGATATTTAAAGCATGGTGGCCAGTTCCTGGAGCTGCATTTGGTATGGCCGAGTATGCGTTAGCTCAGCAGTAGGGGTTTTGATGCAACCACGCGACACAGGTATAGTAGCACTCAGTACGGGCTGACGGATCGTAAGGCTGCATCTTCCGGATCAGTTAAGAGACGACACTGCCGCATATGATTTTCCCCGTCGGCGTTTTCCCGTCGCTACCAAGCCAGCCTGGCGTCAATGCACAACCGCATTCTCAAGTTGCTGGAAGACTTTACCAGGGTCAAGGATCATTGTGAACTAGCAACTCCTGGTCAACGTCTTGGGGGACGGGACGAAATGAAGAATTGAGAGTGCCAAGTGGGAATCATGGTTGAGTGATCATGCAAGCATCACGGTCAATGTTGATTTGGATTGAGTGTCGGTGGCATTCATCACCTAATCAGGTCCATGTTGTACGCCCATCTACGTATATAAACTTTCTCGTTTCCCCCTCGAGGAAACCATATTCCAGACAGAAGAACAAGCAGCCTTCTCTACTTATCATCACACATTCCCTTCCTCAAAAACCAACCACCACCACCAAAATGAAGTTCTCGTTCGCCCTTCTCGCCCTCGCGCCCATGATGGCCATGGCTCTGCCTGCCGCTGCCCTGGCAGACGATCTGGCCCTCGCCGTTGTCGCCGAGAGAGCCGTCGTCGACGAACCTCAATCCCCCAGTAAGCGTGAGTACAGGTGGATCGGCGGCACCTTTTGCTGGGTCCCGTACAGATCGTCCATTACCTGCGGTTAAGATACCAATTCCCGAGAGGTAAGCAAGTCCCTGGCTTTTAGTTTAGCACAGCCCATGCCGGAGCTGACTGTTATAGAATCAAGGTGCGGAATTCACCGACGGCTGCAAAACAAAGTGGTGGACTGGTGGTTGGTCGTGGTGGTTGAACTTGCAAGTGGGCGAGCGCGAGGGTCAGAGACCGGGGATATGTTTCCAGAGTCATCATGGTTGACTTGGCTTCTTGAGTAGTGGCCGAGTTTTGGCTTCCGTATATATAGGAATGCCATTAAATGAAATGTGAAGTGAAATCATAAAGAGTGGTGCGAGTGACTTAACATAACTGAGGCTGGACTGTGTGTTTAAGGCTTTCACAACTAAATCTCGGAAGCGAGCAGTTCATGTGTCAATGCCTTCGAAATGTGAAATACAAAGTTTCTTTCCCCGTACCTACCTAGCCATCCCCTTCCGTCTTAACTGCCCAAATTACCAAGGAATGGTAGTCCCATCAAAGCTGTAGAATTTGCCCGAGGTTTCCTCTTTGGTTGCGTTGTCGATCTAAATCACAGACCAACAAAGAACCAGTTAATATACCCGGCCAAGAAGGAGCAAATAAAGCAGGAGGGACAACGCACAATCTTTAGCGTGGCTTTGACGCTGTCGTCAATCTCGTGGAACGCCTCAGGCAGCCCGAAAAAGCGTGCGCTTTCATTCCCCATATCGGTCCGCACCCAGCCAGGGTGAACAGCCACAGCAATGATGCCCTCATGCTCAAGATGGATGGCCCGCGTGACAAAGTTGAAGGCTGCCTTGGACGCACCGTACGCCACGGTGGGAAAGCCAACGTTCTGCTCCATGCCTCCAATGGTAGCCGACACGGTGCTGAGCGAGATCCATTTGGGTGTCGTCGACTTGACCAAGAGGGGCCGCGTTGCCTGGAACAGCTGGATGGGCCCGACAGTGTTGATATCGAGGACGTGCTTGAGGTCGGCAATGTCAACGGCGGCTACAGGGGTCAGCTTACCCGCTACGCCCGCGCTCGCCACGACAATGTCCAGCCTGTCGAAGCCCTCCTCTGTTTGGATATAGTTGACCGCGTCGGCGTAGTCGGTCTGTGATGTTGCCTCAATCTTGACGAGAACCAGTCGGGATCCTTCTCCTTTGGTTGAAGTGGTCTGGAGCTCGGTTGCTCCGGCGGATGATAGGTCTCGCACGCTCCCGATGACGATGTGGTTTGGACGGGCAAGATATTCCTTGGCGAGTGAGCGGCCAATTCCTCTTGAAACGCCAGTGATGAAAACGTTTGTGGTGGCCATTGTGAATTCCGAAAGTAAACAAATGAGCAGCCGGCAACGTAAATGGAAGTTTACTATTTGAGGCTGGGGGATAGGAGATGGTGAATATGCCCAAGAGTTCCACGGCACATTGATAATGAGTTAAGAAAAGCACTTTAACTTGTACCTGTATTTATATAGGACGGTCAGAGTTTCCCATATATGACCAAATGCCAAGATTCCGGCAGGGCATCGCCGTGGCAGGGCTCCGCGGCCCTCCACGGAAGAGGAATTTGTCAGTTTCGGCGCTAGTTGGCCAACAACTACATATAATTGTTGCAACACTGCGTTGACGTGGCGGGACCTGCATGAGAGGAGTTGACGTGATTTAGCTTGTTGGTGACTAGCGTGGTCAGATCTCTAATGCGACGTCTTATTGTTTATATAATATGGCGGGTAACAGGACAAGGGCAAGAACACAGAGTTAAGTGAATATTATGCCTCCGCCTGCTTACTTGATTATAATGCTTGGAGGAACCTTGATATCTTTACCTAACGTTAGGTATTGAAAAGGAAAAAGAGATAGAAGAAAGGACCCGATCTTCTAATCTATAGCTAGGTAATTAGCCTCAGATATGCTCCATGGTGGATGTATCCACGGATATATAAAAATCATATCCACCAGTATGAAAACTCTTTCCCAGCAAATGCAAAGCCCCACGTGGGACTCGAACCCACAGCCTCAAGATTTTATTCATTCACACGTGGAACGTAGAAGTCTTGCGCGCTACCATTGCGCTACCAGGGCTGGATCTCTATTCAGAGCTTGTCGTCGAAGTTCCACGCAGATGGCGGAGTCTATCTACCACTGATTTTCTCTCCACTTTTGATCGTAGAGAGGACATTTATTGTTGAACTTGGTTCCCAATAGTCTCTGTTCGAGGTTCATCACAATGGACAGACCCATACCTTTCTTATCTAAGGAGTTTGCAGCTGATACAAATGCGACAAGGGGGTGGTGGCCCTAAATATTTCAATATGTTACCCTTTCTCGTCCTGTCCAATCAGAGGTGGCGGTCGTAAATAAGATTGTTACATTTTAGCTGCCGATGGACATCGAGACACAGCCCCTATCACTTCCGAGGTTGCACGACATGATTATTTATATGTCTGCCTAAATGACCTTCTATCTATGATACTCTAGCCCAGCGCTGACCTCCACTTCACTCAATCCAACGAGAGACTTTCAGTAAGTCTCCACACATCAGCTTCATCATCTACCCCATCTCAACCAAGCCCATGGTCAACATGTTCAAATATTGGAAAGTGCCCCTAGCTATTATCGCGTTTCTCTCCAGTCGGGCATCATCACAAGGCTGCGGAAAGCAAGGATACTACGCATGCGGCGCAGTCAACGGTGGGGGATGTTGCCCCGTTGGGTTCGCATGTGGCCCGAACAACTGCATCCCGGCGGGGGCAGCCAACGCAACCGCCGTCACAACCATCGCCACAACAACTTACTCGGAGTGCTCAGGCCACAAGGGATACCTCGCCTGCCCCACAGCCGCAGGAGGGGGATGCTGTCCCGGGAACTACGTGTGTGACGGGCAGACAGTATGCCTTCTCACACTCAAACTGTCACAAACCACCTTCACCACCACGGAATCGAATGGGGCGGTCATAACCACCAGCTCCAATATCGGCGAGGGCATAACGGAAGTCGACCGCCTTCTGCCGACATCGAGTGTGGCTTCCGTTCCAGACGAAGCTGGGAGACAAACTCCCGGCCCGGGGCAAATCGGGGGTATAGCTGGCGCCGTTGCGGCAGGCGTAATATTTCTTGCCGCAATTGGGATCGGTTGTTTTTGGGTTCGTCGGCGGCGAAAGCAGCGTGTAACAACAGGCCCTGACGATGTTTTGTCTTTTAAAAAGCCCGAGCTAGACGGACGCGGCGTGGAAGTAGTGGAATTGCCGGATTATAACTGTGTGCGAGGATTGACGAGTCTCGGAAATACTGGGGAGTTGGAGGGCACAAAGATGCACGCGGAACTTGCTGGGGAATATGAAACCCATGGAGTTTCCGAGTTGGGCAATAAATAATAAAGGAACTATAATGAATGTGACGGAAATGAGTTCTTGAAGTTTTAGATAGCCACCCTTCAAATTGGATTCATTAATGATGTGGTTGCCGAAACTTTGGGACCTCATCGTTATGTGGAGGTACTGGTCAAACAGGAAATTGGCACTTCTCCTTGTTCTTGCTCGCTGTTCTAGTTTATCATTGATTATTATTAGTGGGCAGTGATTGAAGTTGAAAGGAGGTTGGTTTGTATGCAGCGTAGCGGTATCTTGCAGAGGCCCGGTAACTACCTAGGTAAATGGCTATTTTGCCCAGTGCCTTGACTGGAGATAGCCCTGCCTTTAATAAACAGAGCTCTGCCTCGGAATTATGCTTGGCATGGACAAAGCCACACCTTGGGGGGACAAAGCCAGCCCTTGAGGGAATAGACAACTGCCTTCAATGGACAGGACCTTACCTTGAAGGAACGGAGGTATGCCTTCGCCGATAATATTAAGAGTCTTAATTACTCTGGGCACCCACCCTAAGGCTACTCGCACCCACTGGTCAGTGCGCACCAGCGGACTACACCTAGCAATGTATAGACCACTTCCTGTATGGTAAAATTAGGTAATTGAAGCCGCTATTACTCACTTTTACATAAAGCTATTCATATACATCGTTCCGTTCGATCAATTGACTCCATTCACACTTGGGCCGTTCATGAGCTTCACTTTTTGGTAGTTGAACGGCGTGATCAAGGTGCGGCGGCATGAGGTTTCTATGCGCGGAGTCCATGAAATACAAGACTTTATCATACAAAAATGTGGTCCTGGCATTGCCGGCTGTCACGCACTGACCAGTGGGTGCAAGCAGCCTTAGGGTGGGTGCGTAGAGTAAAGCTCAATATTAATGCCGCCATATTGTGAAGGTTGAAAACTTGATATGCAGATCAGATCTGGGCACTGGTGATATTTGGCGACATCTTCTGACCCAAGGCTTTGTACGGCCTCGCTCCAAATCAGTGCGTGACGCAACCGCAGGAATTGAATTATAAAGGTGAAATGCTCATTGGTTACCGGGTACGGAGGCTTGGGCGGAGGGAAAGGGGCATCATGCACGGCACCAATACGGATACCAAATCGAACGAGATCGCCAAGGGAAGAACGGGAGAGCGTTCCAGGTTTCTCACTATGCCTGATGAGGAGTAGAAGTCTAGAAGCTGCAATGGCACTGAGCATTCGGGCAGCACTGTGGCATTGTAATGCTTGCGCACAAGGCACTGCACACTCAGGAAGAAAAGGGAACAGCCACAACGCGTCACTGCAACCAGAATATAGGTACCTAAATTTATTTCAGATTTCTCCGCAAGTGCAACTCCAGAACGCTGGAAAACGGAAGGTGCGGGGGGTGAGTACCGCTCAAGGTACACACGTGCCTGCCCGTTGGTGCCTCTTATGACGGGTGTATGACGTAGCGCAGGCACTAATCGTACGTTCAAACTCGTGGAAGGAACAAACAAACACGTTGTTTCTCTTACGACCGGCGAATACTTCACTTGCGTGTTTTGCAGCCCAATTCAATCCAGACCAACTCGCACATCTTCGCAACACCACGACGGAAAAGAGATCACCAACCGACTAGACTACTACCCACGCCGACATTGGTACCATTCCAGCATGGCCTCCAAGCCCATCGCCACCACCAACGAGGTGAGAGAGAGCGTCGTGATTCGCGCGCCCCTCCCGCACGTCTGGCACTTCGTCAAGCTGCAGAGCTTCGATCAGTTCTGGCCCAACATCACCAAGTCGGAGCACGCCAAGGGCGTCAGCAACGAGACGGACGTGGTCAAGTGGACCTTCAAGGATGGCAGCGTCATTGAGGTCAAGCAGGACGAGCACAGCGTACGTACCGTGTCTCCCCAATTGCACTCTACCGCCAGCTAACAAGCGCCGTTGGCAGAACCTTGACCATTTTCTCACTTTCAGCATCATCAACGCCGAGCCCGAGCTGTCGTATTCGAGCGTTGTCAATACCATCCGCTGCTGGGCCGTGACTGCTGGCGACTGCGCCAATTCCACATTTGTGCAGTGGACCTCCAAGTTCTCGAGCGATGCCGACATTGGTATGTCCTCCTCCACTTGCCCTCTCCCCCGACCAGATGTTCTGGCAGCACTGACAGATACTCTCGTCTCTAGGTGTTATCGAAGATGCCAAGTACAAGCGCCGCGACGCCTTGAAGGGCCTTGGCGACGCCGTCAAGCAGCTGGGACACGACGCGAAATAAAAAAGGACTGCGCCAATTGTGGATTGAATAGCCATTCGAGTTCTGTTGGGTGTGCCTTTGACGTGCCATTCTGCGGAGGCTGTGGTATGGATGAGGCTTGCTTAAAACCCCAATTCGAGTCTTTGGCACCAGCGGTCCAGCGTAATATCATTTTGGAGATTAGCCAACGAAGGAAAAGGAATAATTGGGCGTCAATGTATTGTTAACGATACCAAGGCTTCGGTCTGCTTAGCCTTCAATTCAAACTTTTAACCAACTCCAGCTATGAGACTGGTCCCGAGACGCCGAATATTGTAGAGTTCTTTCCTTTTCCCATTCGCCTGGTTAGCAAAGTCTGCACCTCGCCCAGTCCAAAAGAATATGCACCCTGGTACGAAAATAACTTGCCCAGCAAGTCTACTAGATGAACAGGGCGATGCCTTGCATTACCGGGTCTAGGGGGGGAAGACCCCCGCAATCCCCGTATTAGATACTTTCTCCGCAAGTGCCAGCGGCGCCCAGTCGTTTTATTGCTGCGGTAATATCCGTAGGCCTAATTACCACTAATGCTTTCAATACCTTTCCACCATTTGGCAGGCCCGACTCAGAATCCCACAAATGGCTCACCGACTAATATAGAAAGCGTATAGCAAAGCGGCATATCGGGTGATCGTGTGCCTTGCTGCTGTTCCAGTTCGCACCCCCATCAACAACCACGGCCACTAGGTAGGCCGGGGCCAAGGCTGCTTAGGCTGTCGGAAAATGCCGAAAGCCATCATCTTTAAATCGCCAGTCATCACCCGCTCCGGGTTAACCGAGTTCGAGGGGAAGAAGAACCCTTGCTCCCCAGCAGCTGCAGTGTTATGTGCGTGCGAAGAAGGCCCTTTCCGCGTTCAAGCTAGGGCCTTGAAGCGCGGCATGTAAGCCGCAGAAGAATGATGCTATTCGGGGAGGGAGGGTCAGTGAGTGCCTTTAGCGATGCACATAAATGGCCCGATGTTTAGATGGGTTGCAGACTGCGAGCTCGAGTTTACTATTAAAAAAATGACGAGGGGTTGTGAAACTATAGCCCTCTTCTTCCAAGGAAGGCCTGAAGGGCTTGTTGCTGGGGCTGGGAGAGGATCCATGTTAGCCATAGCCACTGTCGCTTGGCGTTGAAGCTCCGCATCAAGTGCTGAAGCGGCGCTCTTTGAATGTTTGGAAGCTATTTATTTGTTTGGCGAAAATAAATGAAAAAGGTGAACAAGTCTTTTCCGGGCTAAAACGAACAATTAGCTGGGAAAATTATATTGTAAAAATATTAGATTGGGCACTTTTATTGTGTTTAGCAACAAATGCTTCCTCAGGCACGATGAATTGCTACGCAGAACCTGAGGTTGGAAACTATAATGAAAAACGGGGAAAGGCAGTGAAACGGCGGTTGACGGGTCACGGTCTCGAAGGGAGGCAGTTGGCGGGCTGGGTCTACATGGAAGGAGGCAGCGGGCAGGACTAATAATTTTTCTGAGTCCGAACACACAACTATACAAGGTCCGGTCGAGGGTTAGTATCACTCACGTTTCTGCGTTCTTAGCAGAAGTACTCGATTACTGAGAATGGTGGAACACATCTTTGCGCTGGACGTGGCTTTAGAACAGCTCTGTCGTCTCTCTGTTGATCAGTCTTGGACTGAAATAATTATGTTGAAGCAACAACTGCAGTTCCAAGTACGCAAAATTTTCCCCTATCAAACCTTCTCACTATAAGTAATGCTCCTCCTCTTTTAAGTATAACCGAGAAAAAGAGCCAACAGTACCTACAAAGTTGTCGACACAGCCCGCACAACATAATATGGAGGGAAACCACACCAACAAGAAGCAGGCGCACGATTTAACTGGCAAAAGCAGGCAAACCGAAAAAGATGTGGATGGGCAGACTTGGGGGGCAGCCATCCCATACCCTCTCAGCTGGAGCGTGGCTTGCTCTTACGTAGTAATCAGCCTGATGGACTGTGTGACCTGCCCTTCGTAACCAGGCGAGAAGCCTCTGATAAGCAGGCGATTTGCGCCAAACCCAATGATGTTGAAGCGAAAATAAGCAACAGCTTCAGCTTCCTTAATTATCATGGGTTGCTTTTCATTCTGTATGGGCAGAATGAGCCCACAATAGAAATTTCTTACCCAAAGCAGTAAAACCCCCCTGCGGGTGGGTGCCACACTGTTGGTAGGAGGAGCGACGGATTGCGTCAGACGCAGCATCAATTCGCCCATTCGCAATCGACGAAAGCCCCATTTGAGGATTCCGAGTCCGGGTCTTATGGCCTCATGATCAGCCAGAATCGCCGACCTTGCTCATAAAGTAAGCCGTGATATGCTGCTTAGGTCTCCGGTGTTATTCCTGGACCTTTAAATACGAGTTTGGTTCTGTTACGAGAAGTGGATGTGAGAAAATTGTGTTAATTTCAACCACATTTTTTTTTTTTGCCTCGCTGGATATTCCCCTTTTCGCAACCCAGTAGCAGTGAGCTCGAAGCAAACATGGCGATCCTAACTCAACACCAAGACAACCTCAGGTCGGGGTTCAACCCCAACGAGACGATTCTCACCAAGAGCAATGTGACAGACTCAACTTTTGGAAAGGTTTCGGAATGTCTCGTGGACGGGAGCGTGTACGCCCAGCCCCTTGTTGGCACCAATATCACGTTACCAGGCCAGAACGAAGCGATCGACATTTTGTTCGTTGCCACGATGCATAGTTCGCTGTACGCGTTTGATGTCACCACACCCCGCGGCGACAGCAGGCAGCTCTGGCGCCTCAAGCTTGGGGATTCGATCCAGCTTCCCAACGACGCAATTGGGCCCCCGGGCATCAACGACGGCAAGCCAGCTTACAAGGACATTGCCTGGGAAGTGGGGATCCTATCGACCCCTGTTGTTGACACAGTTGCTGGTGTGATCTACGCCGTTTCGACTGGTCAGAATGCTGCCACGAACAATATCACCCACACCCTATGGAAGGTTGGCCTCGATGGTAGCGTCAAGGCTCAGACGCAACCCATCTCGGCGACCTTTGGCGCCAAGGTATTCGCGAGCAACAAGCAGATTCAGCGGTCGGCCCTTACCCTCGCCAACAACACGGTCTACCTCGCATTTGCAGCGTACGGCGACCAACCGCCATGGCAGGGCTGGGTGCTTGGCTACGATGCCGACACGCTCGCCCAGAAGTGCACGTTCTGCACAACACCAAACATGGGTATTGGGGGGGCGGGCTTCTGGCAGGCGGGACAAGGCCCAGCCGTCGACGACAACGGAAATCTGTACCTGATGACGGGCAACTCGGGTCCCAACGGCAGCGGCACGAATCCGAGCGCCAACGAATACGGCTGCACAGTACTGAAACTTGGCCCTACGCTCAACGTGGTGGACTACTTTGCACCCATGGACGCCGTCAGCATGTCGATTGCAGATGATGATCTCGGTTCAGGGGGTATACTCCTCATCCCTGGGACGGACCTCGCGCTCGGTGGAGGCAAAACACACGAACTGTACTTGATGGACCGCGGGAACCTGGGAAAGCACAGCACTAGTAAGGACAATGTGCTGCAAAAGTTCAACGTGGTCGAGGGCAGCGACATGGATGATGTTTCTCACCATATCCACGGCTCTCCCGTCTACTACCGGGGCCCCACAGGCACCACCAACCTATACGTCTGGCCCGAGAACATGGAGATGAAGCAGATGTCTCTCACCGTGCCTGGCAGCGGAACAAGCTTGGCCATCACCGCTCGCACAGCTGTCACGAACCCCGACAACTTCCCCGGCGGCACACACGGAATGCCCGGCGGCTTCATGATCGTGTCGAGCAACGGCAACCCTGCTGCCGCGAATTCCGGCGTCCTGTGGTGCAGCCACCCGTACCAAGGCGACGCCAACCAAGCCATCCGCGGGGGCGTCCTCCGCGCCTTTGACCCCGAAAACGTCGGAACCCAGTTCTGGGACAGCCGCGACAAGTACCCCCGAGACGACTTGGGCAATTTTGCCAAGTTCTGCTGCCCGACGGTGGCCAACGGCCACGTCTACCAGGCCACCATGGGCGGTCTACAGCAGCGGACCACTCTCGGCAAGCAGACAAGAGGCACCCCCGCCCTGGCAAACCAGGCAGACAAAGCTCTCATGCTCGCCTGGACCGACCCGGCCAGAGGGGCCCTCAACGCCTCCATCTCCCTCGACGGTATAACCTGGAACCCCGACTCCCAAGTCACCATTCCCAACGTGGTATCCCAGTTCCAACCCAGCCTGGCATACGACCCGTCCAGCAGTACCACATACCTCGCCTGGACAGACACTTCGGACGCAGGCCGGACTGGCCGAGTAACCATCTCCAACTCGACGGACCCGTCCATACGGACCTGGTCTCCTACCCCTATCACGAGGGAAGAACACAGCTTCACTGGACCCTCCATCACCTTTGGGGCGGGACACCTCTTTGTAGCGTGGACGGGCACCGACGCCGCCCAATCGATCAACCTCGCCTCGTCAAGCGACGGCGGGCAGACGTGGCACAGGAAACTGACCCTCCTCGATACTTCGGCCGCTCGTCCGAGCCTTGCGTTCCAGGCGTCAACTGGGATTTTAATCCTCGCGTGGAACGGCCAGGGAAACGGGAGGCTCAATTTCTGGACGTTCAATGATCTTGACGGGTTTACGGACGGGCGGAAGATTACCATGGGTACAGATGCCAGTGTGACGACTACCCATGGGTTTGGCGTAGCCTTTGAGCCGGCGGCCACGGGCGCGCCGGTAATTGCGTGGACGAGGGCGGACGACCGCGGGTTTCTGGCCACGGCTACGTCAGAGACGGCGCAGCAAGGGGATGTGGCGCCGCTGGCTGGGCCCGGGTTGCGGTACCGATGGCTCTACGACGACTTCCAGACTTCGAAGGACGGGCCGGCCATCTCTGGCTTCCAAGGGAAAGTGGCGATCGCGTGGGAGAATGCCGGGGAGGTGAATATTGGGGTTTTGAATAGGGGGAGTGTTTGTGTTTACGGGTTGCTTGGAGGAGGGGCTGGGCAGCGGCAAGCTGGGGCTGTTGTCGGAGCGAATGGTGTTCATGTTAATGGGAGTAGTACTGCGGGAGGGAACACGGCTGTTACTATCAATAATGGTGAGCAGCCGGCGTCAGTTTCAGGGGGAGGACAGGGTATGAATGGTGGGGTGAATAAAAAGTCGAGGCTCCAGCAGTTGAAGAAGGTTCTGCTTTGTGGCTTGGCAAGCTGATTTACTTCATCTCAAGTTTATTTCTAGGCTTTGGCTTGAATTATTGTAACGTGTGTGCAAACGTTTCTTTACACCTTTAAACATGGTGTGTTAGGACTAGACGTCTAGAATAGTACGTCATTCATGATGTCTTGTTTGCATCGTTCAAGGCCTTAATTATTCTTGTTCTTATGTGCAGCAATTATCACCAAGAGCATCGCCCCTCTACAGCCTTTCAAAACAGGGGTATACCAATCAATATAAGGCCCTGAACACAATACACTTGGTTCAACTTGAAAAATATCAGTGCTATATCAACCGAAATCAAGCCTTTTTATGCTTGCTACCTACATTTTCAGAGCCATTACTGATCAAACTCTCCCGCGTATAGCAGTTCGCCCGGTTTTCCATTGACCGTATCCCACAATGAACGGGCATGATTATGCTCCATCTCCCTCTTCTGGACCATGGTGGTCGCGGCTCCACTCAACTCCTTGTCAGCATCCTCTCGCGCCAGACGGACTGCAAACATCATGGTCAGCTTCTCTTTTGTCGAGACTGTAAAGCAAGGGAAAAGGGGCAAAATATAAATTCACCATGCAGAAATACTGCCGTCCGCTTGCCACTAAACAGCGCATGCGGCACATTCGTCGTATTATCCGAGTTTGCGTCTCCAATCGCATACACCCCAGGGATGTTGGTGACCGGCCCATTCGCCGGGTCCGCCGCCAGCCGGCCCCCGTACAGCTGGACCCCGAGCTCCTCGCCGACCTTGGACGCCTGCTCGTCGGGAAAGCTGGCAAAAAATGCAGCCGTCTTGATGGGGTTCTGGCCGTCAGCAAACTCCACCCTGAACAAATCATGTTCAGCTACTGAAGGCAGACTGGGGTCCTCGGTGCCGGTGGTCCCCTCCTGGAGGCGCTCGATACGTGCAAGGGTGCGGTTGTCGACCGTGACGTTGTGAATCTGGAGATACGTCTCCCACTTGGGGAATTTCTTGTCCGTGGTGGCACGGAACGCGGCCGTGTCGGAGCCGTTGACAAAGGCCACGATGTCCGAGTTGAGCGTGGATATCTCGCGCACGCTGCTCGCCACGTTGTCGAGCGAGCCCAACAGCCCAAGCGGCTGGTCGGCGTGCTCATGCCCGTCGCACCACGGGCACCAGTAGATGCCTTTGCCCCAGTTCTCGGCGATGCCGGGGGTGGAGGGCAGGATGTCGCGGAGTCCGGTGCCCAGGACGACCTTGCGGGCTGTGATGTGCTTGGTGTTGTCCTCGGCGATGGAGATGATAAAGTACGTGTTGCGGTTGTCTCCTGGGACGATCTTGGTGACAGTGCCGTTGGCCATGGTCACGGTGTCGTAGTGGGCGATTTGCTGGCGGGCCGCCCAGCGAAAGTAGGCCGGTGTGACGCCTGTGAAATGCGTCAGTCATGGTCAAGTGGAGTTATGTGAGTTGTTGGAATCAGGTTGTACCATCAAAGCCGAGCACGTCGTGCATATGGCGGGTCGGGGCATTTCGGTACACTCCCGAGTCGAGCAGGAGAACCTTGCGGCGAACACGAGCCAGGCCGCTCAAAGCAGCTAGGCCTGCTGGTCCACCTCCAACAATGATGGCATCGTAGTCTGGGGTCAGCACCTGTGGATAAGTAGGCGCTGCGTGAACAACCGAAACGAGTGCTGGAAGCACCACTGCAACGAAAGAGGGCCACATTCTCGAGATTGCTCAGTTCTTGGACACGAAGCCTGGCTTCCACCCGATCTGAGATCCTTTGCTGAGCACCGCTTTTGTACCTTTCCAAACTTGGCAATTATTCAATTGGGGGATATGCTTGTCCATAGATGATCACCATTTCGCATTCCACAACAGCAACCACAGCCAGGCTAGGAAATGATAGGTCTGAGCACGCAGGTCGTTGAATATCTAGCCCCAACTGGAACGAAAAAAAAATCGGAGACAAGATGCCTGGTTTTTTGTCTCCCCCCGCACGCAGCACGCAGCACATAGCGTACTTATTGCTTGCTGCTGATCTTTTTGCCGGCCTGTCCGAGTTGGAACGGTTACGTCACGGAAATCGCCGCCATAGCCGCGGCCAGGCCGCTCTGGGGGCTTGATCGGCAGCTGGCTGGATCTCAATATGGGCTTGGTGCTCTCAATTGGGTTGCCAATAGTTACGAGTCGGTTGTAATGGTATTAATGAGAGTCTAGAAAATCCTTGTTGTCAGATAGGACAAGAGTCGAATCGAATGAGCACCAAACCTAGGGCATACACACACACATCCAGTCACGTAAGAAAGGCTGGATTTCATACCTCGGTAGTTTCTAAGATATCAACGATGACGATATATCACTTTCTTTGTTCATAACACCTGCAATATACTCTAACCCTCGATTGTGAAAGGGGGGTAGTAAACACTGACCAAAGGATAATTTGTCCCCTACGTGAGCTGCACGCGACGGAAGTTTTTTGACCGCATCGCGTCTTGCCAACTGATACCCTCTTGGCCCAATCCAGCTTGCAACGGTAAATTACAACCCGTTTTCTCTGCTGCCCTGTTTGATAGGTACCCCCGCTTTTCTTCTTGCCGAACATGGCAAGGCTTAGCCTACTGCCGGCTGTGTCGGGATAATCCCGATCCTACAACATTGCCCCTCTAAATATATAAGCTTACCTGAGTGAACAAGTTGAACTTGTTACCGGTATAAAATGATTCAATGATCCAAGGAGGTTTTGAATAAAGAGATAACAAGAAGCCATCCTTTGTGCGTCTGATTAACACGATTTAAGCTAACAGGATTTGAAAAAGCCGCAGCATCATTCCCGATTTGTTCAAATATCAGTGGCATCACAATGTGGCTTGGTTCGAGCGGGTTTTCCCCCTTCCTATTATGGACGGGAATTGCCTTTGGAAGTGTAAGTTATGTACTTCCAACGACCTTCAGACTGCTCATGACAACCCAAACTAAAATATAAAAATAAATCTGCAGCCGTTACGGCCCCAAGCATCTCCATGCGAGGAGCTCGAATACATCATGGGAGATTACGGCACAATAGAAGGGACTCTACAAGGAGCCATGATCCTCCTCCCAATGTCTGGGACGGAAGCGGGAACTGTGACGAAGCAGTTCCTGACTGTCCTCGACGACGCCACGCTAAACATCCACGCTCTCTACAACATGATCCCTGCTTGCAGCGCCCCCACTGCCTCGGCTTTCAAAGTATGTGATCTACTTGACCAAAAACAAACAAAACCCGATGAACCATCAAACTTATAAATATGAATAGCGTCAGAGCCCTGAGATTTGTCGCGCCTTGACCCAAGTGTCGACCGACGTGGCCCAAACGGCGGCATTGATGACAAAACTCTCTCGAGCCAAGGATCTCCCGAAACGCATTTACATCGAGGCTCTCCAGGAAGCTGCCGACGACGCCACGGCAAGGATGGCAAATGTTGAAACTGCGTTGCAGGGGTCCAACGGTTGTGCCAAGTCTTAGGCTTTCCCCCCACCCCCCCACGTTTGCAGGGTACGGATGCCGCGGTTATCATAGGCATCCAATCAATTGGAATAAATGCGCGGGGACAGTGGTTTTTGGTCTAATTGATTAGGACGTGTTTTCTCGAGTTCGATCTGCCCCCCTGGAGGCTGAAGATAAACCCACAAGAGGAGAGGAGATGTCGAATCCAGCTTTTATGATCTATCATAATATATCAACTCGAGGTTGCATTGGTGCTGCCCAGTCTGCCTGCGGCTCAAAACATCTCCGGTGTTTCCCCTTTTCTTGGCAGCAAGGCGTTCAAAGCATAAACTAGAGTAGAGTATTTCGATAGTACGTAGGTGGCTTTGTCGTGTAACCATGTATTATTGGAACAGCCCAAATGTCTCAGGTTGCAATCCGGGGGCTAGCGCCAAAAATCGCCACCAAGACAACTTGTCTCCGCGGAGTTGAATGAATCGGCTTATCATGGGAGGGCATGAACCATGTCCATTGTCCAGTAGTTCACGGAGCCATTATCGTAATCTTTATGCTTTTTGTGAATCTCAGTGGCATCCTGCAGGGACTCAGGGACTCAGCTTCTCCGAATGTTCCAACTTCCAAGCATAATTTTTCCGAGCCCGGGACTTTGAAGATTGTTCGGTACGTATCTGTACCTAGCCTCAATGTCAATAGAGTTGCTGAGATCCCCCACGCCCACCCCCCCCAACTGACGTTGGATTCTTTTCGCAAGGAGCCCCCTGACAGACCGTTATGGCTTCTCCGCCTGCACGTGCATTTGGCCGAGCGTCCCGTGTAACCGTGTTAGCGACACACAACAAGCCGGGCTGCAGGATAAACCAGCCCTTGCTAGCGGTATTTGCCCTGTCAAGTTGGCTCAAATATGTCGTGCTCTTCAATTTCCCTCCCTGCAAAGCGTCGGCCATGGCTAGCTTAGAGGATCTCTCATCAGATAAGGATTGCGGACGTTTTGCTTTTTTCTTTTCTTCTTCTCCCACGTCTCTGCGACAATATTTGCTCAGACGATAGGTACCTACCTAACTGAGGGTAAAGTTCAGGGGTATTGTTTTGCCACGACGAATCCGTCCTTGTACAATACAATACAACAATTTCCGGCATGAAGCTGGTCTCAGCTTTCTCATTCCGATAAGAAAAAAATTTGGGGGTGTTTTCCACCAGATATTCGACGTGAAACTGAAACCCCAAAAGGGGCCTCTGATTTGGACGCGGTTATAAGACTCTGCAGAACCCTTGAAGTCTTTTCGATGTGGTCCCGACCGAGCAACCATGACTGGCCGTTGATGCGTTGAGAACAGACATTGTCGAGCACGCCACCATGGTCCACTTTGAGATCGCGCCCCGAGAGGCGTTGGCCGCGCCCACGGACCCATTCACCATCCGTGCTCAGAGCTTGGTGGTGATGGTAGCTTCGATCTTGTCGGTCCTCGGCGCTGGGTGGATCATGGCAAGCTACTTTGTAAGTTGCCACTCAAAGTTTGTCCAACTCGTGCACTACACCAGGTGCCTGACAAAGATTTCAGGCCTTCTCCAACCTCCGGACCTTCCGCCATCAACTCATCTTGGGTCTGACAATCAGCGACTGTGTCATGGCGCTCAACTTTCTCACGTCGTCCTCGATGAACGTTGGCGGCAGATTCATTGGCGCGCCAGACCAAGCTCAGTTCTGCAGCTTCAACGGCTTCATGACCCAGGTGTTTGTGATCCAGACCGACTACTGGGTCCTGATTATCGCCATTTGCACCTACTTCATCCTTGCCGACCACAAGAGGATGGCATCGTGGGTCCAGGAAAACCTGCTTATTCTCTGGGCGTTGCCATGGTTCTTCTCGATTCTGTGGGCCTCTGTCGGCATGGGAGTTACCGGGTATGGTGATATTGGCGCATGGTGTTGGTTTACATCTGACGAGGTCCGCCTGCTGGTATGTCTTCTTCTATTGGGTCCCTTCGAGTTTATTACTGTGATTAACAAACTCGCAACAGGTCAATTTTGTCCCACGTTGTAAGTTCTCCACCCTTATCCCCCCCCCCCCCCCCCCCCAATGTGCAACTGAATCTGACATGAACAAGGGTCCATCATTGCCATCATGTTATTGATGTATGCTCGGCTATATTTCATACTCTTCCGTGCTCATCGCAGCTTCATGTCGTTCGACGGCGACTCATCAAGCAACAACCCAACCGGGTCTGGGTCTCGTCAACTCGACGCCACTGGCAGTGGCTACGCCCAGGGTCAGACACCGACAAGATCACGCCGACACACACGCAAGTTGAAGCGGGTATGTTGAAACCGTTCGGATTGATTTTGTAATTGGGTTCGTAATCTGACTTGAAACCAGCTTGCTCGCATGATGCTCTTGTACCCCCTGGCCTACGCCATGATCTGGTCTCTCCCCACAACGATCCGCATATATCAGGCCACCAGTAAGCGATCGGCCCCGTGGCAGCTACAAACAGTCGACAAGGCATGTGTGGTGCTGCAGGGCTTTGTTGACGCCATGATATATGGTGCAACCGAGTCGTCGCTTTCCAGCTGGCGCAATCTTTTTTTCCCTAGGGCGTTCCCGACCGTCAATGGCGTGGATCAAACTCCTTCAAATGAAGACAAGGCGAGCAAAGAGCAGCGGGGCTGGGGTTTCACGCGTGCCGCCGGCGGTGGCGACAAGCAGCTGTTGTCGGGCCCACCCACCAGAGATGACCTCCCATCCGGTTCGGCCAACAATTCCCTAGAGATTTCGAGCACCACGGGCACAGCCGAGGATTCAAGTGATCAGGTGGAGTTGAAGAGTCTCAAGGGGACTGATTCGTCGTTGGGGATTTGGAAGACGGTCGAGGTTGAAGTCATGAGCAGCCCGGGCCAGAAAGTCCAGGCGGCTCCACGAGAGCCCCCCAAGTCGTATTTTCTTCCATGAAATAGGGTTGGTTGTAGTAGGACTTTTGATTATCGCCAACCTTGCCATAATTAGTCATACAACAATAACCTATAGTGATTTGTGCGTAATTTGGGCCCACATTTCCTTGCTGTTGTTCTCTCGATTGGGGGCGGAAATGCCGATCACGTTGATGTCACGAGTTTGAGAGAGAGAGAGAGAGAGAGAGAGAGAAAATTTGACAATAGGTCGTCGGCTGGGCACCTTTCACTTCGTAATCCCTGTAAGCAACCACACCAACAATTATTGGTGGTGTCGGCACGTGATTAGTTCTTTGACATGAAGCCAATGACTCAATGAGCAGAAACAGCCATTGCATGACCCCAAAACCGACAAAGAGGATTTCCATTTCCTCCTTCAGAGCTGAGCGGTTGTTGCCTTAAGCTGAGCTAGGCTGAGCAAGAGATCATTTTTTGGGCTACCCCGGCTATGCTTGCCATGGTCTGAAAATGGCAGCGGAGTTGTAAGGATGCTCTTCTGAGCCCAATTTCGGGACACTAGAATAGTGCCCCGCCACCTGGCCACCCCGTCTCTTTCCTTCCTACGGAGCAAACAATTAGCTGGCTTACCTACTAATGGACAAGCCATTCGGTGTAACGACGGTAAGGTAAGGCGTAGCAGCACGGGCTAACCTAGCTCTAGCAGTTGTAACTTGGAAGTTTGCAATGGAGAAAGGGGCAGGGAAAGGATAACGCAATTACAGTTACTTGCTATAACTATATGCCTATTATCGCCTGCCCGCCGCTACAAACTCGTGAATACAAGAATAAGTCCTTCCTTGGACGTCATAGGCAAAGTATTACAATCCACCCACTGGGTTGGGTGTCTGAACTGCAAGGCAGTACGCCAAGGGTTGTTGGGGTGAATCACGTCGAAGGGTAAGCCCTTGGACTGGGTCTGGCCAAAAAGATGCCCGTTTCCGGTGACAAAAGGTCTTCATATAATATAGCGCGCTTTTGGGGTCAAATATTAATAATAGGAAGGACTTTAATTAGTCAAAAACTTTTTCAAGTACGCTAAGTGAAGCAGCAAGGTGCTGTTGCGAGGAAGAGAATGTTTTAGCAGGCAGAAATAAGCAAATCATAACTCATTAGTTAGCAGCACCCCCCCCCCCCCCCCCTTCCTTCTTTCCTTCCTGCTGACAACCACACCATAGCTATCCAGAGAGAATATATTGCAGCTTTCTTAGTGTATTGATCTTGGGTGGAAAGGAATTTAACGAAACGTGCTTTGCTTCAGCAAGATGAATGGAAAAAATCCCCTCGGCCATGGCAGGCTTCATGTCTCGCTGCTCATTGTCGCCGACATACGCGATGTCGGCGGAGGAGATTCCCAAGTGCTGGAGGACCTTGGGAAACAGACCGTCAGTCTTGGCTACTCGAAAGTGGTTCGTCGTAGCGAGGAAGTCGATGTAGCCACCGATGCCGAGGGCGGCGACCGTTCTCTCCTGCGCATCCTGGGGGCCTTCGGTCACGACGACAATCTTCTTGCCCATGTTCTTGATTGTCGAGAGTACACCTAGTGCGCCGCACTTCAGCTCAAGTGATGCCACTAGCGTGGCTTCATAGGATTCCAAGAGCCCAGCCATGAACTGCTCATTGTGCGGCAGGGAGAAGTGCTCGAGAACGGAACGGAACCTTTCTTTCCGGTAGTCGAATGATGTCTTCCCATCAGCGAATGCATTTGCCGTCTTCGCTCTGAGAACTTTGGAGTATTCTTCTCCCAGTGCAGGCATCGGGGTGCCGTATCGCTCGGAGATCTCGGTGAGGACCTTGTCAGTGGCTGCCGCGGATGCACGGCGGAATTCGTGCAAGGTATCATCAAGATCGAAGCCGATCCATATCTTCTCGGAAAGAATAGCCCGTAGTCGCAGGACGTCGCCCTGCCAGCAGCGAAGATACAGACGGCCCAGATGTTCCTCTAGGTTGTCCTTCTCGGCATTGGAGAGAATACCGTGGGGCGGCACGTCAGTGATCACAGATGAGCTAGCCTCCACAGTCGTAAATAGACCCAGAGGCTTCTTCTCGCAATAGATGGCTCTCTCGCGATCAGACGAGTAGATAAACGATAATCCGAATGGCTTCCTGAAGCTGAGCATGGTGTTTGAGAATGGGACTCCCCATCTCGCACAGATGCGCTCGACTTCGGTTTGGGGTTCTTGGATGAGCCGCTCGTAAAGAAGGCATGAGATGGCGTGCGAGGGAGCTTGGTCGAGCATCCGGAACATGCTCCTATAGCAGTCGACTAGACTCTGTGCGTCTGTCCATCCGACAGACTTCCAGCTGTCGAAAACCCGAATGGGATCGCGGATCAAGAAGACGGGCCGGGTCATTGCATATGCAGCGGGCGTTGGACACACGTCGTATAGGCATTCGCCCTTTTGACTGCTATTGCCGAGTTCTTCCTTGCATACGAGGAACCGTTTGCCTGAGGCCATGGCGCTGACGAAGACGCTATGGTGGTTGCAGTTTTCCAGAATCGAGTAGTCGGGATGGAAAGCCTCCCCCTCGCCCGCGCTGCCCATTAGGATGAGCCGGCTCGTGACCGCGCATTCGGGGGACTCGGCGAAGATTCTCATGAGAAGTGTCGAGCCGCTACGCGGGCAAGCGACCAAGAATCGAATCTGCGGTCCGCTGCTAGGCGGCCGTGGCTCGTCCATTTCTGGCTCGGCGGATTTTAGCGTACAGTACGCGACGGGTTTAGACTTCTGCTGCAGAGAGGGGAGAGGTGACTGTGTGGTGGAGAGGGTTATTAGCTGGGTGAGGATCTGGGAGCTATTCCGTCTGAGCTAAATACGTAGGACACTTGCCCTTGTCGCACCACACGCGATGAGCAGCTAGCGGCGGCCATCCCAACGATAAATTTCAGCTCGAGAATTAGGCAGAAACTTGAGGGGGGGGAACGGCCCGTGCCAGCAGCCAATTAGGCTCAGCGGACGCCAGTCACCCGACAGGATTGACTGCTTGTGCAACTCTCTGCGCTGACCGAGCCACACAAAACTTGTCGTCGCAGTTACAAGTAGTGTCTTTTTCGCAGTGCGCGTTTTTTTACGGTGGGGGGCCATGATGGGATCAACGCGCGGGGGCAGCCAATTAGACTCTGTGGACGACAGAATTGGACTACTCGTGCCAGTTCTATACGCTGACCGAGCCACAGCTACTCTTTTATCCGTGCTGGGGCGCATCACAGCCTGCCCAAAGCTCATCGCTGGTGTGGTTACACCGCACTGATTCGTGCGAATTGGAAAGGGATTTTTTTTTCACACGAGAACGCCGGGCCGCTTGTCGCTTGTGCCCGACTGGAGGCGGAGCTTCTGTGTGATGCTGCGGCTGTCCGTGATCTCCGCCAGTAGACAGACCAGACCCCTCGAAGTTTCTTCCTCCCATCACCCGAACACATACGAACGACTAAAAATGTCACGACTTCTCTTCAACGTCATCTTCCTGATATTCTGTCTTGCAGCTGATACTGATGCGGACGGCCCATTCAGGGGTCACCCTGATCTTTCGCCGCCGCATCTCAATGTCACGGTGGAGTGGGCTGGGAGATGCGAGAGTGGCTTCATCTTCGTCGCGCCCTTTGTGGGCTACGCCGATCTCGCCGGTCATGGACCGCTTCAGAGCGGTGCATACATCCTATCCGATTCCGGCGACCTTGTTTAATCTGGCTTCACGTACTTCTCCACCTGGATAGGCAACTTCTAAGCTGCTCGCTGGAAGGGTCGGGATGTTCCTTTCGCTTTTGAAGGCTCACACAACGGTCCCCATGGCTACGGTTATGGACATTAAAACAGGAAACATTCTATTTGAATGGCGCAGTCTTAGTCATATATCGCCCAGTGAGAGCGCTCTGCCTCTGCCGCTAAGTCAAGCGGGATTTGCGAAGACTAGTCTAGTTCGATGGCATGGGACTACTTTCATATCAACTCTATTACGAAGGGTAATGACGGACATTTTCTTCTTTCCGCACGGACCTGTAGCCAGCCACAGAGGTCATCTCACTCTAGAGCGCACTTGAGATCAGAGTGAATGAATGGCTTGACAGAGAAAACGACATTGGTCACCATGACCCTGGCACTGCTCAAGAGCCCAATCAATACACAGAAAACTGCAACCCCGGTATCTCTCTCTTTGCCTTGGCGCAATCTTCCCTTAGGTCCATGACACATCACCTGAGCCGGGAGTTAGTCTAGTATGAGAACACGGCCGAGCCCATTCTGGAAACGAGTGAATGGTATGACACCTACTTGGCAGAGTCAAAGTTGCCACTCCTTACGTAGTGTGTCGCGAGCTTGTAGCAGGCACGCCGTGTCGAGATCACCCTCGCCGCCGGTAGCCCGCAGGATCTCGTACGCTCGGTGATAGTAGTGTAACCCTTCAGCGTAGCGGCCATCGCTTGTCACGACAGTGCCGAGGGAGTACAGGAGGTGTCCGGCCCTAATTTAGTAACAACGAACTCAGCATTAGCATCCAGTCTCGACCCGTGATGACGGATACCTACCGCTTGCTCTGGTGGTCATCATTCCCGTACCGCTTCTCGCGATCTCTCAGAGCTTCGAGGATATGTGCCTCGGCTGACTTGAAGTTCCCCCTGATCGCTTCGTTCGATGTAGGAAGAGTAGAGTCTGCTGCTGAAGAGTTGCAGACGGGAGAAGTTTGGCATTTGTCTGCGCAGCCGTTCCAACTTGGCAATGAGTTTCTCTGGTTCGTCTAGCTCGTCGTTCGCAAGTCATTATACAGCCCGCCTCTGTATGTGCCGCCACGTACTGGGAGGTGGTCACGTTGGTCTTGGTGTGTATTTTTCTTGGTTGATGCGGAAGCACTCGTCGTATTTCTTGCGGGCCAACTTGGGCTGCCGTAGATTGAGGGCTGCGGATACCCATGTCGCATATTGGCCCGCCCGGACGTTCTGGTTCGTTTCTGGGCAGTTGGCGAGAATCTCCAATGTAGCTTTGACGTATTTCGGGGCTTCGTCAAGGTTTCGCCGTAGGTGATAATGCCTATACAACAATGGAAGTCAGTCTTGCCGCTGATACACGTCTTTACAAGTCTAAATAGCCCAATAAAACAGGAAACATAACATACCATCCCACTTCATTGAGCATATTTAGAAACTCTTCTGTTGCGCATATACGTTTTCCTTCGGCATATAGAAGCTCGTACATGTTCCTCACATTGCCCAAGTAAAGCAAGATGCGGCTACAGAGCTCCCAGCGTGCCGTCGCGCCGAGTTCGCGGTACCGAGTGACGGGCAGTGTTTGATAGTCCCAAACAGCCATTACCAGTCTTACGGTCGCATTGAAGACCTCTACAAAGTGTGATTCGTCCTTGAGGAGCTGGCTTCGGACTATGTCCTAGGTAAGCGGGTGGATTGTAACACCGCGTAATATCAACGAGGTCGCTCGGCTGATGGTAGACGATTTTTCCAGCTCCGATACTGCCCAGTCGTAATCATCAACAGATGGATAGCCGGGTAAGCCAGCCTTGTTCGACGCGTCCTCGATGATGATGTCTGGGATACAATCGGGAATTACTAAAGACATGACGGACAGCAAGCGGGCTGTGGCCGAGTCCCTATCGTGATCCAGTGACCAGTTCGACATGAGAGTTCGCCGATAGCCGTCAAGATCCAAGCGGAAATACACTCGGAACATGACCACCATTCTAACAAAGGTCCTGTCGCGCAGCTCGCCGCCGTCGTTTTCCAGGTCGACCAATTTGACTTCACCACTCTCCCTCAAACTTTGCCATCGTTTGGGGCGTAAAGGCAAATCTCTCATTTGCGGTCAAGCATTATCGCACCACAGTCGGCGATGGGCTTTTCCCGCCTTCCGTGTAAAATACCTGAGGTAGGTACATGTACATGTACATGTACCTGCAGCAAATTATGTGTAACTAGCCTCCAATTATCCCCTCATTTCATATTGGTTGCCTTTTCCCAAGGCACGCTTCGAACCCCTCGCAGCCCAGCTAATTAGCTCGCACGGTGACAACTGCCTACCCACCGAGGAAATTAGACGGCAGCTCAGCCATGATACCCCCAGCGCACTTCCCTCTCGGTCCTGAAGGTGCCACGATCCCCTCTAGAGGGCTTGGTACTTTCCAGCCTGACCCGAAGCTCTACCCCGCCGGTACGGTCAAGCAAGCTGTCCTAGCCGCACTCCGCGCAGGGTACCGACACATCGACACCGGGCTTCGCTATGGCGAGGGCCAGGGCGAGAGAGAGGCTGGAGAGGCAATTCGGGAGAGTGGCATCCCAAGGGACGAGATTTTCGTTGTCACGAAGCTGTAAGTTATTGTTACCCGCTAATAACTAGGCTAGTCCTTGCTATCCAACATTCCTGCTAGCTAACCGCAATGGTCGGCAAAGGGAGAATGTCTTTCATGGGCCTGAAGATGTGCGCGTCAATCTGGATATGGACCTGGAGAACCTGGGGCTTGATTACGGCGGGTTGACCCCGGGCGCGATGCGTCATTCCTCCTTAATTATTGAGCCATGTTTCACTAATGCGACCTCACGACTGTAGTTGACCTCTTCCTGATGCACTGTAATTAATGACATCCCTCAAAAGAACTGCTGGGCGAGAGGTCTAACTTTGGCCAGTCCCGTATGCATACAAAAAGACTGAAGAAGGGTACGGGACACAGCGTAAAGCAGATGGCAAGGTGAGTGGCTAGTCTAAGTACCAGGCACCTCGACACGCCCAACTTGAACACAATGACTAAAAACCACCTTCTTCTCAGCCCGTCATCGACATTGAGCTTTCCCGTGCATTCGACTTGACATACAAGGCAATGGAGGAGCTTGTCATTGCCGGCAAGGTCAAGCACATTGGTACTATAGCTTCTTCCCTCCCTGTGTCCGCTACAGCACGAAGGATGATTCAATAACCGCCTGTGCATTGACGGTAATAGGTATATCCAACTTCTCCTCGCCCAAGGTGAAACGCCTGCTCCGGTCGGCCAAGATCAAGCCCGCCGTCAACCAGATCGAGTGCCATGCACACTGGCCCCAAAAAGGCCTGGTAACGCTGTGCCAGGAGAACGGAATCCACGTCACGGCTTTTGGTCCGCTAGGGTGCACACCTATCCCGGCCTTGACTGGGAGATGCGGACCTGGTCCGCTCGAGGACAAGACGGTAAGGTCCACAAACAAAGAAAAAAGAAAGAGAAAAAAAAAGGCTGATGAGTACCTGTGGCGGTACCCTGTAGGTCCTCTCCATTGCCGCCAAATACGCAAAGACCCCAGCACAAGTCCTCCTGTGCTACTTGCTATGCCGAGGCATTTCCGTCATCCCCAAGAGCAATAGCCATGAACGGATCGTCGAGAATTTCGACTGCCTATTCGACTTGTCGGACCAAGACTTTCGCCTTCTCGACACCATCGCGGGTGAAAACGGAGAGCTTGGAGTTCGCAACCTCGAGTCGCGGGATTATCTTGGCTTTGACAACTACAATGAAGACGTCGAGGAGCCCTAGGCTGGCTAGTATATGCTGACTTGGGGAGAACTATCGCACGGGGCACTATATCGGGGTGCTTACCTTCTCGTTATGGGAGTACCTCGGTTTCCCCATGTACTTTCAATTTCTTTTTACCCAAGCCACACTAGACTACTATACAGAGTGGCTCGGCTGTCCTCTAATCAAAAGGAGGGCAGGCTTCTTCAAGTACTCTCTCCTCCTTGAGGGCGGCCCTTAAATTCATCATATTGTCTTGTCTTGTTGTGCTTTATCTAGTCTAGGTAATTACATCGTACGCCGGAGCCTTCACCTCCAAAAGTCCTACAGTTTCAAAATATTCAAAAATGTCGTTACGCGGCGGCCGCGACAGTGAGTTTCCTCGGAGATATTTTCGGCCCCTCCGAGCATGAAAGGGACTTCCGCTTGAAATTTACGAGTTACCATTGCTGATGTAATTAGTGCACTGAGGACAGCATGAGGCTCGATTGTTGCTTTGTACAATACAATACAATACGTGCAAGGCATCTTGCTGTATGAGGAACTTTTGCGTCGTCAAGCCGCCGGCTCTTGAATGTGCATGTACCTGGCCGGCCGTATGGGAGTCGAGTCACCTCATCTTCCCGTTTTTCAGAGTGTTAGGAGGTGTGGATTGAAACCACAGAAATACACGGCATCTTTATAACACTGATTAGCTCAACTATCGGCTCCCCCTGTCCCCACATTTCACGATCCACATTCTCAATCTTAAACCACCCACCCAAGGGGCGCAACCTAATTCTCTCACCACCAATTCCAGCCACAACATCCATCAAAACAGATCAAGGGCGTGTGGCTCAGTTGGTAGAGCGTTCGCTTAGCATCTCTTCTTCTATCTTCTAGATGATCCTCTGATGCGAAAGGTCCTGGGTTCGATTCCCAGCCCGTCCAAGACATTGTTTGCGGAGTTTGTATACAGACTCCACTTTCCCCTTTTTGAAATATGTTCCCCCATATTCTTTTTGTGGGGGCAGGGGGGCAGGGCATGGGAAAGTCGACACCTACCTATAATTAATTACCTTTCATACGACGGACGACAATTAGTTGATAAATAACTTTATAAGATTATAACGTCCAAGAGGTGACATGCGCGCCACAAAGTGAGGTGGTTAATATCTGTTGCCCTTTCCCCCGCAGTGTTCAATGTTCGCAATTTAATTCCCGTTGCATCATCAATTCCGGCAGACAGGGCAATATATTTTCTTTGGTGTGAAAAAACAGGGGGACCCTGGCCAATGTATGTGCATTTAGCCGACTCGAGACTGCCGCTGCACAGGGGGACTGGGGGAGGAATTCGTGGAGAACCCCTGTCGGTAAAGGTTTATCCTCCGAAAGTGTTTGCTTTTGGAATGGTGATGGTTGAATGGTGGGAATTCAGGTAGTGCCGGGGCTGGAATACCTTGTTTGTTTTAAGGGCTTAGGGAGTCGCAGTCGGCGGAGGGGATGTTCACCTGCTCGACACCTTGTTTATACGGAGGTTTGGGGAAACGCTTGGCAGGTATGGGCTGTGCTATATGTCTAGAGACATCCTCCGGTTCCTGTCGGTCAGGGAATGTTGGTTATTCTTTGAACGAATTTCGTGGCTCGTGCTGTAATTACCAAAGGGTTGGTGCGAGAGAGAAGACACCATGGTTTCACTAATCACCGCTCTCCTGCTCTGCTGGAGCGCCGTCGCCACCGAGGCCAGAGATGCCGCCCCCCCTCCAGTCTTTCCCGTATTCCATCCCCGAACAAACCCCCGAGGAAGCCACAATGGCGCCCGCGCCCTCCACGCCCGTCAAGCCGGGTCGACCATCACAGTGGACCTGTCCAAGACGTACCAGATCATCGACGGCTTCGGTACCTCCCAGGCGTTCCAGCGCGCAGTGCAGATGAGCAAGCTGCCCGAGGCCGAGCAGCGGCACGCCCTCGACCTCCTGTTCAGCACCACCAAGGGCGCCGGCCTGTCCATCCTGCGCAATGGCATCGGGTCGTCCCCGGACATGTCGTCCGACCACATGGTGTCGATCGCCCCGAAAGGGCCAGGGTCGCCCGACAAGGATCTGATCTACGCGTGGGACAACTCGGACAACAAGCAGCTGTGGATCAGCCAGGAGGCACAACACACATATGGCGTGCAGACCATCTATGCCGATGCGTGGAGTGCGCCCGGGTATATGAAGACAAATGGAAATGACGCCAACGGCGGGAGTCTCTGTGGTGTGAGCGGCGCCAAGTGCTCGAGCGGCGACTGGAAGCAGGCGTATGCGGATTATTTGGTCAAGTATATCCAGTTGTACAAGGAGGCAAACGTCACGGTCACACATCTTGGGTTTCTGAATGAACCAGAGTTGACGTGAGTTCCCCCCCCCCCCCTCTTTTCTTGGGGATACCTAATTATTCTAGATGCCTTGCTTTGCTATTAACACTTGTTGAAAATAAATAACAGAACAAGCTATGCCTCGATGCGCTCGAGCGCGCAACAAGCCGCAGACTTTATCAAAGTCCTGTACCCGACCCTGCAGAAAGCCAACCTCAGTAGCACCGTCGGCATCGCCTGCTGCGACGCCGAGGGATGGCAGAGCCAGGCCGGCATGCTCGGCACGCTCAAGTCGGTCGACGACATGCTCTCCATCATCACATCGCACTCGTACACGTCGTCCCCGTCGTCACCCATGAATACCAAGCACCGCGTGTGGCAGACCGAGGCGGCAGACCTGCAAGGCGCGTGGACGAGCGCGTGGTACAAGAGCGGCGGGGCCGGCGAGGGCTGGACGTGGGCCAACAACATCTACACGGCCATCGTCAACGCCGACGCGTCGGCATATTTGTACTGGGTCGGCGTGCAAGCCGGCAACACAAACTCGCACATGGTGCACATCAACAGCGGCAAGGTCGAGGCCTCGAAGCGGCTGTGGGCTTTGGGCCAGTGGAGCAGGTTCGTGCGACCCGGGGCGGTCAGGGTCGGGACATCGGGCAGCGCGAGCGGGATCAAGACGGCGGCGTTCAAAAATGTCGATGGGTCTGTGGCTGTCGTGTTCCTCAACAGTGGGAGTAGTGCGTCCAAGGTCAGCGTCAAGTTGGCGACGGGTGGGGGTAGTGGTGATACGGCCAAGGCGTGGGTGACGGATAACACACGCGAGGTGGGCGAGCTTGAGGCCACTATTGCGGACGGCCTGGCCAGTGCGAGTATCCCTTCGCGGTCCATGGCCACGATTGTGATATATCCTGCTGCCCCAGGTGCCAAGGTGTCCAGACTGCCCTAGGTACTCCTCGGCAAAAAAGAATGAAGAATTTGGTTGTCTCAAGCAGCTTCACAGGCCTAGACTAAAAGAAAAAGGTACTCCCCTTATTACTGGTGAAGGATCCTGGATTTCACTGTGTGGCCTACGCGCACGGTGTCAAGGCCTCTTCTGCTTCTTACAAGGCATGATGGAAAGCTGCGAATGCTTTCTTCTTCTTCTTCTTCTCCAAACCCCTTTCATTCCAGTACATGAGCGCGTTATTTTGCTCCCAACAAGTTGAACCGCTCCAACAACCGCCCAATTAATATGCCTGGCTTCATTCTCAATACAACCTCATACTCGCCAGGGCGAAAACCCCCTCCTGACCTTGAGCTTCGCTTCAAGGTTAAGGGCGCAGCCCTTAATCACAAGGTGTTCTGAGCCCTGATGGGTACATCCCTGCTGCCAAAGGAAAATGGAATGGCTCAAGCTACAGCCTACAGTCGCCTGGGAGAGGATTAGTAATTGGCAATGTATAATTCAAAAATCCCATAGCCTCAGTGGACACGAAGTCTGTCCGCGATGGGGATTTTTTGGAGAATATAGGTACTAGAATAGTAACTGTCAAGCGTGGTGCCGATGCATGTCTGTGTTGCTCTTATGTAATTATAAAGAGAATGAATGTAATCGCACGTTTCAGGCATGACTCAGCCGCTTAAAGACGAATGTTTGTATTGAGCATTGAGGCCTCAGTGCAAATCTGTAAAGACAGTTCGAGATTCGAAAATACCCGTCGACTAATTACGTCCCTAGGTATCCCTTTGAATTTCAAAAGGTAGGAAATGAGAAAAAGAGGAAGAAGAAAGTACAAAGGGAAGAACTATTCTAGTGACCAGGCACTACTTTCCCGCCGGTGGCTGCTGTTGCTGAGAGCCTTCCACGTCCGCCATTGCTCCGCTGAAGCCGGACACGCTTTGGGCTACGACGGCCCCGCCTGGGTTGTTGCCCTGGAGGGCAGCTTGCTGGCCCTGTTGTCTGGGGTTCATTGCGTTCTGCGGCTGAAATTGCATGCTTGAATGTCCTGTCTGGGGTTGAAAGCTGATCTGTTGTTGCTTTTGTTTCTGTTGTTGCTGTTGCGGCTGCATCGGTTGCTGGTAGTAGACTGGTTGGACACCAGAGAGACTTTTTCAAAGTGTTCAGGCAGCAGAGAGATTTTGTGCGTACCTCGGTGTCCGCCCCATGCGGAGCCGATGAAACTATCAGAGAAGTAAGGGATTTTGGACCACGTCTACTTCCCCATGACGTCCTCCCCAGTTCGTGGTGCTAACTATAGTTCTCACTTTGCCTCCCAAAGACTTCGAGAATTTAATTAGCTTGGAATTCTCAGATGAAATCAGCGAGTTTCTCGGACGCACAACTGACCGCGAGGCATCCGCTGCTTTTGCTACCAGCCCATGGGAAGGGCTAATTACAAAGAAAGGCCGAGAAAGCATGGGCCGCATATGGCAAGCATCTCAAGCAAGAAAAGAACTGGAAACGACCGTTCAAATTGCTGGACCACACACAACTGGAGCAGTTCTGAGAAATTGCTGTATCGAATTCTTGCTGGAACTGGTGCTGGATGGAGAGTACTCGTCTCTCTTGTCAGGGGGGATTAACACTGGCGAATAATGTAAGTTTTCAAGTCCTTGAACATTTGCTCAGAAACACCAACCTCGAAACTCAGGCTAACACTTGACTGACTGACGCAGACGGTTGTTAGGAAGGAGAAGGTGCAAGGAGACATCTTGGATCTATTTGAGAGCTTGTCAACCCCGAGCAGAACAAATCAAGGCCAACATCAGACTCTACAGCCGTGGCCCGGAATTGCACGCCAAGTCTGAGGCGATTTACATGGCCATTCTGGATTGCGTGCGCCTCAGCACATCCTGGCCGGACTCGTCAAGCGCTCGTGAGTCGCAGCCATTTGCATTTTCCATCACTTTCACTGTCATCATTTCTATGTTCTTGGTATTGTATCAAGAGGCAAGCTAACCATTAGCTTTACAGTCGAGTCATTCAAGGCCATTTTTAAGCAGAGCAACTACGCGCCAAGACTGGAAGATGCCAAAAATCCCGTGAATAAGCGGGTCAAAGAGTTTAATGAAACGGTCAACTTGTGCTCCAGTCGCCAAATTCACGACATTCACAACAATATCCAGTGGTTGAAGTCGCCGAGAATGACGACATATTTCCTCTTGGCCGGCTTCACCAAGGACTTCCAAGGTTAGTGAGAGAGGTCTGGTATTTGCTTTGCTCTTGCTTTTTCTTCTTTTTATCTTGACATCCTCCTCCATTTTCTCCCAGGAGAATATCCCCCACACATGTTTCCAACGTTTGATACTATCATACTAATTAATCAGAAGGATATTTATATCTGCTTGCAGCCCGCGTAGCTCAGCTTTCTGAGTTCGTACAGCAAGCACAGGAGCGTTCCGTCCAAGTCATCCAGGTCATCCAAGCCCCTACTCCTCAGCAGATTAATCCTGCCATCTCAAACTGGCAACTATGCCACTGTTTGGCAGTCAAATATGGCACTGCGCTAGCTGGAGGCCAAGATGCCGCCTCTACAGCCACGGTCGCCGTCGACGCCGATATCAAGACAGCAATGCGCCACATCTCTTGCCCACTCCAGCTCGAGAAGATGAGAGTCTTGACTCACATTCCCGAATTCCTGCAATGGCTCTGCGGCCTCAACTCAGCGTTTCTGGTGGTGCACGACAGCGAAAGCTCCGATTCCGGTGGGGCACTGTCAACGCTGAGCCTCATGGGATACACGATGCCAGCTCCCGACCTGTGGACCCTCTCCTTTTTCTGCGGGCTGCATGCGGCCGTTGGTGCCAAGTTTCAAGGCGGCAAGGGCCTTTTGGGCGCTGTGACACTCTGCAGTAACTCGGCAAGTCGGGGTGGCAAACCTTTGCGAGTCCAGTGGATCCAAATGCTATGGCACAGCGCGCGTAATGGCGGGTGATTTGGACATGATAGGCTCGGTGCTCGCCATGGCCTTGAGCCAGCTCCCCGCTCCCGGCATAGTGTTTGTGCTCGTGGATGGAGCCCATTGGAACGGCACAGAGAGGGACGCTTTGGTGAGATGCGAGCGGTGCTACGGTTTCTGTCTCGACTGGTTGATCAGACACAGGCGGCAAGGCGGGGCCTCGTGCTCAAGGTGCTGGTGACGAATCCATCCCCGAGACAGCGCCCTGGGTGGGATCTCGCGGTGCAGGACCTGTATATGTAATGGCAGACGTCACGGAACTGAGACTAAAGAGTGGTGCCTCGTGTCAAAGCAAAGAAAGGCGCTCCGCCGTCCCTGGACGCATACAATATCGGCATGTATGTGAATGACATGAACATAACTGAAATCAGCCTACAAAATTCCAGTGACTTATTACATGATAATTGTAGTTGAGATTGCTAGCCAAGTGATGTGAGGGGAACAAGTGGTAACGAAAACTTTGATACTGGAAAACGGATGAACATGTAAACAGACCCCCTTTTCACCTAGTCGTGACCGTGAACCCCGCCAAGATAAGAGATCTAGTAGCCTTGATGTGAATAGAGTTTAGGCGTTTGATTCTTCAATCCCGTTCTATGTTGTGTACTGGAATATATTTGGTATAGGATGATAAATGAGTGAAAAGTGCACTCCATGTACCAGGAAGCATGAAAAAATAATGAAATCGTACTGCCAAATACCTACTACCTATCAAGAGATGCACTATCTGTTTTGAAAAGTTACCTACCTACCTACCAGGTACCTAGGTAGGTATCCAAATCCATGCGCCAAACCATCCGCCGGGGAAAAAACAAGAAAAGAAAAGAAAACACTTCCTGTTGTCCTAATAGGCGCCTGTCCGTCGATTAAAAAAAAAAGAAGAAAAAAAGAAAGAAGTAACGCCCGCTTGCTTGCTTGGTGGTATCTTGAAACAAAAGTTTACTCCATCATGATTTACCCTGATTAATTACCTTTATTTCCCCCAACCGTTGTCGTGACATTTCCTTTTAGTGTCCACTTCTGGGGATCCCCCTGGTCGATGATGTACTCCTTCAACTGCCCTTGTTGCACGCAGTATGCCCGCATGCCGTCGTGGACAGCCACCGCCGAGACGTTGGTCATCCCTGGAGACCCTTGCTGCCAGGTCCCCTTGGGCTTGTCGTACCAGTGCACGACGATGGATCCATTGTTGAAAAGAAGCACGAGGAGGATGTTCTGCTGCCCCGTGCTGGACGCCGAGGTCCATGAAGTGGCGGAGAGCCAGGGCGACTTGTATGGTACGATGCTGCCCGGGTCGGCGAGGGGGAATTCTTGGCCTGCATGGTGGGTTCTTGGAGTCAGCTTCTGAAACACTGGTGGTGAAAGCTATTCAGGAGGGGAAAAAAGGTATACCTTTGTTGAACGGCGCAAGACCATCAGCCTCATTCCGTACAGACTCGACCAGCCGCCCGTTGACTGCCATGTAGATGCGCTGCCCCACTGGATCGGTGGCCCCGACGTTATCGGGTGTGAAGGGGACGATGGCGAGGGGTGTATTGTCATTCTTGGCAACGGACTGCTCCCAATAGGACACGTCCCACGAGGAGGCGTTCAACTTCAAGTTGTTCTTCAGCGTCACGACCTCTTGCTTCTCGTTCTGGTAGAGGACGATGGAGGAAGAGTTGGTGCAGTCGAAAGTGCATGCGTCCGAGAACGAGGCGATCTGGGTGCCCGGAGCAGCGGGCCTGGCCCCTTGGTTCGCGAATTCGCCCAGCTTCCATTCTCCTCCAGGGGCGGCGACAACAAAGCTCAGCGTCTCTGTGTTGTTGAGGTAGCGGATGTTGGCCCAGGCCCCAGTCGGTGGATGGTCGACGGCAATGGCGGTCCCGTTCAGGGGCAAGATGGACAGACCCAAAGCCGAAAGCGCTGTCTTGACGCTGGTGACGGTCCAATTGTTTGTGGCCACGCTCCACTGCGAGAACATCAAGCCGCCAGACGGATCTTGGAAGTAGACGGTGTAGACGAGATTTCCCTTTGCGTCGGTCCATTTCGCCGCGGCCAATTTGGTGTTGCTCAAGATGTTGGAGGTGATCGTTGCCGACAGAGGGGGCGGCTGTGACTTGTTTTTCGGCAGGAGCCCGCCTACCACACCACCCATCACACATCCCACCAACACGGCAATGATGCTGACCCCGAGCATTATTCGACATTTGTTGCTCAGATTGTGAAACTGGTTCCTTCTCTCCTGAAACCACGACTCTTTTGGCCCATCCCGACTCCGTTCTCGTTCCTGGTGACTGAATGTGCGGCTGTGGGAGCGGGACGGTCGTTCGTGTGCCCCTTCTGCGAGAGAGCCGTCGTCAGGATCATATGGGAGTGGGAGCGTAGGCCTGTACCCCTTGTAGTCTTGGTGTGAGGGGTTGATGAATGCTGGCGAATCTTTGCTTTCGAGGTCGGAGCTGCTGTGGTGCTGAATCGGGAGCCCCAGACTGGGACGCGGTTCGGGGCTGCCGTCACGTTCGGCCGCAATGTGTTTGGCCATGACGGCCGTCTTTCATTGAGGACGGCGATGCAAAGGTGAAGACAACAGCGGCGACCAGGCCAGTCATGACCCGGGCCACGGCAATGTGGAGTGCTGAAGGGTAGCACTGGGGCAGGTCACAGTTTGAGGAAGAGGCGAGAGCGTAGCCGGGAAACCGGGAATCTACTCTAAAAGGCCCTTCATCTTGGCTCCCACAGCACCCAGAACTAAGGCACGGGTTTTCCCGGTTCTCTTGGCTTAGTGTTGAAGCTAGGGGGTTGAAGCTAGGGGTTGAAGCTAGGGGTTGAAGCTAGGGGTTGAAGCTAGGGGTTGAAGCTAGGGGTTGAATCACAGCTTCCCCGATCCAAAATTCCACAAGCTTTGATTCTGGAGCCAATGGATAAGCCTCAACAAGGTCAAAGCGCCCACCGTATCAGGATGGATCGCGAGATAGCGTCGACCAGCCTTGTTGCTCTTGGTCAATAGCGCAGCAGTTTGACAGGGGCGTTATCCTCAGAGGCACGCTTGGATGAACCCAAAGTCCGTGTGACTTTCTTGGGCCCCCGCTGAATCGTTGCCGATCTGCCGGGTTGACAGAACTTGGGAATACAGCCTCCGTCGATGGATGAACACAAAAGCCTCAAAGGACGCATTTGAGCCCAAATGTGCGGATTGCATGTCGATTCTTGGCGGGCAACTGCGGGCAACTGCGGGCAACTGCGGGTTCCACGTCGACGGTTACTGGTTACCGACCACCCGTTTAAATTGATGATCTTAACTTGATGATCTGTCTCCAGCGTCCAAGCTAATGACCATACCGTGTCTTGGCAGCAGACGTTATCCCTGAAACTTGACCCGAACCAACTGCCAGTGCATGTCAGTGCTGACAGATCCTAGTTCTAGCCACCCCAATTTTCTTTTGCAAGCGCGTTCTCCCTGTCACCGAAAGCGGCCTGGCTTGTCGAATCCTGCCCCCAGAGTTTTGTAGTTTTACGCGTGGCAGACCGCTCGGACAATCCCCTCCTTCGGCATTTGGTCATCGGAATCCTGGCCCCCGGATCAACTTGACTTGGGTCACAAGAATGCTCACCTTACCCAGTCCCCAATATTTGAACCTCTCATCCTGTTCTTGTCCAATAACTATTGCGATGCGGTACGCACGTTTTCATTCTTCGTGAGGGAGGTCTACTACTCAAACACTACCCCTGAATTATTTTACTTTACGTCTATGGTAGCCCGCGCGAGCCAGTGAAGTGTGGACCATTGAAAAACCATGCCTAAGTGATCATTTGGAGATGGATGAAGGAGAAATATCCGGGCATATTCAATTGACCCCCTCACCAGCCGAGAGCCCTCTTTTCTCTTGTCTCTCACGTCCCAAGTCTTGACCTTGCCCATTATCAAGTTCCTGATAGAGCCTATTAATTGCTGCCTCGAGTCTCTCTATCCCATTTCAATGTCAATGTCTTGTCTCTCCGACTTGACTCTCTCGTAGGTCTTTGCTCGCCGTCTCTTCCACAATAAGTAGAAAACAGCAACAAGTAACGGGATAGTCACGGCCCAGTAAACCCAAAAACTAAGGGATACCGCCGAACCCATTGTTTGTAGCGTCGGGAAAGTTGAAGAAGGGAAGTCGGTGAGTTGTTAATAGGTAACTTAATTACAGCCACGAGTGTGCTTTGAAGAAATATAGTACCGAGAAGAGATGTCCCCTTGATGGCTTTAGACTGGAGCTTTCTCGTGTGTGCAAGCTTTCCTTGATCCGCAGCCATCTGCAGGCTGCGTCTGCTGTCTTTTTGAGCAAGGGCGTTGTAGCTGTTTTATAATTTGCCAGACAGTCCATCAGTATCTATATCAGGTAGTCGTCAGGTTTAATAACCCAGATTTCTTACCGTGCTTCGTTGGTACACTTGACAACGGCGGTCTTTGAAGTCGGAATCATTCATAGTGTCTTGCTTTTGCGAGATGATACAAACTTGCTAATTATTGATTTGTTCCCGTCAAAGAAGTTGAAATAAAGAATCCACAGAATCTTGTTATGAGAAAAAAGAGTCACAGAACAGCAAGAGAGACATCGTCCCGTTGTTTTGGGCAAGGCCGTGATGGTCCTCTGATAATTGATTGGTGTTTGACCTGATAGGCTGGTCTATCAAAGCTGGCAATCATGAATTCTTGGAGGCTGTTGATGGGCAGTTAGAGGCAATGGAACGTTCGATGATTTGGACAAGGCAGAAAGGAAAATTCGTCTTCGTCATCTGTAAACAAAACCAATAACAATGATAACGGAGAAGAAAGCTCGTTGGTGTGCTCCCAACCTTTAAAGGTCTTACAGTCATGTTGACAATTGTCCCTTTCACACTGAAGGGTTAGGGTTACCATCGTCACCAAAAGTTCAACTGAAGCCCAAGATATTTATTTTCCCAAAAAAATTGCCGAGTCGTCTACCTGACAGAACGCGCATAACTTTCTCTCAACATAATAACTTACTCTTCTGCCTTTGCATTCATCCCAAACTCTATACCGTAAACCCCAATAATGCCATCCGCGGAGCCCATCACTGTTCCAAGCTCCGCCTCTGCCCGAACCATTGACGCATCCCCGCCTCCGCCCCGGGATCTCACCCCCTCATCAGCCGCCGCCGCCATCGACGCCGACGCCAAGCTCATCTACAACTACCACCGCCTCTCTCTCTCCACCCCACCACCGCCATTGTTCCACCCAGACGCCATCTTTGTGCTCTGCAGCCTGGACACCCGCGTCGCCTCGCGCGCAGCAGCCCTCTTCCTGTCCTCCTCCTCCTCCTCCTCCTCCTCCCCGGGGGACCCCACCAAAAACCCCCCCCTCCTCATTTTCTCCGGCGGTGTCGGCAGCCTCACATCGCACTTTTCCGAATCCGAAGCCAGCATCTTCGCCGCCATCGCCATCCGCGCGGGTGTCCCGCCCTCAAGCATCATCACGGAGCCGCACTCCACCAACACGGGCGAAAACGTCCGCTTCACCTACTCTCTCCTCCAGCGCCTCGTTGACGAGGGTAAACTCCACAAGATGCCGCAGACATTCTTGCTCGTGCAGAAACCCTACATGGAACGTCGGACCTACGCGACCTTTGTCAAGCAGTGGCCTGCCCCTGATAATAACCCCGAAGAAATAAAATTCAGCGTCACGAGCCCGGAGCTAGAGTGGCACGCGTACCCGGACGCCGAGAACCCGCGCGACTTAGTCATCAACATCATGGTGGGCGACCTCGTGCGGATCCGCGACTACCCCGCGCAGGGGTTCCAGATCCCGCAGGAGATTCCGGCGGAGGTGTGGGCCGCGGGCGAGAGGCTCATGGCCGCCGGGTACACGGCGCACTTGCCGTAATGTAATTAATGTCTTCCTCTTCAAGTTGAGATTTCTTTCTTTGTTGTTGTCATCTGGTAAGTACCTAGGTACCTACCTGAAATGCCAAGGATAAAAAAGGTCGAACCTTCCATATTTCACTCAGTAATTAGGGTTCGTCACCCGCACCTTCAACTGTGGTTTATAGCTCGCGCCTTCCCTCTCCCTTTCGCCTTCGGGCACCGGCTCGACGACAACGGCCACGAGTGGCCAATTGGCCAATTCGCGCGGTCGTAAAACACCCTCCCCCCCGTTCGCGGGGGGGGATGGATTCGATTCCCCTACCGTTCGAAGTAAAACCCCCACCGGGGTTTTCGCAACCGGCCACCTCCTCTGAGTTGGCCGGCGAGCTTTTTGTCTTTTTCTTCAATTTATTTATCTTTTTAAACTTTCTTTAATTCAGCTTCGCAACAAAGCCAAAGTATAATACACTATCATAACCCCCATCATTTCATACAAGTCATTCATCACGGACATCAATCATTGTCGCAATCATGAATCCGGCCTGCCGCATTATCACATCCTTCAGTGCATCAACCCACAATAGCAGGCGTCAAAATCAGAACCACCCACTCCACCTGGCCATCACCATTCTTGAGCGGCGCCCAGTGACTGACCAGCTTCCGCATCTTGGGCCCAAAGAACACATGGCTCAGAATCTCGGCCCCTCGATCCAACGTATCGCTGAGTCTCGGTCGGCCTGACTCACTTTCTGGAGCCGGCGTCGTCCTGTGTGCCCTGATGACGCTCCCCGTCCTCGAGTGTTTGTGTGCCGCTTGTCTTGCCGACTGTTCGGTGCTGGCCAAAAGATCCGCGCTCGTCGCCTCGCCCGCAGCCATCTTGTCCATCACGCTTGTCCGGAGCGTCTTGTTGACGCTCGGAGAGTTGATGTAATCTGCTAGCACCATGAAAATATCCTGACCGAGGACAGCATTGCTTTCGGTATCCCTCAAACCAAGCAGCTCCAGTGCAGACGAGGAGCAGAACGAGACCGGCATGCGACCCATACCATGACGCTTATCACCGTGATTCTGCTGACTCAGGGTCGGCTCATACCGCATAACAAAGAAGCGAGAGTATGGCGTAGTCAAGTCGTCCGTCCGTCGCTCGATTTGGGGGCTCCGGGTCATGTAGGCCCGTCTCTTAGCAGAAGGAGGATCATCCTGTGCCGAAGTTGACGACGCGGTCGTTGACGGTGTGCTCGGCCGCGACTGTGTTTTGTTCCGTCCAGCTGACTTTCTGGAGAAACGTCTAAAGAACCGAAGGCGGCGTGAACGCGGTCTTGGGCTTCGCATGCCGGCTGGCGTGTCTGGCACCAGCTCCTGGCTGACAAGTGCCCTCCAAGCAGGCCGCTCCTGGGCGTTGATTGTGTTGCCCGAACTTAGCTCCTCGCCTGGAAGAGTAAAGTTCAGAATGCGGAGGATGTCCTTGTAGTCTGCGCCCATGTTCTCCGACACGTTGATCTGTGCGCCAAGATGGTATCGTACGATGCCGTGCTCCAGTAGTGGACAGATAAACAAGAGATTCCAGAAGGCAGAGCCATCCTTTCGGTGATTGATGACCAGTTCTGTTGTCTCACGCCCCATAGAAACCGACTCACGAATGCGTCGAGCTGCATCGTTATCGGTGGAGATACCCTGCAGGATCCTGCAATTCTTCTGCATCATTTCGTGGCGCTGATATCCCGACATCTTCAAGAGCCCATCCGAAACATACATCATCGGGTTGTCGGGCTCCAGTGGGTCTGTGAGGCAGAATGCGTCACCAAGGCCAGGGTATGCCGATTTGAACCCCCCCGTCAAAGTGCAACTGACTGATAAGGAGCTCCTCATGCATTGGGCAAGCTGGTACTTGACAAAGTCCGGGTACAGGGTCTTGGCAAGCCGCTCCTCGACAGAGATCTTCGCATCTTGATACAGCCTTTCCAATGGGGGCAGCGCTGACCTTGCGCAATGTTTTGTGTTGGCTTTGAGGCCAGTTGACAGGTCGGCTGGTAAGCTTAACGGGGATGTCGCCGTCACACCGGTATAGTTGGTCGATATATGACTGATCAAATTCGTCATGTTGCCAAAGAGTCGAGTGTACTCTTCCACCTGGTCGTTCACATTGTATCAGCGGCTATCGATGAAGAGAAGAAAGGATTCATAGAGTTAAACCTTCAATAGAAACTCAACGTCAGCGGCACACTGCCTACTCTGTGCAAACTGGCCCAGCCTCTGGCCTGTTGTGGGGTTGCCAAAGGCCATCTTGATCATCTCCCGATCAAAGAAATTTGGAACCGACTTGGTAAGAGGCAGGGGCTCTCTAAAGGGCGAGCTGTTTCTGCTCCCCAAGGATATCGAGTCCACATTGCCAGTCCCCTCGAAGCTCAGTGGTCTCGCAGAGCGGGAAACAGAGCGTATAGATCCATCCAAGTTGTAGTCCGTGTATTGTCGAAACGCCGACTGGTTTGTGTGCAAAGACAAGCCCGAGTCGCTCCGGAGTCGCAGGTGCCAATTCTTTGGCTGCGGCTTTGGGGTCGTCCCGGAGACTGGAGGCGGCGACAGCGCGGTAGTGTTCACTTCACTTGCTCTGGGGTCAAATCGAAAGGGCAGGACGAGTACCGGATTCGACTGGGCACTGCAACGCCTGCTCCAATCATCACCCAGTGTGGACAGCGAGTCAACTGTATCCCTCTTCAAGGAAAGCATCATGACGAACAAAAACAGCAAACTGAATGAGAAAGCAATAATTGTTTGGAAATTTATTAGGTTCAAAGAACGCAAAACTGCAGAAACAACCCAGAATTACGGGGTTTGAGCGCAAAAGAGCGAAGAGATGCAAGACGGTCCAGCTGAGATTGGAGACATTGAGGAGCAAGAAGAGCGGTATTCAGATAGCGGCCAGGGGAAGTCTTAAGCATGACACTCCCGCGCTCTCAGGCAGCAATGACTCGACCAACGGCTCCATTCACTTGGCTAGCAAGTCAATGAACTCTGCAGGAAACAAAAGTGAATAACGAGTGGACTTGGTGGAGAAAGACGTGAAGAAACGGGACGCCGACATGTGGAAACCTGACGGCTTCGAGGGGCTTCTGTTTGGCGACAACAGCCATGTGAAGGGCGCGAGCGGGTCGGAATGAGATGGCACCCAGCCGTCTGGATTATCAGCGAGTCGAGTACAAACGGCGTAAACCTTATGACGGGTAGACACAGCGGATCCGCTCCTGTCTACCACTCGGTAGATAAGCTGTCGTCTTGATCGTCTTGTTAGGCTTCCATGTCAGTGTTGTACCCTGATGCTAACTTGGCTAGGGGCAATCGTGACAGGCGGTGGCCGGAAAGCCCAAGACGAACTGGTGCAGCGAATCCAGAGGAATACAGATGGAGGAAGCCGGGTACTGTTTGGACCGAGACCCTGACGTGAACGCATATCCGCAACTCCAGGCCATACTATGCTCGGAGACGGGTAGCACCCGCGACAAACATGAGAAGGGAAGCCCTTCCGAGCCTCGTGCTACCCAACTAGATGAAGGGTCATGTGGACTGGTACACAGTCAGTCATTTCGGTCAGTCGGCCCTGGCTGGGTGCTAGGAGGTCTAGGCACTTGTGGGTGCGGCTGTGGGGGTCGTGGAATAGCACTTGTGACCTATTGGCCTAATATGGCCAGATATCAGAGGAATGTATGACGGTCTCGTTGCCGTACTCATTACACGACAGCAGAAAATAGTCCGATGTTGATTTGGGGAAGCTGTGGTCTTGAGGAAAGTGGCGAGGGGCAGGCGGTGCCTGAAATTGTTCGAGTCGCCAGCACACCTGACGGTTGACACTGCTGTCGTCCAGCCACGCGAGAGGGTCGCTCATAATCTCAAAGCCGGAAGCGGGCATGCTACGTATTGGCTTCTGGACAAGAGTCAATACCTGGTTGGGTTCTGCGGTGGCAGGTTGGGCAACAGGAGCCAGTAACTGACCACAAGTTCCAGGTCTGTGACCCTAACGCGGCCGATTGCCACGAGACAGACTGCCAGCCAAAAGCGTTTGCTTGGCTGGGGGAGGACATTAGAGATGGTTTGTTAGACACGGCGTCAGGGGGATACGGGAACGACCTGAGCGAGTGCGGCCGTGAACGGATGGCAAGACGAGGTAAAAACCATGGTGGGTGTTATGGTGGAACCCTGGATCCCCAAACCTGGTTGCTTGAGGTTGGGGCTGTGGTGCATCGATGCACAGGGCAGATCGCTGCTTCCTTCCACCAACCAGTGAGGTCAGTGCAGAAATACAGGGGTTGGGGGTTCCTGCCTCCGAGCCTCCTCACTGTTGCCGTCTTAGCGTACGTACCACTCCACTGCGCGCCCCGATTGCATGCATGGCAGTAAGATAGCGCTGCCGAGCCCGATCTTCGCAGGGAGTTCAGAACTCGAACTTCAGATGGATTTGGATCTCCATCCAACCTCCATACCTCCACCGCCCGACACCGGCAGATGGTTGACCATTGGATCTCGCTGGGTTGGCAACGGTCGTACTTTCCAGGTTCCCTGAAGAGGGGCCACTTGAGCCGGCAATATCGGATTGGATTGGATGGTCGTGTTTTCCCGTCAACTCGGTTCGGGTTCAGCACATCCAGAATTACCCCGACCCAGGCACATTCCCCTCATTCGGGTTCCTTGAATCTCGATGTGGATGGCCCGCCCGAGGAAGTGTATCCCAACCCACGTGCCAGATTGGCACCTGTACAAATACCTTATTCATTATCACGAAACCACGCGATGTACAACGTACTGTACGTCAATCAACCCATGCTTGCCGTGGCACACACATCACCCGCGACGCAATGGAGAGGGGTCTCCTGTCTCTCGCGTATGTACCACACAAGCTTATGGTGAAGGTGTTTTGGCTGGCAAGTTGGGTTGCCCACAAACCACAGCAAGGTTTGGCAGGGAAGCAAGTGCTTTCCCACGCGCATTGGATTGATTGCTCGTGATCGGCAGCATATGAATCTGCAGATATAGGCATGCAGGCACCTGCCACACCTTGTACCCGCTGCAGGGAGGGCGGGTGGCTACTATATCCATCTATTCAGGGGCAGCCTCCGAATATATTACCCCTTTCCTGCGGGTGAATTCCTATCTTTTATCTCTGTCTTGTCGTATTACATACAAGCCAGGGCATGCTGCCAGTGGACATCTCCTTTGTCCACGATTCCTCCCCAGCTTCTTCTCCCCACCGCCGTCACCACCGTGTTGTTACACGACGACGGGACAATGATGATGGCTCGTCTCTTTGCTGTTTGTTGTTGGCTTGGTCTTGCGAGCGAGGCGCTTGCCCAAAACGCCTTCGATCCCCTCGCTTATGTCGACCCATTGATCGGGGCGAGCGAGGGCGGCAATGTCTTCCCCGGCGCGTCTCTGCCCTACGGCATGGCCAAGGCCGTCGCCGACACCAACAGCAGCAGCAACCAGGGTGGGTTTACCCTGGACGGCTCCGTCGTGACGGGCTTCAGCTCCATGCACGACAGCGGTACGGGAGGGAGCCCGAGTCTGGGCAATTTCGCCCTGTTTCCCTACACAAACTGCCCAAGTAGCGACATTGACCAGTGCGCTTTTCCCAAAAAGACGCGTGCCAGGTTCGGCGCCTTTTCCAACAGCAGCGTGTCCGCGAAGCCAGGAAACTTTGGCATCACCTTGAACAGCGGCATCCGCGCCGAGATGACCACCACGCATCACACCTCCATCTTTAGGTTTTCCTTCCCTTCGGTTGGTTTGGACGGGCAACCAGCCCAGCCGCTCATCCTGCAGGACCTTACAGACCTCGCCGACTCAAGGCAGGATAATGGCACCGTGTCGGTGGATGCCGGGACGGGCCGCATCACAGGCAGCGCTCGCTTCTTGCCGAGCTTCGGTGGCGGAAACTTTGTCTTGTATTTCTGCACAGATTTTGCTGGCGCCGACATCCTCGACAACGGCATCTTTGTTAACAGCAGGGCCAGTGCGGGGGTCAAGAACCTCACCATCTCCAGATCCATCAACGGCTATCCGCTCCCGGGGGGGGCTTTTGTGAGGTTCAAGTCAGGTGCCAACCCGATATTGGTGCGGACGGCTACGAGCTTCATCAGCGTCGAGCAAGCTTGTTCGCATGCCGAGACGGAAATTCCCGACTTTGACTTTTCGGCCGTGTCCAGTGCGGCAACAGAGGCATGGCGGGCCAAGATGAGCCCCATCAAGGTGTCAACCAAGGGGGTTAACGAGTCCATGGTGACAAACTTTTATAGTGGCATCTACCGAACCATGATCAACCCCCAGAACTACACGGGGGAGAACCCGCTCTGGGACAGCAATGAGCCTTATTTTGACTCATTCTACTGGTATGGGGTGTTCAGTTGGGATTTATCTCGGGAACTTATCTAACGCCCTGCTCCCAGCATCTGGGATCTTTTCCGTTCACAGCTCCCATTTCTCACCATCACGGACCCCGCTGCCGTGGCCGAGATGATTCGCTCACTCATCGACACCTACCGGCATGTTGGGTGGCTACCAGATTGCCGAATGAGTCTCAACAAGGGTTATACCCAGGTGCGCTTGCAAACATAAGCAAACATGAGGTCTTTTTTCTTTTAGCACTGACACCAAAAAGGGGGGCTCCAATGCCGACAATGTGCTCGCCGACGCTTATCTCAAGGGAATAGACGACGGCATTGATGTATGGAACCCTACCTAAACATCATCTTGTGCGCACATGAGTACTGAATTTACATGACAGTGGGATGACGGCTACGCTGCCGTTGTGAAGGATGCTGAAGTCGAGCCTTACGACTGGTGCTGCGAAGGACGCGGCGGCCTCGACAGCTGGAAATCCCTTGGCTACATCCCTGTCCAAGACTTCGACTACAAGGGCTTTGGCACCATGACGCGCAGCATCTCTCGGACGCTCGAGTACGCGTACAACGACTTTTGTATCGCCCAAATGGCTGGGGGGCTTGGCAAGGCGGCAGACCGAGAAAAGTACCTCGAGACCAGCGGCTACTGGCAGAACCTCTACAAAGCTGACCAGAACTCATCATGGTGGAACGGGACCGACACCGGGTTTGTGGGCTTCTTTGAGCCTCGGTTCCTGAACAAGACATGGGGCTTTCAGAATCCTCTTAACTGCAGTAATCTTGACAGCTTTAGCGTCTGCTCGCTTCAGAACAGTGGGAGAGAAACCTTTGAGAGCAGCATATGGGAGTACGGGTTGTACGTCATTTACTTATTTCTCTGCCCTCTTCTTGAATCCCACAACAACACATCCTTAATTAACATCCACTCCTCACAATCCAGCTTTGTTCCGCACGACCAAGCAACGCTTATGACACTCTACGGCGGTCCCGAAGCCTTCGTCCGCCGCCTGGACTACCTCCACGACCACAACATAACCTATATTGGCAACGAGCCGGCCTTCCTCACCGTATTCCAATACCACTACGCCGGACGCCCCGCCCTCTCCGCGAAGCGAAGCCACTTTTACATCCCGTCCTTCTTCTCGCCGACCCCGGCAGGCCTCCCGGGGAATGACGACTCCGGCGCAATGGGCTCCTTCGTCGCCTTCTCCATGATGGGCCTATTCCCGAACCCAGGACAAGACGTCTACCTCATCACGCCGCCTTTTTTCGAGTCCGTCAACATCACGCACCCGCTCACAGGCAAGACGGCCACGGTCCGCAACGTCAACTTCGACCCGTCCTACCAAAACATCTACATCCAGAGCGCGACGCTCGATGGGGCGCCATACACGCGCAACTGGATCGACCACAGCTTCTTCACGCAGGGGAAACAGCTCGTCCTGACACTCGGCCGCAACGAGAGCGCGTGGGGCACGCGCGTCCAGGACCTGCCGCCGAGCTTGGGGCAGTATGCCGGCTTCAACGGGACATATTCGGCGAAGAAGCGGACTCGGATGATGATGTCAAGTGGTGGTGGTGGTGGTGCCAGAACCAGGAGCTACAGAGGGGAATTCGGCGGTACCTTGGGGGGGAATAAATGGGGGTCGTGAACATAACTGCCTAGGTAGCTTTTTTCTTTCTTTCTTTTTTTTATCTTTGTGTTTACTTCGTTCAATTTATCACTGGCAGCAGCCTTGCTCTTTAAACAAGAAGCATCATTAATCCATCCGCCGAGGCTCGGGCCAAAAGAAAGGGTCAATACGGCCAGGGTTCAACCATATCAATGCGAAGTGTTGGCCTACCTGTCAGCGTGAGGGCTCTTTATTTTCTAGACAACATATGATGAGAAGCCCCGGATGCCCAGGACAGACCAAGACAGACCAAGACAGACCGTTTATGTTCCCAAGAACGCATGACTAGAAGCCCTCAACGGCCTAGCATTCCCCAACCATTGTTAATGGAGCTATTTTTAGGTTGCAAATCCAGGTCTGACGGTGACAACCGCATCCCTCACTCAGCCATTCCAGGCTGCCTAAGTCCACTAAGCAGAGCAGAGCAAAAGGGAAGGGAGCTGGAAACAATCACATCGCCAGTCGTGTCACTGTACCCTAATGACATGAGACGGTCAAATAATGTCAAATCGTTGGTCCACTGATAAGGGTTCGCTATGGGCTACCTAACTATCGCCGGGCCACTACATACGGCGTGAAAGGAGTAGAATAATCTATACCTGAGGTATCATGTGAGGGTTTCCGACGCCAACGCCTGTTGATCAAGTGTTATTTCATGCACATCGTAAACCCGACCTCGCTAGTGTAAATAGTCCATCACAAATGTGTGACCATCCATGCACGTCCCCCAAACATGAGGGGGCACCGAAAACATAGGAACATTCCCAGAGGTGCTAGGAAGTAACGAAAGGAATAGGAACCGGAGCCCAAGGGAGAATAAGAATAAGAGGTACTAGAGGAATCAGTGCGTTTGGGGTCAATCGGTGGAATGGGAAATTAGTGGATTTGGGAAATCAGCAGCTTGGGGTACCAGTGAACTAGACAACCAGTCGAGTTGGGTGCCAGTCGATAGAGGAATCAGGGGACTGAGGTGTCAGACAGATTAGAGGAATCAGAGAGTCAGTCGTCCCAGGTGAAAGGCTCGTGAATATCTCCGCATCGATCGCAGAGGATACTATCGGGATCGTAGTTGTCACCTTCCTCAGTATACTCCCAGTGGGTCATTGGCTGGCCCAGCATCCGGTCAAACTCGACCCACCTCCGCGGGTATTCTTGATCGCGGTTGTTTGGCACGCGTTTCCACAATGTCCGGCGCTTCTTCCACATCGATTCTGGATGTCCCGTCTCCTCAGGGGCGGGAGGCATGTCGGAAAGTGGGTGGTACATATGGTGGTGATGGATGTGTGGATGGATGTGTGGATGGGGGTGGATGTCGTCGAGGTCCGAGTCACTCAAACTTGCTTCGTCGGCATATTCTTTCGCAAGAGCCTTCCAGGTCCGGATGGCCTTTAGCTCTACGGCGAGGTCTTGCATCGGGCGGATCTGATTGCCAGCCTGAAGAAAGGCGGCCTTGGCTCTCATAAGTAGTCCGTCATCCTTCACCATCCCCGACAGGGTTGAAGCCGCCTTATGGCCCATTTCGCAAGCGGGGAGGCCGGTGAGCATGAGTTCGTTGAGAGAGCATCCAAGATCGTGAACCCCCAGCTGGTGGAGCTCATGGTCGGGGCTGCCGAGGAAGTTGGTGCCGAAGTTCACAAAGTCAATCCTCAAAGACTCCAAGTTGGGCAGGAGACGAGGGCACGGCAGCGTCTTGTCATGAGCCGGGTCAAAAGGTGCCAGCAAAGCATCGAGAAAGTCGGCGGTTTGCATCCAAGTGTAGCTACGGAAGCCTTTGCGAGACAAGGTCTGGTCTTTGACACGAGGCTGTATCTTGAGGGTGTGGCTCTTCTTCGCACCGCCAGGATAGAGGTGCATCATTTTATGAGTCCGCTTCTCGTCGTCGTAGTATCTGGCGATGATGCGAAAGTTGGCCTGCTTGATATTCTTACGGAACTCGAAAGCGAGATTGGAGAAGTTTCGCAGGGCAACGTGGCTAGTGAAGGTAAAGGTGTTGTTCTTCCACAAGAAGCGATTGCCCTCTACCAGATAGGCCCGGCATGTCGCTAGAAAGCCAATGGCAATCTGGTTGACACGGCTCTTCTCCGAAGCCGTCATGGTGGTAGAGTCAGACTTGCAGAGCGGGTCAATGATGGGGCCCTTGCTCGTCATCGCGTACTCCAGAATGTGAAGCTGGACCTCGACAGGCAAAACTGGCAGTCCAGGAGGGATGTCGGTGGATGAACGAGTATGTCGAACCTTCAACTTCTTCGCAGGTGGGTTTCGGCCGTTGGCGGACCATGATTGTTGGTTAGCATCAAAGGAGAATGAAGGTGACCAGGAAATGCCGTTCTCGCGGAGAAGTTTCTTGAGGGCCATGTTCTCGTCGACGAGGTTTCGGTTCTGCATGCGAAGAGGATCATTGTACCAGGCCTCGGCACGATCTTGCTGATCGCGCGCCTCGTAGGGGAAAATAAGCTTCGAAGAGATTAGCATGTGCAAAGCTTGACAGAGACTCCCTTCACATTGGGTGCTAGCCATATCCGGGCCACAACGTGGAAGATCGGGACAAGGCTCATTGAGGTAGACAAGGGCAACCGGAGTTGGAAAGTTGCAGAGTTACAATGAACTTACGTTACGGGAACGAGACATGTTTGCCCAATGCGCTGAACAGGTCGCAGTGCGGATATTTTTGTCGAAATAGTCGGACTTGGTTGAAGGAGTGATAACCTCCAAGCTCTCTCAGTTGCCTTGTAGAGACTCGTGGTCGATCCTCGAAGGACATGAGTAAATTGCGCGGCAAGAGCTTGAAAACGTGGCAATGACGTACAGAAAGAAAGATTGAGTCCTGAGGTCGAAGTTGTGTGGAAGTGGAAGCTTAGGAACGAATCGCAGCTAGGCTGTTCTACTGGAAACCCCCTAGCTCGCGAGATCCAGTGACGCTAAACAGCAGCACGGAATCATCTGAAGTCGAGGGCAGCTTGCCTTCCGGTTTGTTCGTAGAGGTTGAAAATGTGGGGCTGGCAGAGACAAAAAGATACCGCCTCGGCGGAGGTTTTGAAGATGGCGCCGGGCGAGGTGAAGGCGCTGGAAGTTGGGGCTGGGCGAAGAAAAGGATCGCCAGAAGATCAAAAGCGATGTGATTAAAGAATCAGTTACGCGAAGCACCGAAGAAACCTGCGATCGCCGTGATCAAAGTAGTTTGAGAGACTTTGGCAAGAGGTGGTTCCGGTCAGATTTCCGATGTAGCTTGTGGAGAGGAAGCACGCGTGGAAGTGCGAAATGTCGGTGACGCGTTACCTGGTCAGTGGAGGGACAAGAAAATCCAGGACTCCTTCCCTTTGTGCATGCGGTAGCCCTTTCACTGATCAAGTCCCCTTTGGCAAGGCACGAAGATAAAATTCTGACAGAATGTTGTGCTGGTGAAGATGGTGAAGATGGTGAAGAAGGGGCGTCGAGACCTTGGAGGCTCTTTCCTCAGCTCCCCCAATCACCCTGCCCAACCAAACGCACTTGCCCCATCTAGGCGACCTAAACATACTGAATACCCCACAAAGTACAATTGTCATTGGCAAGTTGGAAAGCACGATTGACTAAGCTCAATGCACTGTTTGTGTCAAGCGGTCATCGCCTGGACTTCTTTCTTTCGCTTTTTGATAGAGGTGCACTGGTAAGCTTTACACATGCGGGCGGAATGCCTCCTTGACAGCTTCCCGGATCCTACCCTGTAGATGATCCCGACCCCTGGCATTAAGGGTCCGCATATTTAAAATTGTTTGCTCAAGCAATCCGACCCCAAGGTGTATTCTTAGCAATGGCTAGCACCAACCTTCGATTTCGGTGGACGGCGTTTAGGGAGCAGCATCGCGCTTGAGCGCGCATCAAGAGTTGCCCCTCGCTCTGGAGTCTGAAAGCACTGACGTCAGTGATCGCCAGCCTCGTAACTTCCCCCTTTGTAGTGTGATCCAAAGGAGCCTAAAGGGGCCATCGCAGCTTCTATGATGAAATGGCAGATCCCTAGCCAAATTGACTTACATCATGCTGGTCTGACAGCTGCTGAGTGGAAGTCGCGAGCATGTTCCTTAAATATCGAGGGGTATCTTCCGTTTGGAAGAGACGAGATTTGCAGTATCACCGCACATTTACCTTCCAGCATCCAATTCCAAGATCAGCTGCCATCAAGGGCTTCTTATTAGTGGCACGCCAAACTCAAGCAACGTACCCATACACAACCGAAACCAACAGCAACATGGCTCAAACATTCTCCAACGCCTCCACCGCCGGCAAGAACGCTGACCCATACAAGGCAGCCAACATGGACACAGACGTGACCATTGCGCAGAAGATTGAGGAACTCAGCGAGTTCATGACAAATTGCAAGTTCTGCATCATGACCACCCGTGATAGCAATAAGTCTGGAAACTTGGTTTCGAGATGCATGGCTCTAGCTGCCAAGGTAAGTTGCCAGACCCTGCGCTTATTCGTCATGTACCTTTCGCGGCTTTGTCTGATAGTGAGATTCAGGAAACCGGCGGCATTGACCTGCTCTTCCACACCAACACTGAGTCCGGCAAGACAGACGACCTCGCCACAGACCCACACGTCAACATCTCATTCCTCAACAGCTCGGGTGAGTGGGCGTCGGTCAGCGGCAAGGCGGAAATCGTCACGGACCGGACCCTCGTCAAGAAGTACTACAGCCCAGCACTCAAGGCGTGGGTTGGAGATTTGGGAGACCGAGTTCACAACGGAGGGCCGGACGACCCCCGAATCGGCATCATCCGGGTGAGGATGATCACGTCCCACTACTCCACATCGCAAAAGAACATCATCGGCAGGGCTGCCGAAGTTGCCCAGGGCACGTTGACCGGAAAGCCAGCGCACGTCAACAAGCTGCGCGAGATCAACGAGGCAGAAGTCAATAACTGGCGGTCGTCGCACTAGGAGGCAGTACTACCACTACGTCTTGCCGGAAAAGGGAATAGAAAACTTTGAGTGAGGAAGAGACGAGTGTAAATTAAGTCGTGACAATTAAGACCATAGTCGATTGGTCGAAAAGTGCATTTCGTACCTGCACCACTTTTCGGTGTGTTGGGTTCCTTACTGCTTGCCCTCGTAATCAGCTTTCCATATTCTGTCCCAGGTCTCCTTGTTGACGGCAAATTCACGAGCAAAGTCATGCTCCAATTCGTGCGTCCGTCTGCCCAGCAGGACCATGCTGTGCAGGGGCGGGCCAAGAATATCGTCTGAATCACAGAGTTCCTTGAGCGTGCCAGCAACAAACTTTTCCGTCTTGCCGCCAACCCGTGCCGCGCCGATTGCCAAGCTGTCGGGTCCGTAGACTCCTTCGCCCTTGTCTTCTTCGATCTCAAGCATCTGGCTCGTGCAAGTACCAACAGTCATGTAGCGTGGCAGCTCGTAGATCTTTCTCCCCCTGGCGAGGTTCTCCATGCTCTGCTCCTTGACCTTGATGTCCAAGAGGAGGAGAGTGTGCAGTCCGATGCTCCGGTTTTCCTTGATCCGGTCGTAGAAACTGGCGGGCCTCCACGAGTCCGTGAAGAACACCATGCTGACCGTCTGTCCAAAGTTGTACAGCTGAAGTCCTGTCGCGCCAATGCCCGACATGATGGACGCATTGGGGACGGTTCGCACTGGAATACCCAGCTCGCGCGCGCGGAGGACCAAGTCTGTGTGCGTGGTTGCGCCAAATGGATCGCCGACAACCAGGAAGGCTACGTCGACGTTGGCTGCGTCGCGCAAGATCTCGTCGCTGTTCGACTCGACCATCTCGCGGTCGGCAACTACAATCGAGCGGCCATAGTAGGTTTCCTACTGTGCATTAGCAGTTAGCTCGGAGCTGTGATGGAAAAAATACAGAGGACTGAGAGTGGCGAGCCTACAAGGACGGACTGGTCCACGAGCAGGATGCTGGTGTACGCCTCGAGGTAGACCCTCGAAGCCTTCTTGACCACCTCGAGACCTTTGACGGTAATATCAGTTTCATCTGAAAGGCCGAGGCCGACAAGGTAGAGCATCTTGATATTTGGCGCGGGAGCTTGGTTCGCAGACTGGAAAGATGTTTGTCGCAATTGCTGAGGCCCGACTGGATGATTTTTAATGCCCCGCGAAAAGATAAGATAATACCCCGCAGACAGCCTGTGGATTGCGCCAAGCTTTGGGTACCTCTCTAGCGGTATACCCCGCCAAAGCTTGGGCATGCCCCACCAAAAAGTTCCCAGCTCGGATTTGGCCTGTCGCCAAAACAATCAGACCAAAAACACTAATAAACCAAAACGTCACCAAGATCGCTCATTGCTCGACTCCATACCTTCTGATCAACGCGCAAGCCGTAACGAAATCGCTCTGCTACAAAACTATATTCGATACATCCAAGATGTCGAATAACAACGGCTCCGCCTACGGCAAGGCGGCGGGCGACACGGACTTCCGCAAGAAGTACGACCTGGAAGAGTACGCCGCCAAAGCCAAAGATCGCGAAGAGGCGGAGAAGGAGGAGCGCAAGCTGCGATGGGAGGCCAAGATGGCAGGCAAGAAATACTACAAGCCGATGGACGGCAACGAGGAGCTCACCGTGGCGCGCAACGCGACGCAGGACTTCAGCCGGATGGTCGGCACGTCGACGCTGGTGCCGGCGGGCGCGGGCGTGGGCAAGCGCGGGCGAGGCGCCGGCTTCTACTGCGAGGCATGCGACCTTACGTTCAAAGACAACCTGCAATGGATCGAGCACACGAATAGCATGCAGCATCAGCGGGCGATCGGGCGCACGGGCGAGGTGCGCAAGGCGACGGTCGAGGAGGTTCACAAGCGCATCCTGGCGCTGTGGGAGCAGCTCCAGGAGCGCAAGAGGGAGCAGGTGGTGTCGCTCCAGGAGCGGTTAGAGGTGCGGAAGGAGGAGGAGGAGAAGGAGAGGGAGGAGAAGAGGAGGAAGCGCAAAGAAGCAGAAGAGCGAAGGCGGCTGGAGAGGGAGGAGGCCATCAAGGTGAAGACGGAATACGGAGACGACGTCCGCGTCGAAGGCGAGCACGACGAGGACGACATGATGGCAGCCATGGGGTTTACCGGGTTTGGGACAACGACCAAGAAGTAACCTGGGCGTTTGTGCTATTGGTTTGTTTCCTGTACAATGCATGATCAATTTGGGTTTTAAAATGGGGTTCCCGCAAGACGATACCAACCAGCATAGGGGGAGAACGGCGTTTAACCAAGCATGGTATTTGTTTCTTAATATCAGGATTCAGGGGTATAAATTTCTGAACCGTTTATCTCCACCATGTTTATGTATAGCAAACGCCCCTTCTCCAATTCCCTCGAAATTCGAACCACACCCGGTACTGTCAGAAAGTAAACAACCAGATGCCTCCCGAGATGGCGCTGAAATGCGGTCTCCACTTGCCTTCCACCGCCGCCACTTCCCCACTTCTGTGTGGGAGCATGATGATCCCCACTTTCCAGCATTTGTAGCGTGCGATCTGATGCTGCTCACGTTGTGTACCGGAGGTGCTTCACGAACTTGGTACCTTCTAGTGTCCTCCCTCGGAAATAAACAACAAACTGAAACAAACGCTGCCCTCGTAGCCACCTATCTCATAAGGTGGTTGAATTGTATTTTCCCCTGAAATACCTTTCTTCAATAAGCTGTATTTAATCACGCTTTGACTCCTTTTCACCCCAAGTCCCAGCATCATTTTCACGAAATCGACTTTGTCTTGGCTTTACCTCTGCCCCGCCTCCAGTTCAAAAGGGCGGAGTACCGTACCTACACCAGCTTCTGCCCCGCGCCGCCGTGAACCATTGAACGCGACAGCTCTCCAGTCCACACAACCGCCAAATCCCCTCAGCGAGTTTCTGAATTCAAAACGAAGTAGTGAAGAACTCCCGAGTCCGAGGGAGGAAACGAAATGGCTGGCTCGTCCAACCCTTCGGCTGCCGCGGGGCTGCTCCGGCGACAGCTCAAGCAGATGCAGACAGACAAGGACATACCGGGGATCTCGTGCGGGCTCGTTAACGACAGCAATATCTTTGAGTGGGAGGTCATGTTGATGATCAGTGACGAGTGCAAATACTATGGCGGTATGTTTTCCCCTTCCTTTCCCCCTTTCCCCCCTTTCCCCTTCCTCCCGTCGCCATCCATGGAAACTGATACACCGAACCTATTCACCCACAGGAGGCAACTTCCGCGCACACCTCTTATTCCCCTCGACATACCCGCTCATGCCGCCCAAACTCACCTTCCAGTCGCCCATCCCGTTCCACCCCAACATCTACCCCAGCGGCGAGCTGTGCATCAGCATCCTGCACCCGCCCGAGGAGGACAAGTACGGCTACGAGTCGGCGAGCGAGCGCTGGAGCCCTGTGCAGTCGCCCGAGTCGATCCTGCTCAGCGTTATCAGCCTGTTCGAGGACCCCAACGACGAGAGCCCCGCCAACGTCGAGGCCGCGCGCCTGCTGCGCGAGGACCGCGAGGGGGTAAATAAGGACTTTAAGAGGCGGTGTCGCCAGTGTGTGAGGGAAAGCCTGGGGGAGGACTGAGACTGAAGGTGGCTGTTTACCGGAGGCAGGGAGATAACTTAGAGGGGGTGGGGTGGCAAGACTGTGAAATATGACACGGCCGATTTTGCTTGTTCTTTTTGACGACATTGGGGTTATGGCTGGCCGGTTGTTCACACATCCGGCATTGATGTGGGCTTCCTACGACCAAGGGAAAAGGTAAATAAATCTCGCCATCGCACGCGCAAGAGGGCCATTATCTAGGGCCGGTACATATACTTGACAAACAAGTGGTAGGGCACCTCAGCCTTATAGCGTCGTATTATTGGTATTAAGACATACATAAAAAAGCGAATCTTTTACAAAGACAACTTTGCTAAACTGGTATATGTAACTCAGGGTATCGCAACCAGATTCAAGATTAACCCCACCGTCGACTCCCATTCCTCGTCCCATCGTCTGCTCCCCTCCTTGATAGCTCCCTTCCTCAGCGAGTACAGCTCTGTCCGCCCATCCGGGCTCAAGAGCCGGGTGAGGAGGTCCGCCAGCTCGCCGACTGTCTCGAAGCCGCGGCCGTTCTCGCCCTCCTTCACCAGCTCGGTGAAGCTCTGGTAGCCGGAGTATGCGGCAACGGGGAGCCCCGCGCCAAACATGTCCACCACCTTCATTGGCAAGTCGACACCAGAGCTGCTCATGTGCAAGCATATGCCTAGGTCTGCACAGGCGAGCAGCTTCGCATAGTCTGGGAACGAGAGGAACGTCGTGGCAATCCTCACGTTAGGCAGACGCCCCGCCTTGGTCATGGTCGAGATCTTGTCCAGGTACATATCTTTTTGGGGGCCCTTGCCCGTGATGAGAGCCAATATCGGGGTACTATCTGCAGCTGCAGCATACTGCGCCAGGGCGTCCAGAAAAATGGAGAAGTCTTCGTCAGGGGTCCAGCTAGTGCTGCTGACCACGAGGCGCGTGCTACCATCCATAATGCTAGGAACCAGATTCTTTTCTGAATCTGGTAGCACCCTGCTCAACACGGCTTGCCTCTCCTGCTTGGACGTGACCGGCTGGAAAATGGCGGCGGGCCGGTCATGGACGGGGACCAGAGGGCGGTCAATGTTGTATGGAGGCGCCTCGAGCTGCTTGGCCATGGCCTGCGACACGGTGAGGTGGACGTGTCCGAGGCGTCCAAAGAAGCTCTCGTAGATCTTGGAGATGTAGACCAGCGGGTGGCTCACCCCCCTGGTCCCAGAGAGAATGGTCCATCCGTAGTTGTGCCAGTCAATCATCAGCTTGCTGCCCCGGTAGTAGCAGATGATAACGGCGACGGCGAGGGTGGGGATGGACGGTGGGTTCTGGACGAGGATCCATTCCGCCGGCTGGAGGCCATAGGCCAGCAGCCGCGTCAGATGGTAGACCTGGAAGAGGACCTTCCACGGGGCGAAGAGGATGAATGGGATGGATTGCGGCCTCTTTGGCGGTGCAGGGAGCGCGTTAATGGTGATATTTGGGTTGTTCACAACATCGGGATGAGGGGAGGTCTCTGTGACGTCGTCAGTGTTAATGCCTCAGCTCAGCTCGGTTTATTAGTGTCGTGGCTGTCTTACCTAGGTACCCAATGAGATTTACTTTCCCGCCATTTTTGGCTATGCTCAGCGCATGATATGTCATGCGCGGGCTGCGTCCGATGTCACCAAGGACAACAATGTGAACCACAACATTCTCACCCTCGGCCCCCTCGTACTCGGACGGCCCATACACCTTGTAAAGAGCCCATATTGGCATAAGAAGAATCAAGATGGCGAACGGGATGAATGCCAACCAAGCCATTTTTGCCAATTGCTTATGCCTATACCTATGTCTGCTGAATCATAAGATGTCCCTTGTGGACGGGTGGCAGGGCACCAAGGGGAAGACTCGATGGAAAGTTTAGGACAGGTGTCAATTGGGGAAATGACGGGGACAAATCCTCTAGCAGCAGCAAAAGACCGCGTGAGGTTAGGGGGCGAGCTTGAAGCAGCACAAGCTCCGCTCCCGATTGCGAGGTTGTTCGGCGTTGTCGCTGTTCGATCAGCCTTGTAATGATGATGGTGATGATGATGCAGGTGTTGCAGCATTCATCAGCCTTGCTTTGAGCTGAGGCCGAGACTCACTGATTGAGGCTGTTAGCAATTCCGCCTTAATCTGGCTGCCAATGCCATGTCGCGACTAACGTTGATTATCTTACCGGGACTCTGGGCTTTAGCGCATGCAAGTTGATTGACGACGCCAGGGGCCGCGGGGGATCCTGGGGTCACAACCAATCGCGCCACTGTGTTTCTGTGGGCCATGACAGCCTTCCCCACCAAGCCTAGCGCCTTCAGGGGGACGAAAAAGGCAGGCGGCGGACATGGCAACGACCTCCCAAGCGAGGAAGGAGGGACTGAAGCGCGAGACTCAGGCGACTCAGACGTCCCTCTGAGAAGCAACAAGTGGCGCGAGTCGAAAGAGAAGAATCGCCCACTTTCAAGGCCACCCATCTGCGTTGCTGTTCCAGCCCCAACTCCAACAATTGAAACACTTGCAGCCCACCTGCTCGATCGAGGCACAGCTGCGGTATTCGCTTGTTTGCTTTGCGTTAGTCTTTCCGGATACCAGCAGCGGCGTCCTTTGCACGTTTCCAAGCAAACAAGGCCATTCGTCCAACCATTTGCGGAGTCGACAGGCGCAAAGCGACATCCTCGACCTTTCGACTTGATCATTGCTGTCCTTATACTTGTAGGCGCATTGATCCTCGCTCTCAACGTGGCCGACTTCCAATTCTTATATTATTATTGATTTAGTTGCCCTGTTTTTGGCCAGCCTGTTGTTTTGCTCTGCTTCATCCGGCGACATCATCTCGAGGGCTCCGACGACCTCGAACCCCACTTCATTCTACCGACCAACTCTCCATGACCAAGACCAGATAACACCTGGAGCATCGAGGCTCATACAGTGCGACTACGATCATACAAGTGCATCGGCCGAAGAGATAAAGCACGATGGCGTCCTCGTACGCCTTGCCAACCTCTGCCATCCCTCAATACCACCACCATGCCTCCGACCACGCCATCGCCCATTCCCACTCTCACTCCCACTCGCCATCCTTGAACTCTTCTCTCAATCCCAATCCTTCCCGCCGCAGAGACTCGCGCGCGAACGGGCATCACCGGAGTCAGACTCACGCGCACAACCACTCCCACCACCAGGCCAACTCTACTTTTCCGATGCAGTCACGCCTGAGCCTTCCCCCTCCACTAGCCCCCAGCAGTCATTGGAGAACAGGTTCTACGGCTGGAGGGAAGCCTTTGGTGACGCCTACAGATGGAAGCTTTGACTTGACACATAAATACGAGCCGCCAGCGTTGACTGATTCGCATGACCACCATGATCACGACGACCACGGCCATGACCATCATGACCATGACCATCATGATCACAATGGCCACGGCCACCATAACCACCACGACCACCCCGCACAATCGGCCGAACGGTCCAAGTTTACGACTTTTATTCTCCCGTATACGTCGAGGTGGCCGCTAGTTCATACGGTCATGACAGAAAAGGATTCTCGTCGGATATTCTATTTCATGATGTGGGTTTCGTCCCGTATTAGCGATTGTTGGGATGAAAGAATACTGACTGGCTTAGGCTGAACCTCTCTTTCATGCTCGTACAAGCGTTCTACGGGTACGTGACCGACTCCCTCGGCCTGCTCAGCGACAGCATACACATGTTCTTCGATTGCGTGGCGTTGGCGGTCGGCCTCTTTGCAGCGGTGGCCAGCAAGTGGCCTCCAAGCGAGAGATTCCCATATGGTTTCGGCAAAATTGAGACTCTGAGCGGCTTCGGGAACGGCGTGTTTCTGATACTGATCAGTGTGGAGATTATGTTCGAGGCGTTCGAGAGGATCATCGAGGGGCGGGAGACAAAGAGGCTTGGGGAGCTCTTCGTGGTCAGCTCACTTGGGTTGGCGGTGAACTTGGTGGGAATGGCCGCTTTCGGGCACCACCACCACGGTCACGACCACGGGCATAGTCATGGCCATGTACATTCTCTCGACGAGAAGAGTGGCTGCAGCGGGCATTCCCACGGCGATGCGCATGACCACGGCCATAAACACGAGGAGAAGAAGCACGCACATGACCATTCTCACGACAATGAAAATATGCACGGCATTTATCTCCATGTCTTGGCAGACACGCTAGGGAGCGCCGCTGTCATCGTGTCGACGATTCTCACTTACTTCTGGAAGTGGTCGGGATGGGATCCGCTTGCGTCGTTCCTCATCGCTGTTTTGATCCTGCTATCTTCTTTGCCGCTGGTCAAGTCTTCTGCTCGGAGACTGCTGCTCACTATTCCGCCCGAGATCGAGTATAACCTCCGCGATACGCTGTCGGGGATTACTGGGCTTCGCGGCGTGGCTGGCTATGCTGTACCCAAGTTCTGGGTGGACGACCGGAACTCTGGAGAGGAAAACAAGCTGCTGGGGGTCATGCATGTCATGGCGGTCAAGGGCGCCGATATGGACGACGTGCGCGAACGAGTACACAAGTACTTGCTTGGACACAATATCGATATCACGTTGCAGGTCGAGCGGGAGGGCGACACGAGCTGCTGGTGCGGAGTGGGACGAAGCCCTCTGTCGCAATCGCACAAGCCAACAAAAAGCATCGGCATCTTCTAGGGGGAGGACGAGAACGACTTGGTTTGAGAAGTCTTGGCTCTTTTGGCTGTACGCTTTGGTCAGGACGTTGGCTGTCTGGTTGATTGGCATATGCGGCCTGTGTTGTTTTGGGAAGCATGAGATAGCATGGCTGTCGACCCTTGTCGCAGAGGTCCAAGGCAATACAGTAATCGAGAACATGGCTTGGAGAAGAGGATTTTGGCTCGGTTTGGCTTTTTGATTGATTGCATACCTATATTTCTAGGCGGAGCCAGGACGGTGGATTTTTATGTTGTTTACTTACACATGATGGTTTATCTAATTCGGTAGCCCTCAAGCTAAAGAAAGGCGAGGGAGGGCGATGTTGGCGAATAGAAGCAGAGATACCCTTGAACATTTGCATTTCTCTAAATAATTTCTACGAATCATAGAGCCCTGTCCGGCTAACGCGTCATACCAGATTGTGGTCAGCGGGAGGACAAAGTGAGGTGTCGCATCGCTCTGTGTTGTCCTCAGCCCCAAAATAGGGGAAGGCAAATGCCGTCGTTTCCCTTGGCCCTAAAGCCGCATTCACATGCAAAATGCAGGCAACAAAGGCTTGGCAGGCAAGCCTGTCCACCCGCCACCCCAAAAGCTCCATGCGAGGGGAACGATCGCAGTTGGTTCAGAGGACCTGCAATTGGCCCGAAACATGACCAGCTGCACATGGTGGCCTTATCATCCCTCCCTCCATCTGTCCGATCCGACGCGGCTTGCAGCGGGAAGGCGTCAGCTGGGATGGAACCTCATAGCATCATTTTTGTTTTTCTGTCGTCTTTTTTTGTTTCCCGGGGGTAGTTCAAGAGGGAGGTGAGCAATGGGGTGATACGAGTCACCTGCCCCTCCATGATGCCGAGGGACCTCCAGTGCTCCGTCCCCACGTTCCACCAAAAAGTCGGAGAGCATCCACTTGCCCGCAAGGTTCGCTGAACTGTACATACTAGCGAGCGGCTCAGCTCAGGGCTCAGGGCTCTCAGGGTCCTGGGGGGGGGTTCGAGCGTGCATTTTGCCAAAGTCAATTCGTTGATGGTGCGAATGAATCCCGAACGACCGACGGGAGGGAGGGAGGAATGGAGCTTAACCGAGAGCGCGGGACAACAATTTGAAGAGTAGGTAGATAGATAAGGCATCTGTCTGTCTGTCTTCTTTGTTTCGGTGCCTAGAAGGTTAGCTTCTTCGACGAAAGAAGATAGAATCAAAGACTTTTCGGACATTTGTTTTCTGTTCATCTCCCCGAGCTGTCCATCCTTGTGGAACCCTTGTGATTCAAATCCCGCTGGAATCTGGGGCGCAATTGAGTGGGAGACTCCCAGGGCCTCGAACAAAAACCACTGAACCGACAAAAGGCGGGGCTCCATGTTGCCGAGGTTCTGCGCCTACTACTTGTGACGTCCGTGGCTTTGCTTGAACACAAATTGGCAACCTCCCACAGCGAAGCTTTCTCTTTGACTGAAAATAAACCCTCCCCGCACAACACACGGCACCAAACCACGCGCTCAACGACTTCCAGCGAAAGCCAATTGCACGTTTGTCGACTTGAGCAAACTTGAGAAAAAAGAAGAAGCCGACACAGGGGAGGGGATTTTGGTCCAAGAGCAGAAGAGAGGGCATACATACCCAAAACGAGACACACGACCGACCGACCGACCGAAACTCTAACAGCAACGATTCACCCGGAGCTCCGATCTCTTTTGTTAGTCTGCGACAACAACCAGGCGCTGCGCTTTTAACCCCCTCACGCACCGGATCACTCCGTTGCTCTTCCCCCCCTTTTCTTCCCTCTCCCACAATACATACACAACGCACACAGCCACCATGTCGACACAACCCTCCGAAACGGCGGGCGCCGCCGTCAACCGCAAGATCCAGTCGGCGCTCCCCAGCGCCGTGGCCGACAAGATCCCGCACATCCCCGAGACCAAGGAGGAGCTGAAAGCCGAGCTCAAGGCCGAGGTCAAGGTGGCTGCGTCGACAGGGTTCACGCAGCTGCGGTCTCTGGCGGCAGGCGGCTTCGGCGGTGTGTGCGCTGTCGTCGTCGGCCACCCCTTCGATCTCGTCAAGGTGCGCCTGCAGACGGCCGAGAAGGGTGTCTACTCGAGCGCCATCGACGTGGTGCGCAAGGGCATTGCTCGCGACGGGCTGCGAAGGGGTTTGTATGCCGGTGTAAGCGCCCCGCTTGTGGGCGTGACGCCCATGTGTAAGTTCTTGCTCCCCCCTCTCCCAAAGACCTAACTGGGAAGAGAGAAATTCTGACTTTTTTTGTCTTCTGCCTTGATTAGTCGCCGTCTCCTTCTGGGGATACGACGTCGGCAAGTCGCTCGTGCGCAAAATTAGCACGGTCGCGCCTGACGGCAATCTCTCCATTGCGCAGATCTCCGCCGCCGGCTTCTTCTCCGCCATCCCCATGACCGCCATCACGGCGCCCTTTGAGCGCGTCAAGGTGATCCTGCAGGTGCAGGGCCAAAAACAGCTCGCGCCCGGCGAGAAGCCTAAGTACAACGGCGGCATGGACGTGGTGCGGCAGCTGTACAAGGAGGGCGGCGTGCGGTCCGTGTTCCGGGGCTCCGTGGCCACGCTGGCGCGCGACGGGCCCGGGTCCGCCGCCTACTTCGCCGCGTACGAGTACATTAAGCGCAAGCTCACGCCCAAGGACCCCGTGACCGGCGAGGCCAGCGGCAAGCTGAGCCTGATGGCCATCACCTGCGCGGGTGCCGCGGCGGGTGTGGCCATGTGGATCCCCGTGTTCCCCATCGACACCGTCAAGAGCCGGCTCCAGACTGCCGAGGGCAACGTGACAATCGGCGGCATCATCAGGGGCCTCTACTCCAAGGGCGGGTACAAGGCCTTCTTCCCTGGGTTTGGGCCCGCGCTGGCCCGAGCGGTCCCCGCCAACGCGGCGACCTTTTTGGGCGTCGAGCTCGCGCACCAGGCTATGAACAAGGTGTTTAACTGAGGGCAGTAAATACACCGGGTTTTTTGGTTTCTTTTTTTTTTTTTTTTTTTTTTTTTTTTCAATTTCCAGCCCGCATTAGAATTTATCTACATACATATATATATACTTCGAGTTCCCTTTTTCCTGGTTCTTGAATATTGGGAAGGATACCTTATTTCGCGCAGAAAAAAGGGAGATGGATGGGTGGGAATTTTACAAGCTAAAGCGCGGCTTTGGAGTCTAGGTTGCATGTTGCATGTTGCATCGATGGAAAGGCATAATCCATTTTCACTTTCTCTTGTCAACTCCATTCTCGCCAGTGATTCATTCCCAATATGCCTCGTGTTATTTTATTATATGACTTCCGTCTCGTCTATCTCTGATTTAATGTTCCGTCCTTTCTTCTTATTAGACTCGGACGGAAAAAGGGGTCATCTGCCCTGTGCTCAGGAGTATAGTGCGAAAGTGCTGCCTCGGTACTGTATTGTAAGGCATAGAGAAAACACATCCGAACCCTCTAAGACTGCCTGGTGGGGATATACATCTGCCAAATTCTTGTCTGAGCCATTTTCGTCCATGTCACTGCTCTCTGCCCTGTATTTCCCTGCGAGGAGAAGGGGGATAGATGGGTGTCGTTTTCCCTATTATGCTTCTTTTGATGCCTACCACCCCCATGGCATAGAAATCGAGATATCTATAACCTCGACAGGTTAAACACTTTTTACCTACACAATACTGAGTTCTCGGCTGTCCTCCTTTTGCTCATCAGTTTTTTCTCAGTTCAGAAACTTGCCGCCACACCCACCACACACCCCGTCCCCTATCTCGCGAAAGATTTCCTCCCTCCGCTCGGGCATCTTCTCGGCCAGTTTCTCGGTGTGCATCGTGCGTAGCCCGCATGCGCCACAGCTCCGCGTGATCCCGGGGACCTGGATGGCCAGTCCGCTCGTAGCGCACGTGCCGAAGCGGTGGTTCCTTTCGCACAGGCTGAGCAGCGAGCCGTTTTTCTTGTCCGTGGTGGATTTGGAGGGGTCGATTTTGGCGCCGCAGAGGCCGCATTTCTGTCGCGCGATAGCGGGCTCAAACATGGCGCGGAGTTTGTGGAGGGAGTTTTGGAGGGCGGCTTGTGAGTTGTAGTTGTTGTTGTTGTTGTCGTCGTCGTCGTCATTGGGGAGGGGGTTTTGACTGTTGATGTTGGTATTGCTGGCGGCGTTGACGCCAGGGACTTCAGGCCCCCCGCCGTAAAGCCATTCAAAGAGTCTTGCTTCGGTGGTCAGGGGCTGGGACCCTGGGCTGGATAGAATAGCAGCAGGCCGCTGTCCTGGACGCAGCCGGTGCCGGCGCGGCTTGTAGGCAAAGAAGATGGTAGATCGCACGGTGTGCCAGCCGCCCCGCTCCGGATGCTGCGTGCTGTGGTTGCTGACGATCACGGCACTGGCGCCCCCGCCTGGCGACGCGGCGAGCCCGTGGAGCCGGAAGCGGTGTGGGTGGATCTCGGGGATCTCGGGGACCATGGTGGTAGTGTTGTTCTCGTCGTCATATTCGTCCATGTCGTCTTCAAGGTCGGATTCATCGTCGTTAATGACTGAGCTGTCCTCCTCGGAATCGCTTCCTTCGCCGCCACCAAACGCGTGCTTGAACCGCATGTCGGCAGGGATGGCGATGTCGAGTTTCTCGGCAATGTCCCGTGCCCATTGCGGCCGGTTGGTGGTGGTGATGGGTGCAGTGGGGTCGTCGGGGATCGAGGGCACGTTTGTCTCGTACCAGTCATTGTTACTGGCTGTTGCGGACATGCGGATCAGGGTGTAGAGGGGTGTGAGGGTTGGGATGAAGGGGTTTGGAGGGTGGATGAAAAGATCTTGCAAAAAAAAAAGTTAACTAGGCCCTATGATAAGAACATTGGTGACAACACATACCAATTATTGGGTTCTGTGATGGCGGGTTGAGGCGTTCATCAAGATATGCTGTCCCGCAGGCCTTGATGGGATGTGGGCGAGGGCTGTCGGGCAGGCTGCCAGTGATAGTAACCTCAAAGTCTTTCAGGTGAAAGCCAGTAACTATGTACCCGCGGCAAGATACTGTCGTTTCATGATTGCAGACCTTGGGTTTGTTAGCCCATAAATCTAAATCCCACCCAAAACAACGGATGGCCTCAAACTCACAGCGTCTTCAAACTCCACAAACGCGTCGGTCGAAAGGTGCAAGCATCTGCCATTAGCATCCTGCTTGTCGACGGCGAGCTTGGGGAGTTGGCCCCTCACCCAAGGTTCTTGTATGGAAATTCTCCGGAACCCGACGTAGTTCCTGTCAACAAATGAGAGAAGGGAGGTGCGAGAGCCGTCGGCCTGCACCCATGGGCTCCAGTTGAGGCCAAACGAAGTGCCACAGGGGACCCAGTCTGGATCTGCGGTCTAGACGAGAGATAAGTAAATAATCATCCGGAAAGGATATGTACCACGACAGAGAACCTACACTTCCCTTTGGATGAGGCCCCTCAGCCTTGAAGCGCGCGACTTCCTGCACCAGCCAGACCATGCTCTCCCGCGGTTCCGAGAGAATAGGCCCGCTGCCCTTGGTTTTGGAGTCTTCTACTGTGTAGATAGTCTGAATGCTGATAATGGCCACCTCGTTGACATCATTGACTGTTGCGAGCAAAGCCTGGCCGGGACCGATTTCGCGGGCCCAGGCAAGGCCTTGAATGTTCTCACTGATGTCCGTCTGCTGACCAGGCACCACCAAGCGCTCACCTACGCCCCACAGCACCATCCAGGAGTTGAGCTCACGGCGCTGGAGCATGTTGTCGTTGGCACTCAGAAATATATTGGCCGCCGTGCTGCCGTCTCCATACATGGCGACGGTTCCAGCGCCCGTCAGGACGGCGAGAATGGGCCGGCGGTTGATGCCGAGGCCGGATGGGGACCACACGACGCGCACCACGTGGTTCATGCTGCTACCAACTCCCGTGATGGGGCCGTACCCAGCCCCAAAGGGCCGGTTGGCCGTTCCGGATGCCGCCTCGCCGCCTTCATCCTCAGAGTCCAATAGGTCCGAGTCCACCTCGTCCTCGGAGTACTTGTCCTCGTCGTCGTCGTCGTCGTCGTCACTTCCTTGTTCTTGTCCGGCACCTGTGTCGTATGGAAACGGGAGGCCAGCGGCGCTAAAAAGCTCCTTGTTGATGCGCGGGTCTAGCGGCGGAAACGATACTGGCATATGCTTGCTACCCTCGGAATACTGAGACCGCGTATTGCGGCGGTAGTCTTCGTAGGTATTATCTTTGTCCTCCTCCGACGATACCTCATCATCTGGCTGGCTGTTTGTCGTCGGCCTCCTCGAGATTTCTCTGCGCCTGGCGAGGTCGGGAAACTCGGGGACGAAGACATGAACCGAGTCGTCAGCGGCCACAGCCAGTTCTCCGTCGCATGAGAAGGCGATGGCGCGTTTGACCAGCGGCCGAGAATTAAGACTAATCTCGCGGAGAGGGAGAAACTGGACATTGTTAGACCAAGCGATAAGGTTATGCGATCATCATGGTGGCTCTTGTGCAGGAGATGCACATATATAAGCTTGATTCAAGAACAAAGCCCTTGGCCAAGGTAAATGAAAATTGGAAATTGAAAATAAAAATTAAAAGAAATTAAAAATTAAAAAAAGCATGTAGCGATGATTAACACGGGTTTTTGGCCCTGAATGGGCACGTTGGCATGATACCCTCGGTTTGAAATGCTGTTGAGCTACATACCGATAAAATACGGAACTTGAAGCTGGCTGACTTTCCATGAATGACATGGCTAGGATCTACAAGGCTAAAAAATGCTCACCTTCTGTTTGGGAATAGCCTTGCTCATCTTGACAATATTTTGTCAATCCGGTAATGAAGATATGGGCATGTTGTCACCGAGACATTTCGGCGGCTGTGGAAGGTTGAAGTTAAAAAGCATTGAATGCGTTTCGCTCCGTTGCTGAAGAGAAAAAGACCTGAAGTCAAAAAGACACACCGTACAACCCTAACCCTAATAAAATCACAAAGTTCAGTCAACATTGAGTTCTTGCTGCGGCCAACAACCAGATGGCTTATTATTTACACTTATTTCATTGTCTACACTTTTTATGTATGTATGCCGCCTACCTCGGTGCTTCCAAATACGAGCCCAGCCCCCATAGCAATGCGCAACCGGCAAGCGCAGAAACCCCAAAGATCTTCTTGGTCCACCAGTTGTCGTCTGTGAGGGGCTTCGCGAACTGTATCCTATTTTTTGCAGCCGGTTTGGTCTTGGCAATTACCGAATTGTTCTTTTCTGCTGCCGCCGCCGCCTCCTCTTCTCCCAGTTTCCGAAGCGCTGCGATAGATCGGCTTAGGGACAGCAGGTCCTCTTCCAGCGTAGTATTCTTGGTCCCATCCACCTCGACATTCTGGACGTTTCCAAAGAAATCCGTGACAAGTCTGCTGCGCGCCGCCTCTTCGCCCCCCGGGAACAAATCGTAACGCACGCCAGCGTCAGAGTGGATCTTGTCGTAGGTATAGCTGTCGAATAGATCGCCCACCGTCTTCTTGCTGCTGGTGTCGCCGACTTCTGTCTCGAGAAACTCCAGGTTGTAGTATGTGTACCGGTCGATGACGGCAACGCCGACGTCGTTGTCGGCATGGTGTGAGTAGGAGGACTGGCCGAGTTTCGAGGAGCCAGTCGCGATGATGTTGGGCGAGTACAGCTTGCTGTACATAGTATTTGCCTGGCACGTGTCGATCATGAAGAGGATCTCGTGGTATCTGGGCCTTGTGTCAGCGCCAGCCGTCCTCCACCAACAACAAAAACATGAGTAGATACCGGGCTTACCTCTTCTTCTCCCACATCTGCTCAAAGGCGTCTGCCAAATCAAAGGCCCCAATCTCCTCGGCATCCTGAAACTTGAGGAACTCGTTCCCGCCATGCCCTGTCATGTAAACGAGGATATTACTTCGGTCGTCGGTCAACAGCCTCTTGCTCCGTGGCATCTCGTCGCCCACGCGGTCTGTGAGCAGCCGGATAAAGTTCTCGACGGTGACCTCATAGCCCCGGTAGTCGACCTCGATGTTGTCGCCGTAGAGATCGACGGCGCGGTCGGCATTAGAGTAGACGGTGCCGGGGAAGGCGTTGCGCGGGTTACACGCCATGTCGTCCGGGAGCATGAGGATGATCTGCGAGTCGGGTATGCCGAGACGCTTGACGGTGCGGTAGATGGACAGCACATTGGCCAAGTGGCGGTAGTTGAACCAGAAGCGCGATGTGCAGACCAGCACCGCCCAATTGCTTGTGTGCTCGGCCTCGACGAGGACGGCCGGGGCGAGAAGCGCGGCCGCTAAGAGCGCGGGCAGGCGAAGGACGCTGGAAAGCTTCATCGTGGACGGCGATGGTGGATCAAGACATCAACAATGTTTTTTTTGGAGACAGTTGCGTCAGAGTAATGTCGATGTTGGTGTCGACCTGCAACACCCCTTTCTGGCTGGCATTGGGGAGTTTGAAGTTTGTCAGCGGCGCGTTCAGACTGCGGTGGACAGGCATCGCCAAACAGCCGACGCTGCCACGCTGTGGTGCTTAACAAATAACAACCCTGCCAGGGGTCTTTTAGCGTGTGCTGTTGATTACCTAAGCCAACTTGTTTAAGTTCCAGGTTGCCTTGCCTGCCAACCTGCACACCCCGCGCCCGGGCACAGGCAGTTGCCGTCGCGCCACCAAACTAGGTTTCCGAGTTTTGCAGCAGGAGGGGGCGCGTTCGTCGCCCACAAAAAGGGATCACGGGCCCAATCAAAGATGTTCAGGTTTCGCATGTGACGGGGTGACGACAGTCCCAAAAAGCCCCAAAAGCCCCCCGCCTCAAACAGCCAAGCTCTGGGGAACATGCTATTTTGACGCAGCAATTGCATGAGCTTGTCTCTAGCCTACTGGTCCTTGGGCAGTTTGCCGCGTCACTGGGCCAGCGAGGTTTGCTGGGGACCCATTCTATACTCTGCCCATTCGGATTGTTCGTCCATATCTCGGAGCTTTTCCATCTCCTCTATATCTTGTCAGCCGGATTTCATATCTCCTTATGTATGCATGCATGTATCCCCGTGCCTCCCTAAGCTGTTGTTGGGTGCTTGACAACCTCCAACCAGGCCTGCCGTTTGTGCCTGCCCTGTCTGCGCTTGCTTGCCTGCCCCACAGAGAGAAACTGAGCTGAACTGCGACATATCCAGAAGTGGCTGCTTTTCTTGTTGTACGACCTACCAGTAGAACAGTGCGCTTTCACAAGACCGCGACTTGCTAACCAAGTTAAGAAAACCCCAACTCGCGTTGCGATCCTCGGCCTTGGTGCTAGCCAAACACACTGCCGCTTGCCTGCCTCTTCCTTTGCCTCACATAGTATGCAGGCTTACACTAGGTAGAGAGCTAGACTGTTGCTGTTCGGCAAGCCTTTTTCTCCCCTTCGCCAAGCCAGCGCCAAGCCCAGCCAGACCTCCGAGAAGCTTACGCACCATAACGTTATAAGACCCCACGGCCACCTTTTTTCGTGCTGGCTTTGATCAACTCGCAAATTTGGGTCTTTGATCTTCCAAAAACAGACGCCTCATCCAATTGCTCAAACAACTTTAATCCGTACTTGGCTGGACCTAATAAAGAGTCCCCACTTTCCCCGCGATCACCATCGCATCTCCCCGCATCGCCTGCGCAAGCCAACCTTCGGATCCCCCATTTCCAGTTGTCGACTACTCAAAAGGACTCCCAGAAAACCTCACCCACACCCGCAACCCAGATTTGACAACACCAATACAAGAGGACCGCAACCGACATGGGGCGCCCACCGGCGTACCTCTTCGTTGTGAGGTGAGCATTTTACCTGGCCCTTAATTGTCGTATGCTTGTTTTTTTTAAATAAATAAAAAACTAACAATATTGTCCCTCCAACAGGCATGGGTACCGTCTCGACGCAGCCGACAAGCAATGGCACCTCTCCTCCCCGACCCCCTACGACCCCCCTCTGACGTATAGCGGCTGGCAGCAGGCAAAGAGCTTGGGTGTCCGGATAGGCGCCATCATACGCGAGAGGGTGCAAGAGGAGGAAAAAGAGGCCGCCGAGAGACAGAGGTCAGACCCTTCGCACAGGCCGAAGCGCAAGCGGTACAAGGTCGTCCTCCACAGCTCGCCCTTTTTGCGATGTATGCAAACAGCAACGGCCATCAGCGCAGGCCTAGCCCAGGACTCGACACCCTTTGGCCCCGCAATCACCGATGCCAGAACACCCTCACCACCCGCCGTCCAAAGCCCACACACCCGGCCAACTGTCAGTACCGAGCCTACCACGCCGACATCGCGCAAGCCCATGCCTATCCGGAAATCCGTCTTGCGACTTGATGCCTTTCTCGGAGAATGGCTCTCGCCAGGCTATTTCGAGCTCATCACCCCGCCCCCTGAGTCCGTCATGATGCTTGCTAGTGCTAAGGCGGACCTGTTGAGGCGTGAGGACTACACCAGCTATCCCAACTTTAGCGCCCATTCCCATTCCAACTCTCAAGGCCATCTTTGGAGCCCAACCGGCCGGTCGAGCCCGCCCATCGTTAGCACCCCCGATGGCCTGGACAATATGGGCGGTTTGGCTAGCTCCCTGCCGCAGAGTTCTGCCACACCCAGCCCAGTGGCCCAGCCTCGCCGCGTTTCGTCACCACTGCCAGCCGAAACACCAGGCTACGTGTCCCCAGTTCCGCACTATGCTGTGAGCAGCAACAATACCATTCCCCCAGGCTACGTCTCGCATGCCCGCGACGCTTGTGTCGATATTGATTATCAATGGGACTCTATGAGATCACCGCTGGATTGGGGAGATGGTGGGAGCTTTCCAGAAGAGTGGACATCGATGCACAGGAGATTTCGGACCGGAATACAACACCTCGTGGACTGGTATTCTACAACAGAGAACCCGACTGAGATGGTTACCAGGTCGGTCCTCCGCAGCCGAAAGGACTCGGACAGTTGTGCGGTGGAGGATGAAGATGATGTGGAAACAGAAGCTGTTGTCATTCTGGTTTCTCACGGAGCTGGCTGTAATGCTCTAATTGGCGCAATCACGCACCAACCCGTTCTCATGGACGTAGGCATGGCGTCGCTTACATTGGCAGTTCGAAAGCCGGATGTGGGACAGTGGCAGGACAGGAGAGCAGGCCGATCAGACTCCAGTTCCTCTGAGAGGGTAAAGGGCACAGTGCCCGTCCACCAGTATTACGATCTTAAGATATTCGCCAATACTGACCACCTGCGGTCGCCCACTCCAACCCCAGCTTCATCACGGTCCCCATCGGTATCAAGCCTCGTGGGCGGCACCCGTGGACGCTACTCTAACTCGTTCTCCTCTTCACTGAACAACTTTTCGTTTAATGATAGCGCCACCAGCCGGGTTTCTTCAGCCAATGCCGCATTGAACAGTCTTCACCGTGGTTCGAGTACCTCATCAAGGCCCGCCTTTGGCATAAGCAATGGCACAAGTAAAGGCGGCATCACAGTCGGAAGTGGCGTGACTTCCTTTCTGTCCATTAAGCCTACCACCTACTCTTTGCGCAAGCCTTCGATTGGTCTCTGGTCCCCCGTCTCGGCCGACATGTTGGATGAAGACGACGATGACGACAATATGGTTTTAAACTTTAGCCACGAGGCACCCTCGTCGCCTCCCACGGCGGCAGCGGCCGCTCCGTCCCCGCTGAGCATAAGCCCAGACGCCAGCAACACAGCTACTCCGCCCGAAGTAGATCCCGGTGTTGAGACCCTGCCACCTGACGCAATCGCAAACGGCAACGCCGTTGCCCCGGGCGAACGCATTTCAGACTCGCCGTCACCAAGGCTGTCTGACAAACACTCGTACCCTGAGCTTGGGGGTGGACTAGGTGGCCTGTGGGGTGGGGGGCCGAGACCGCCGGGCGAGGCAGAGCATCGGGACCTCAGCTGCATGAAACGGCGATGGACAACCAATGAGCGAGAGCGGTGACATGAATGCCACCGAGGCGCCGATCTTGCATTCGTTGAGGTTTGTCGAGTATTCCATTGAGTTTTGGGTTTTTGTTTTACATCAGGGGGCATAATAGATGAATATCTATGGGATGCGAGCCGGCGTTTTTTTTTTTTTGTATTTTTCGACTGAGGCGTTAACTTGAGCAAAACACGCATTGGGAGGATATACTGGAGCCCATTTTATAAAAGAAGGCGAATCATTGGGAGACTGAATGGGGAAAATCAAAATTCCACTCTGTTTATAAGCGTAGCTTGATCATGAGAATCACTTTCGCGCCTCTTGCAGCAAACAATGATCTTCGTTTGCTTCGGGACTATATGAAGTGTATGATATTTTCACAATGTATTGTACACTCATATACGGCTCCTGCTGGACTTGAATGCCTGGTAAAGTGTTGGAATGACGGATGTGAGATAACGGCTGCGGTTTGTATAGCTGAAACTAATTATCGTTAGGTTATCCTCATCGTATTGATAAATCGTGCAGAGTCGAAAAAGAAATCGTGTCTTGTGTCGAGAACGCGTCCATCTTTCTCAATATTATTACAATGGCAGTTGAAAAGCAGAAACTATTTGGAGAACATGGAAGGCCACAGTACCACAAGTATAGGTGGCTTTTTGGGAAAAGATTTCATTATAGTCAAAATAATTTCTTTTCCCACTTCAGGTGATAATGGGAGTGAACATTTTGGACTTGAGCAGCAGGAATTCACATCAAATTTGTGCTTACAACTACATAAACTACTATTACTGCACCATTGCATTTGAACTTTTGTCATTACTCTCACATGGACTCACTCGCTCACCGCAGGTTACCTAAGGTAGATGCATACGAAAGACTTTTTCTCTGTAGTAAATTGCTTGAGCATATTGCCAGGCTTAGAAGAAGATTACCTAACTTGTTTCCCCATAGTTCAAATATTTTCTTCCCTCCTTTTATTCACTCCACTCATTCACTCCAGTCACTCACTCCAGTCACTTAGTCGGTACTTATCCAAAAAGAGAAGAAGTAATTCCTACTGACGCATGCATGTCTCGCTTTTAAGGCCAAGTTTAATTATTTCCTCACTGTAACATGACTTTCAGACTCACGACCGCTCACTCACTTAATTACCCACCCAGTTCCCACAAGAATAGAAGAGACCAAAATTGACCGACCGTTCATTTTCATCCGATATTTGCCACCCATTGGCCAACACCGCCCTTCCCTCCGACATCATTCCATCTTTCCCTCCTCCTCCTCCTCCTCCTTCCTCCCCAGGCTCCCCTGCCCCCGGATCTGTCTTTGCCCCGGTTTGATCGACACGGCAGAGACTCAGAGAGATCTGGCACAAAAGCTTCCAGAAGGTGCGCATCGCCTTCTTCGCACCAAGTGACCGAAAATCCTCTTTTACCCGCCTACGCGGGGAACGTTTGGGACAGCGGGAACTGGCACAGGCTGATTTGGATGATCTCGAGATTTGCGTTCCCGGTGCGTGCGTGGCTCAATTTCGCCCTTCAGACGGAGAAAGAAAGGAAGAAATCATGGTAGGCAGGGTGGGGTAAATTGTATGGCAGTGTATAATTGTAAGATGTATATATTCCCGAGTCTGCATCCTATTCCGAGTCTCTTCCTCTCTTCCCTTGCTCCAAAAACACCCAACAGCAAAACTTGAACAACTACTAGCCTTCGCCAGTGAGTTGAGAGAAACGAAAGACAAATAATAAAAAAAGAAAAAACGATCGTCCGTTTGTTTGTCGGTGGTATCACATATTTCCCATTACATTCCTTCCCATTCAATCCAAAGCAACCAAAAAGCGAACAAGTTCAGCGACTCGTCGTCTTGCATGGCACGTATGGACGCATATGCGCACGCGCGCGTGTGTGTGTTCCAGCACTCATTAGGTAGGTCATCACCTCTGCCCGCCCGGTCCATCACCAACATGATTCATCCTTTCCCAAGCGGGAACATTCCCCGACACCGTCAATCCATCAAGGCATGGATATACAAAGATACACTTCAAGTGTGTTTTGTTGTTCATAATAATTATTTATGGCTTCGCAGCCTCGAGTGTTTATTTTGTTGTTTGTTTGTTTGTCTGTTTTGTTTGTGTGTGTCTTGTTCAGCTAGTCCGTGTCGAAGAAGCTCCCCGCGCGCTTCAGCATCTCGAGATCAACCAGCCGCATGATCCTGCCGTCCCAGCGCCGAATGTCTTCGTCCCAGAGCCACCAGACACTGCCGATGACAGCAGCCACGACCATCTGAGCGATGGCCAGGCCGATGCAGAGCGAGCGCAGGCCGTCCCACGACCAGACGTCGTTGGGCACGGCAATTACAAAGATGCCCGCGAACAGGGCGCGCCAACACCCTACGCCGGCGCCCATGTCGGTGGTGTTGCGCAGCGCGATGCCCATGTTGGACGAGGTAAAGTTTGTGCTGGCGCGGATGAGAGGGCGGACCGTCGCGTCGAGCACGTACGTGCCGGCGGCCAGTAGGCCTAGCACGAAGCTGACGGCGGGGAAGTTGACGTGGTCGCCGAGATACGAAAGAGCGTAGACGGATACGGTCCCGTCGTCGTCCTCAGGCCGCGTCATGCACGCATCGATGTGCAGCCCAAACGTCAACACGCCGATAAAGGCCAGCAGAGACCCGCCCGCGATGGCGGCCATGTGCAGCCGCGGCGCAAAGCGCGTGTGCCACCAGCTGATGAGCGCGAAAGCAGCGACGGTGGCGCTTGCGAGGAGCCAAGGTCCCGTCATCAGCGTGCCAATGCTGGCGGTGGAATGGAGGAAAGGCATGGGATGGAAGATGAGCGAGAGGGAGGCGCTAAGAGCCCAGAGAGAGCAGTATGGGAGGAGCGACACGAGAAAGAGGAGCAAGGTTGTGGGCGCGATAAAAGCGCGAGGAGCTTGAAGGAGTGTGGTGAGATCCGCATCGCCGCTGTACGAATACGGCTTCAACTTTACGATGTAACTGTAAAAGGTTTCCATCGAAAGGAACCGGCGAGGGGCGAGAGGAAGAGACGTCTTGTACTTGCTGCTGGCGCCGGTTGCGGGAGTCTGAGCCAACGTATACGCGCGGTCGAACACCGTCTCAGGTGCACCGAGGGCAATGGCTGGGACTGCTACGACGAAGAAAGCACTGAGGATCGTAAACTGCAGACTGAAGCCAGTCTCGTTCTGGGAAGCAACGCCTCCAAGCAGTGGGGGTCCCCAAGTGGTGGAAACAACCACGATGGAGTAGATGGCAATCCGGAGGCCGCGTTCATGTTCCTGAAACTGGTAAGCGGGCTGCTTGATGATAGGATAGACAGCTGGCGTTTGACTTACAAAGTAGGTATCCTGGATGGATCCTAAAACCAGGGCGTCGAAGGCACCCCATCCGAGCCCCTGAAAGACTCGGGCGGCCATGCACTGGCCATAGCTGCTCGCAACATTGGTGTTCCAGACTGTCCCGATGAATACAAGGAGCAACGAGATCAAGTACAGTGGCCTCTTTCCGCATATCCTGGAAGCCATCAGGCTCACCAAGGCCGTCAAGGCCGAGAGAATCAAGGGCACACCCGTCAAAGCGGCGACGGCGGTATAAGATACCCCGTACCCCTCAGCAAGCTGAGCATTCACCGACACAAATACCGTCTTCATAACTCCGGTCAGGGCGACCATGAACAGAAGGGATCCAAAATTGAGCTCCTTCTTCCACATTGGCCAGTTCTGGATGACATGGTCAGCACATCGGATTCACTCACAGTAGTCCGTCGTCATCAGGGGTGGCTTACCAGAGGATCATCTGGGTCGTCACTCGGTTGTGGGACCAGCTCCACGGTCTTATACTTGCCCTGGCCATACTTGATAGGTCTCCTGCTGGAAGTAATGGAGGACCATGAGAGCCGTTTTGTCGAGGCATTGATCGTCACAGTGTTCGTCCTGGACGCCTGGGATGCTGCTGTCCCGGGCCTGGTCGGGGGGTTCATGGCCAGAGGTGCTTGCGGCCTGAGTGGTGCCGGTCGTAGTGGCGGTGGTCTCCTGGGTGCGTCTGATGTGCTCGTATTCGGCCGAGATGCGTCCATCTTGGATGCTGGCCTGGGCGGTACTGGCAGTGGCCTGTTTGGTGGTTCTGACGGACTCGTGCTCGGCCGTGATGCCATCTCCAACTTGGTCGGCGGCGTCGGGAACTTGGGTAGGTCCTTTGGTGGCGGCGTCGGCGGAACAGCCCATCGACTCGTCGTCATATCTCCCGGCCGAGGAAACTCGACACCCAGCTCTTTCTCAAAGTCCATTTCTAGCCCCATTGTGGATGATGATATTACTGTGTCTCTGACGGATGACATCCCCGCTTGCAGGGTGAGAGGAGATGCTGGTCAACAGAAAAAGAATGTCGTCTGTCGTCGCTGTCCAGCAGGCGGTTCGAAGGGGGGATGGTGTTTGTTTGCAAAACCCGTAAGGAATGGACGAGATGGGAAAGGGATGAAAGCACAAGCAAGGGAGTGGCGAGAATAAGGACTAAAGAGAGCGTGCACAGCACAGACAAACACAGACAGGGCACTCAGGGAGCAAGCAAAGCATGGACCTCACATTCCTGATAGTCATGACGGTTGGATGGTCGGCTACGATGCAGTCCACGTTCCCACAGGTGCCGGACCCAGACGCGTGCCGCCAGGGACCAAGAGCAGGACGAGGAAATCTCTTTGGAAGCGAGTAAGTGGGTGGGGGGAACAGACCGACTGGCGATCCAATGCAAGCGACTGCGTACGATGAAAGGGCCCCCCCTCCCCCCCTGGTCCGCGGCGGGACTATGCCGGGCTAGTTCCGAGAGAGCAAGACTCAGTCAGGCCCAAAGAGTAGAGAGAATACCGCGCCGCGCTGACCACGTTCGGCGCTGACAGCAAGCACCGTTGAGTACGTGCTGTTGAGTGTGTGCTGTTGAATCGACCCATGGAGGGAGGAGCTCTGTTGAGGCATGAAGCACAGGCATGTCCTTACATCATGCAGGTCCAAGTGTGCCCAGGGCTGCGAAGGCCAGGAGGTGGAGGGGCGGGAGTTGTCGTGTGGGAGCCATGCCCCTGGCTGCGATTGGGCTGATTCCCTTGAAGAGGAGCCCCCTTGGCCCCCCCCTTCCCCCTGGTTCCCCGCCCAGCGGATCTGGTTGCGTGGTCAGTGGGTGGCAGCCCTGGAGGGTGATCAGGCCCGCTTTGACCAAGCCAAGTCGGACGCTCGACCTCGGTTTTGCAGCAAGCGAGCGTAGGGACCAGCGCAAGAGCAAGAAGCTGAAACGGTGACTTGTGGTGACTTGGTGGAGGGGTTGTTTCTGGGTGTCACCCACCAGCGAGGGGCGGTCATCGGGTGTATGTACATGTACATGTACATGTGCCAATCCAAAAGCCATTCCCGTCCCACCACGGCTACACAAAAAAAAAAAAAAGACCCGATACGAAAAAGAGGCTTGAAGCCAGAATGCAGCTAGAAGACGCATGCCTCTCAATTTTGCCGAAACCATGCAGGCTGGCCTTGGATTTTGTCGGCAGGGCTGGACAAGACAAAAACGGAAAGAGAAAAGGGAAGAGGTCGAGATTGAGAATGAGACTTCAAGAGTGGGGTTTTAGACGGAGCGCGCTAGGCAGGTCTGGGTTGCGACTCACAACTGAAGAAAAAAGAAACGGCTTGTTCCGAACGCGCCTACCGGTTGTCGTTTCTACCATGGTTCCTGTCAGCCCAGCAGCAAACCCGCCCTGTACCTGCCTTCAAGTGAGGGGCTGTCAGATTGTCGGTCGGCGCGAATCCTCTTCTTCTCCTGGACTCTGCATTTCCGACTTTGCACCACGTCACGCCTGCCATCGTATCCCCCCAATACGCCGAACGCGAGAAGAAGAGGCTGATGACCTGATGACCTGATGGATGATGGATGATGGTGATCCCACGGCAACATGGAAGGGATCCAACTCCCTCACTCAGTGCGTGTGCGTGCCACCAGCCAGCCCACGCGATAGATGGGACGAAAGAGCAAAAGGGGAGAAGAAAAAGCAATGTATCACCGTCTGTCGCAGACGGCCCAGAAGAGGTACGCACCCCTACACTCCCCTCCAAGTCGAGTCCGGGCGTGCGTCGGATCTTGACAGGCATCCATGTTCGGTTTTGACATGCCTACGTAGTAGAGTCCTCACTAACTCTCTAGCGTAGGTAGGGATGAGTTTGGCCACTGCTTTAAGGTATTTACATTAGACTCCCGTCAGATTAGAAAGAGGATCCCTCTTAATGCAACTTCTATAGTTCTCCTCTTCTGAGCTGAGGAGGTACAATCTGTCCATCAAGATCATCCCACTTGTGGATATGGCGATGGTGGTTGTGGTGGTGACACAAGACCCCATATCACACTCACACCGTGGCCGACCCAACAAACCGGTCAACGGATCGCGTCTCGGAGGCGGCTCACAATTGAAGGTTAACAATGGGAAGTAAGATACCTAGGGACGGGCCAGTAGCCTACCTAGCCCTGGGAGCCAGCCAAAATAGCAGCGGCACGCTTTTTCTTCTTCTTGTGAGCCATGGTTTCGTTGTTTCTTCAGGGCCATCAAGGCATGAAAATGACCTTGGCTATCACCCCCCACCTGGTTTTTCGCTCTCTGTTCTTGTTCTTGCCTGGCTTCATACTCGGAGAATGCAAAGAGCATGACGCTTCGTCCCGTGGGTCCCTAGGGGATGATCACGCACCGCTTTGCCCGGCAAAACACGTCGCCGTGCTTGCTCCCAGGAACTCTTCTCTCCCCGTCCCAGGCTTTGAGAACATGTTCCCAGAGCTGGATTGAGGCTATTCCTTTGATCGACCTCTATTCTTATCCCATAGAGTTCATCTCTATTGTCTGTCCATTCATCTCAGCAAACAACCTTGTCTTCGAGTCTAAATGCCCCCCACTCCCCCCCCCCCTCCGCGGTCATTTTCCCGTTCACGAACGCATATATTTCCCTTATGATCCGCGACTCGCATCTTTTTTCTTCGCTAGTGCGAACCAATCCCATCACCTATCACGCTCTTGATTGTCCCCGCCTCACTCGTTTCGTGTCGTTCATGTCCCCAATTCTCACAAATGGCGTTTTACTCCCCCTGGGAATGTGGCGATGATCCTCAAAACAGAACACAAACCGCGCTCTCCACCAGTATCCAGGCCCATCAACAATGAACCTTCAGGCTAAAAGGTCATCATGTTTTGTCTGTTTGCCTGGTACCGACACAACATTCTTTTTCTGTCCATGTTCTTAGTCTCAAGCACCACCCGCAATCCCCAACATGAACGGCCAATCCGGCTTGCCGAAATTGTTGATGCCGTTGTAGTAGTACCGTGGAGGGGTCGCGTGACAGCTGACAAGCTGCACCGGATGGGAAATGGGCCCTCGTGGCTCGTAGAAGAAGAAACCTGCTTTTCCCACAGCTGTGAGATCAAAACAGTGAGCCGAACAATGCTTCCATGTGTGTGGTGTGGTGTGAGTGTGTGAGTGTGTGTGTGTGTTTGTTTATGTGCGAAAAAATGCGTGTGGCAGCAAAGGACGTGTTGATCCATTCCGCAGGGCTGTCAAGGTGCAGACACACAAAAACACTCGAGGCATGCTCGCTCGCATTTTGCCGGGCGACCAAACCCACCATCCATCACGGTAACCCCCTGAAGTGATGTGAGTTTGGTAGGTAGGTTATTGTTTCGATCATTGAGCGGCAGCGGTGTTGTGTTGGCGGAAACACAAAGGCAGCTCATATCCTCAAAAATAAACACCAAAACCAGGCGGGTTAATTCGCCCAGCCGATCACCGGTTTGGCGGGTAAACCGAGGCAGTACGGGACTTGGACTGGCTGGCTCACAAGCGCTTCAGCGGCGAAAGCCATCAAAACATCCGTTGCAACAATGCCCATTGTGGAGTCGCAGCTTTCGAGCCGTCTCTTCAGGGGGGAGGGGCCTTCTTCGGAGCCCGGAACGGGAGGGGGTGAAGAGTGGATTGCTCATGTTTGTGCGTGTGTTCGTGCTTTATGTTTGTGTTTATGGTGTTTGCGGAGTTGGGTGGAGAGAAGCGATGACAATGGCTTTACCTGAAGTAGCCACCTCCTGGGCCTCAGACTTCTCCACCATGAGCAGAAGTCGGCTAGTGCGAACGATCAACTCCTCAAATTTGAGTCGGTAGGCCACCGAGGGCTCTTCATCGCTCGCCATGAGCACCGGCGGCATGCGTTGTCGGAGTCTCATTTCCTCCTTCTCGGCGACGCGGAACCGCAGCCCCACGTTGTGCTCCGGGTCGGCCCAGAGCACCGGCGGCGGCAGCGCCTGGCTCCCTGTTGCCGAAGTGGTCGCCGCCGCCTGCTCAGCCAGCCAGTTGCGCCATATGCGAATCACACCGTCGCTGACGTTGACGTGGCTCAGGAACAGCCCCGGCTTGGGGCCGACCTTGACCAGGTTGGTGACGGTGCAGAGCTGCGAAAAGAGCTCGTTCTCGTCGAGGTAAACGTCGTGCCACGGTGTTCTGTTTTCCAGGCCGTGCGACTGTTGCGACTGTTCCCCTCCGTTCGAACGTCTCGGGTACCGTGATCTGGGCCGCCGGTTCTCTTCCTGTACGACGGGCCGGAAGTGCGAATATATATCTTTCAGCCTGTCGAGTGCCAGCTGGGGAAGATGGCCATCCTCAGCGCTTCTTCCACCCACATTTTCGGCACTACCCTCTTCTCCTTCCTCTTCCTCGAGGCTGTCGGTGGAGATGTAGTCGCCGTACAGGTACGGGGTGGAGATGGCGGCGCTTGGGTGGTAGCACTCTAGGATGAGACGGTAGCCAGGCAAGGCTGTGGCTTGCTTCATGCGGTGGCGGACAATGCGGATCGTCACTGAGCAGAAGTGGCGGCTGACGGCAACGAGGGGGAGCAGCGAGCGTGTTGGCAGCAAGGAGAGTATGGAGATGAGGATCTAATGCGTTGGCGAACGGTCAGAGAGGCCGGTTATGAGGTGGGTGGGATGGAAAAAGGGGCATTAATATTACCTCGTTGGGCACCGAGCCAATTGGTGACGACGACTGCATCTCGGCTTGAGGGTATGAAAGAGGAATGCACTCCAAAGATCAGACAGAGAAAGGTTGTTTCGATGGGGAGGGCAAAGAAAACATAGGTAGGTAGGTAGGTAGGTAGGGCAGGCAACAACAGCACCAGGAAAAGCTACGTGTCTGGCGCCACAAAGAGATGGCCTGGTGTTGTTGTTCCGAATCTGACATCCATGTCCTGTATTGTAAAAGCACCAGACAAAAAGGTAAGGACAAATTCCTGGGGAAACAGGATCAAGCAGTGTCGGAGATCGGCTCCGGATGGAGGGCGCTCGCCTGACGACCGCTCGGTGCTGGAGGAGAGGGGACAGCGTCCGTTGCTGATGGTCCGCGGTCCGATCTCGCTTTATCGCCAAGGGAATCCTTCAAGAATATCTGACAAAGATTCCCTCAGGGTTGGTAGGGCTGGGAAATCTTTCTTGCTCCAAAGGCGCAACGGATCCAAATTTGATGATGGCAGTTGTCAAGAAGTGGGAGGTGGTCCGGGAGAGCGCGTGGTGGGGACTGACGTCAGCGGAGCCCACTGTTTAAGCACCCCTCCCCCCCATCGTCCCTCCTCTGATTACCTACACTACAATGCCGGTTGAGTGAACGTTGGATCTCGGGACTGTGATACAAACTCTGTTGGCGAAACCGAAAGCCCGCTGCCCCAAATGTCTTCGGAATTTCCCGGTTGACTCACACATATCTACACTGTATCTAATGGCTCCGAGTTTCCATTTTGGCCCCTTTTCTTTAAAATGCTTCAAAAATAAGAAAATGACAGTTGGCTACTTGATACATTCGGATTTTAGGGTTCGTCATGCAACATTCCTCCTACTGATCCATCGCCAGGGCCTTTTATGCCAGTCTGCAAGTCACTCAAAGCTAATGCATCGTGAACGGCTCGAAACGATTCTTTATGTTTTGATCGACGCGCTAATTAGACGGAGTCAAGCCAAAAGTTTATCAAATCTTCAAACACTACCTGTTGGGCGATCCTGTATATTATTCTGATCAAAGCGCTGTATGTAAACAAGCCAACCACGAACTCGTGCCGCGGCCGACTTCAGCGACGTCGGCTCCAGCATCCAGCAAAAGTTTCGCAATTACATCGTGGCCACGGCAGATGGCCGTGTGCAAGGGCATCGACCCGTGGGTTAGAGACCAGGGGTATTGGGGAATATCTATCAGGGCGCAGTCTATGTCGCAGAGGCCTTGCGATATTGTATCGAGTGCGGCATTGTGATCGATAAAAAATTGAACCATCTCCAGGTGCCCCGGCTTGACGGTCATGTGAATCGGAAGCCATGATCCCTCAAGGCCGGGTACATTGTAGCAAGCGGGTGTTGGGTGCGAAATCTCACCGAGTTGATGTCCAAGTTTGGGGTTGTGGATAATGACGTTTCTGGCGGATTCTAACGACTTATTCGTGACACCCCACTTGAGCGCCTGGTGTGTAAATTTCTGATATAGCTCCTGTTCGAAGGAATTTCTCCATTCCTTGCAGGCCCGAAGCTATATCGAGAGGTCAGATGCAGACACCTGCATGGCGATTTCCAGGAGGAGTTCCATCGGCACGCGATATTTCTGTGACCGGGTCCGCCAAATCCTGGTCGGCCGCGATTCGGACATGATGGGAAAGCTGTATGCTGTCTATGGAGGACTATGCGTGAAACGGACGAAAGGGATGTGATTTATATCGAAATCACTAAACGAAAGAACTGCGGTGGCTTTGTTGGAATGTCTGGTAATTAATGACTGAATGCTGCGAGAACACAAATCTAAGTTGGGTGCTGGCGAGAAACAAAAAAGGCTAACATCAAATTGGAATTGTTGGCATCAAACTTGCAGACATGGAAGCCTCATCTCGCCAGTCCAGAGTCACTTCCCGCCAACCTTGCAACGGCTGGCACACATTGGCGGCAAATCGTTATTACTTTGGTGACAGCATTCATGTCCATTCTCGCCATTATGGAAGGCGCAGTGAACCAGCCCTCTGCCTCTGGACGTGGGCTAGAATCCACGGGCAACATTGGCGAGTGATTCTTTCCCTCGATGGGTAAATTAAGATGTGATGTAGGTGATCACGAAGAATCAACGGAAAGGGGGTGTGTTTACATTTCGGGATGGAGCGGGGCAATACCTACCCACTAATTATTATTGTTAGCTTATACAGACAAACCTTGACGTCTCCGGGCGCCATATCAAGATCAAGGTTTTTCACGGAGCCGAAGCCGAAGCCGAAGCCGAAGCCGGGTTTGGAAACCTTCTGAGGCAACGCTTCCAAAGGCACGTCGTCCCAAGAAGAAACCAGCCTGACTCTCGGACGCGTCGAGGCCTCCTAGATTCTGGCACGTCAATCCCACCGCGAGCGGTAACGTGGGAGGATCCAGCGTTTTCCGGTGTTTGGAAGCATCAACCGCAGCGAAAACATCCGAAGGGCGACGAAAGCCCTATCGACCTGGTCGTCCGCCGCCGCCGACGGGGTGCCGAAACATCAGACCCGACAAGCTTTCACATTTGGGCTCGGTCCTCGGACGACACCGACGACGGCGATGCCAGCACCACCACCACCACCAACAACAACAACAACAACAACGACGACGACGATGACGACGACGACGACGACGACGACGTAGAGCAGATCCCTCCAGCCGCAGGATTTATTGTGAGGGGCTTTCCGATATCCGGGCGACCTGACACTTGGTTGGATGAACCGGAGCGTTCTTGACGGTATGGCTTGTTTGGACAGGCGCAATTGATATTGCGGACCAGCTCCTATGGGCGTGCTCGGGCTTGGTAGCTCCCCTTTCTTCTCTGCGAGTCAAGACGGAGCCGTCCAGGGGAAAGGGGGCCAGAGGGTTCATCAGCCAAACACCGTTGGCTGAATTCGCATGCCCATCTCCCATTCATGCGGGCAGCGTGGCGGCACAGAAGCTACGTTCGTCGGGATTGTTGGAGCGCAGCGCGTTATGGAAGACAACGGGTGATTCTCGGCTCATGCTGTGCCGGGCCCATCCTTTCCGCGCTGGAGATTTGTGCCCTTGGCTTCGACTCCGGGCTCTTGTTCTTCAAGTTTCATTGTTTCTGAAGAGGCCCCCCCGAAACTCAGTGGGGTGCTCAACATCGATTTCCTCTTCCATTTGCTCACCCTCCTGGTCCAGTGCTGCTGCGCGAACAAGATTTTGTTTTAGCTTATGGGCTTCACGACAGAGGCGAAAGAAAATCCAGGTAGCTGGGAAACATGGCTCTGAGACGTCTTGGTAGCGCCTACGGATCTGGACAAGGTACAAGCCTACCCCATCTTTCATATAACACAAACAGCATTGCGAAACGAATTTGTAGGTCAACCAATTCCTTCTAACAGGCCCATTGTCGCACGACTCTCTACCTTCTACCGGTTAAGCCTGGGGAGCGACATGACTGAACGTCTTGCGGCTACTTGGCGCTCCCCCAGATAGGCTTCTCCGCATACCTAGACTGTTCGGCGAGCGGTCCCGGCGAAGTGAGAATAGGCGACTTTTCGACCGGTTGTGCGAGGTGACTGGTCGGTCCCGTGATTACATTAAAAAGCAGGAGCGGGCCACCTTAGGCAGCTCACAGGCTGTCAATACCGATAGACTTGACGTGGCGAGGAAGCTGACGCTCATACCAGAAAATGGACAAGGGGGTTTGTCTAATACCGGCAGATGAGGCATTGGAATCTGGCAGCGTACTATTCCCTGCTGAACGACTCCACGTACCTGTCCCGGTGTCGCAGGGTACCGCCCACCAGAGACAGAGCAACCTCCGACGCCACGCCAGGGAATCGGTAAGGTGCGGACCCATAGCGTGTGTATTGGGTGGATGCAGAATAGCCGGGCGTCGAGGAGATCGGTGGGCTGAGGAGGATAATGCCATTCTCAGCCGACCAGGTGCGCGTTTCTCCTGGGATCCTTTTTCCAAAAGTAATTAAATCAAGTTCACGTGTGGTTTCGTCGGAGTACAGTCCGCGCCGCCTGCGCGGGTCCCATCCTTCCTCAAAGCAGAGTTCTGCCTGTCTTCACCGTCGTAATCGCCGGAGGACTCGGCGGAATCCGGCGTCCACTCTATCACAGAGACTTCAAGGCCCGTCGCAGGGCGAAGGGAAAGGGCAATCTGGCGGACCAGTTCTGAATATGCAAGACTTGGGACGGATCTTGATCGAACCAGCTTGTTGTTTTCCCCTCGTAACCCCAAGTTCCCTAACTTACCGAATCCAAAACCGTTCCTCATCCCAACCAAAGAAATGCCAGGATTGTCGATACAACCTACCCTCGTTGATGTCAACCCGCCGACACAGGGATCTCTTAAAGGGTGTGGGAGTTTGACCGGCAAGGCGGCATTGCGTCCGGAAGGAGGGATTGCCCTTCAACATCCAGCTTACTCGGTCCTGTGGAGCCTTGGACTGGTGGCCGCCGATGCTCCGATGTCAATCTCCGGTCTTCAGCGAATGTCACCAGCTTCTTGTTTGAACTTCCTGGCCGATACGTGCTGCTTCGTCATCCCGTATGTGCCTGATCTATCACCTCGAATTACCCCTACATTACCAAAACACCTTGAAACGCTTTCCACGACGGATTGCAGCTCTCTCGTAAAGTCGTCCTTTTCCTGTTTTTGCGGCATCTCGCGCTTCCTCTTCCGATTTTGGCCGTTCGGACTGATCGAGCTGAAAGCTTGGCGGCCGCGAATCTCGGCCCGCTCAAAATCTGTAACCATAAGACTCCCACTCATTGTGTCGTACAGCATGTTGCGTGGCTCTGCGTCGCCGTGGAGAATGCGCAACCGATGCAGTCCTGTCAAGGCCGCGGTAATCGCGCCGATGGTATACGTCTTGTCGATCTGGTCGATGCACTTGGATAGGGGCTGCCCAGCCCAGCTGAGAAGCAGGAAGTGCTCGAAAACACCGCCATCGCAATAGTGTGGGAGGACCAGATCTATCAGACCGAGGCACACAGGGATGTGCCTCCCTTGGATAGTGCAAAGCTGGTCGTAAACCTTTTTCTCGTGCTGCAGACACGCAAGGTCTGCCGTCTCCACACCCTTGGCAACGAGCGTGTATCCATAGGCCGACAATCGGACTTTGAAGAGCGACCCAACAGCCCCGGACAGGTAGAGCGGCGTGGAATCCGCATCAGGGCCGCGGTCTTCTGCCAGCTGAGCGCGAAGGAGACGCAGAAACTCGACTAGGTCAACGTGCCTTGGTCCGTGGCTACGAGCATTCGGGCAGGACTTGTCCATTGGTCTGCCATATGCTAACCCAAGGAGACATTGATGGGTGCAATACGGCCGATCCTGTATTCTTCCCTGTGCCGCCTTGCCCTGCTGCCCTCCTCTGATGCGCCGTCCCTGACTCCTGCTGGAGCTTTTGCTTGAGATGGTAGCCTTACCGGAGCGAGTCGATCGGTCCGGAGTGGGTGAAGGAGGAGCATCCTCTTCGTCATTATCCTCATCCCGAAGACCAAGCTTGGTATCCAACTGCTGGCAGTGTTTACGGGTTCGAATCGGCGAGCGTTTGAAGCCGCGCCAACGCTGGGGTTTATAAGGGGAAGCGCGGCGGTCTTTATCTTTGCGGACCGATACGGGGATTTTGCTCAGCACATCATCGTACTCCACGGCCCAGGTATCAAGACCTGCGGCCGCGTCGTGCCAGGACAATGGAGGCGGCGCTGTACGGAGGGCTTGGAGGGTGAAGGCAAAGACCTGTGCGACAGCAGTACGGTGAAGCCTGTTCTCATCGTCGTCGGTAACGTCCAGATTTGGCACACATACGTAATAGTAGACGGTGGCGGGATCGTCCGGGATGTAGAGAAAGACGAAGGCCTGTCCAGTACAGAGGTACCCGTACTGGATGCCCTTGCCAATCATGTAGGAGAAGAGCTGGGTGACGACGGCGGCGGCGAGCACCTTGGCTGTGAATGCGAAGCCCTCACCGTCCTTGTTGATCACGTCTCGCTCCGGTTGGATCTCGGACGCCAGACCTGTAACTAACTCGTCCTGGCTCAGCTTGTGCGGCGCCTTATACTCGATTGCCGTCGCGGGGATGTTTGCGCCGTCCGATGTTCTATATATGCAGAACTGGTCCGCTCGATTGCCCTTCCCCTTCCCTTTCGCAGTACGGCGGGAGTTGCGGTCTGCGGCGGTTGGCGCGAGCGCTGCGTCTCCGGCACTGTCCTCGGTGAGGGACATGCGCTCGAGAGGTTCGGAGAGATTGTCGTCAGTGGTGCCGAGATTTGTGTGACTCTCGAACGTCACGGTTCCCCGTAGGCCAAGGCTGTTTCGAAGCAGGGGGTTTTCGTATACCGCATCAACCAGCTTCTGCACTGCATTCTCGACGGTGTCGCGCTCGAAGTAGCGGAGCCCGTGCTCGCTGCTGATGGGCCTGACTAGGGACCGTACGTAGTCCAACTGGTGTTGGGATGGGAACACATGTTGGAGGGTGAAGGACGGCTCGGAGAGCAGGTCCCATATTTCCTCCTGCTGCGCTGGAAAGTCGAGCCACGGGACAATTCGTCGGGGGTAAATTCGGCCGGCGGGATTGGTCGTGTTGCCTTGTGTAGTCAAAGAACGGTCGGTGACTACCTCGATGGTAAGATTGAGAGCGTGACAAGCCTCAAGATAATGCTCGAGTGTCTGTGGCTGTGACACTTTTTCTGCGTCTTCGCGTCGGCGTTGCTCATCCAACACGCGACCCTCAGCTTCTTCGCGTTGGCGTTGCTCATCCAACATGCGACCCTCGGCTTCTTCGCGTTGGCGTTGCTCATCCAACACGCGACTCTCGGCTTCTTCGCGTCGGCGTTGCTCATCCAACACGCGACTCTCGGCTTCTTCGCGTCGGCGCTGCTCCTCTGCAAGCAAGTGCTGCAATCTCACAATCTCGTCCATTACGATTGTGGCGGAAGCAAAGCGTTTCGAGGCTGTGGTCCTGTGGCCATAAGACGAAGGAACGTCTTTGTTGATCCGGGAAACGGCGGCAGTTGCCGAGGGAACGTGCGCCGGAATTATTCTGAATTTCTGGTCGGCAGAGGCCGGAACGAGGAATCACGTGGTCGCCACCAACGGAGATCAGTCGTAATTCCCTTCGCTGCAGCCTCGCGGCCCCGGTGTTCCGTAGCTTGTTCGGGACAGAGGCCTTGATGACTCCTTCGACGGTGATTGCGTGAGGAAAGGAGTGGAAGCGAGGAATCTCGAAGAGCCCAGGCAAATTCGCGAGCCACGTGACATCGTGGATGATAGGCGGTGCTGGCGCTCGACATTGCTCATCCCAGGCATGGATGCGATTCGCTAAAGCTTCAAATTTATTAAGGTGACCACGCAGCGCTTCATTCGTCTGGAAAGTGAGCCGACACACCTGGCACTGCAGATGTGTGTCAACTTCGGCCATATCGTCCTGATTTGATGTTGTTGGTGATGACAATAAAAATTGTCAATGGGCGGGTCTGGGGTTGCGCTCCACCGCTCACCGCGACCAATTAGCGTTCGCCGGATATTATGCCTGTTCATGTCATGATCGCCCGATACTATTATTGTAAATATCGCCCACCCCTCCAAAGGTTGGGCAGGGACATCAACAAGCAACGATTCATCTCGAACAGAAAACGGTCTTGACTGTCAACTATTACAGAACCAGCATGTATAGCACGGAATGCAACGAATGCCATGGCACAGGCCCGGAGGACGGGGTCATTTGTGGTGGTTGCGACGGGCATGAATCTATGACCTTTCCTCCACTATGACTATATACAGGTAGCCAGATTTTCCCCTTCATGGACTGCCAAGTAAACCAGATAGACAGGTACATGCTTCCGCTTCCCGTGCCAATGGTGCTTCAACGGCCAATGGCTTGATCTAATTCCTTTGCCAATTCGCGGAGATCGCTCCACGTTGGAAAAGAAAGCCTCATGAGCTCTGGGCCGTGTCTGCAAGCACTTGAATACCCAATGGTTTGTCCCAGTTCTCTATAACTGCCCAGCAAGCCCCAGAGAATCAAGGCGACTGGATTAAATAGGCTATAGGTACTGGGCATTATACGGCTGAAAGCCGCATAGAGTTTCGGAGTTGACGCGCTCACGGTGTTCAATGGTCTTTCTGCAAGCCGACTGTAAGTGCATCCTTACGTATGAGATGCCGGCTACCCCTGGCCGTTCACCTCAAGGCCAAGTTAGGGGCAACGGAGCATGCATCATCCAACGTAGAGAACCAACGTGATCTTTCCGGTTGGCTCTGGCACTAACTCTTGCCCCGGGACTCGATGCCGGGGAGAGGGTAGCTGCTGCCGTTCGAGGTAGGGCGAAGCAGCATACTGAGATCATTCGCGAAGGTGGACCGATATTGGAAACATGACAAAAGCGAGACCACGTCAAGGCCGGTCTGCAGAATAGATACCTGCACTGTTACGCTTCCCATGTCAATAATTCTTGAATGGCCAATGACTCGGTCTAGTCTCTATATCGGTTTACGGGGATCACTCCACGTTGGAGAGCTAAGACGACGATCCACGTCGACCGGTGAGGCATGTCCGCAGGAGTCTCTAGCGAAATTCGGTTGTCAAGGGGAAATTCACTACGTGGACGAGCCCCTGAAGCATCTACCGCGTCCGAGTGGTCAATAGCCTCGATCTAATGTATCGTAGAGGTAGTAAGTATATTAGCTTGGACTGTATAACTAACTATAATAGGACGAGGATGGAAGGTGTATCTGTATCAAAAGACTACCGTTAACCGAATAAATACGGGATTATATCGAAGGATTTCGCAGGACGGAGGGTGAAAGTTCCTAATTTGCCTAGGAAGATCTGTTCACACCCGTCAATCGCTCAACCAACTCGGATCCGAACGCACCGGTTGGCAGGCATAAGAATACTATTCTCCTCCTATAAGAACACACATCACTACCACTACAATAGCCATACCAGGTATTCTCGAGTATAACTATTAGTACCAATATACCGAACACATTAATATTAAAGATTCAGAATTTTGCGACTGGTGCTCCAGCCACTGCCAGACAGAGAGTCTATCTTTATCGTACTACTCAAATAACCCCACACGTTACTCTTTATGTAAGACAGGACGCCGGCCGATGTCCTAGGACTTCTACAGATTAAAGACTGACCTGCCAGCAGCTTCGCCGGCCAGCTCAGCACCCATTTCCACAATCACCTCGCAGCCGCTATAGCCCATCATCCTACTGGCAATCACGCTCGGGCTCAGACAACGCAACTTGACCTGCCATCCTCTAGACGATACACCGAAGGGTTCTCGGGCCTGGGTTCATGCACGACCTCGAGTCACCACAGTGAGAAGCCCATTGCGGGACCTCTGTACACGGTGCTACAAACACCGCCAAGCTGATCCGAACAACCTGCGCCATCCATCCGCATCCTCAGGTAAGAGAGTGTGAATGTCCTGCAACTTCCACACTATATTGGTGACGTAGCTGTACAAGCCCAGTCCTCTCCAACGCCGGAATCAGCCTCTCTCACAAAATATATGCTGACCTTCTCCCAAGACCAGACCTGGCAACTCCTTATCTCCGCCGCCCAAAGACACTTCGCAGCTCAAGATTTAGCCCACTCTCCTATCAGACGAGGGAGTGCCCCCCCTCCTACACAGAATTTTAAACTCCGCACTCTGCTAGAGAGCTCAGGCGTTCATTGACTTTGACTTGCTGTATTATTCCATACACACGAGGCCCTAAGGCGGAATCAACACAACATGGGCCCTGCTCACGACACCATTGATTCTCCGCCGACTGGCCACGTTGGTATCACAGGAGTTTGAGAAGCTTTTTGAGAGTATCATTGGTATATTCCCACATACCGCCATAGATCCTTCTAGAGAACGTAAGTTAACTGTAAGGTAGGTATGTAGAACGATTGGTAATTCCTAGCCGACATGCCAAACAACTCATTGGACTCACCCAACGGCGGACAAAACGACAATGTAGGGCCTCCACCACCACCGCCACCACCTACATCAAACGGTGTCCAAGACAATTTTATGCAAGACATAACCAAAAATAACACAAGCCAGATGGGATACCCGTCACCAGATAAATAAAGGTAGCACTTCTTTTGTTTACGTCACCGGTATCCCTTAAACCGCACTGTTGCAATCCATCCTTTCGTTACTTCGCTACTTCGACCTTCGGCCTATCGTCACAATAGCGATGGCCACGTTACAGAAGGATGAAATGCAACAAGAGCATCAATTCCAAGGCCAGATTCTTAGCTACAAATAGGAGCAACAGATCCTTCAATTTGGATCCAGCTTCCTTAGACAATTCAGACAATTTGAGCCCTCCTGCATCGATGCCCCTTTTCCAAACCGTTGCCCTGTGAATGCGAATGCATGACACGTAATTACTCTGCATACGTGAGCTGTGGCATTGGGCATGTTCCGTGGCTCTTGCATTTGAACTGGAGCGACGAGACAATGCACTTCTTCAAGGCGACAGAGGATTTTCGGAGTCGTGCTGAGGTCGTCGGCTTCCATCCCGAAGATTTCGTCTGGAAGGGAGGTGTATGGGCAGTACCATTCAAATTACGACCGGAACTTCTACGACATCTATGACAGGAGATAGTGAGTGTTGTCGGAACATACAACACAGACGAAAGCAAGGTAAGCTAGAGTAAAGGGCTATTTTGTAGAGTAGTAGTAGTTATGCTAACCAGACCAGAGAAATTTTATCAAACAACATATGCAGCGCAGAGGAAAGCTTGTCAGTCTTCGGAGGCGGCTGGGAATTATCTATCTGGAGGGGGCTCTCCCTGTCCAGGGTCGAGTCTACGCCCTCATAGTTGTCCCAAGACCTTCTAGACCACCGGGGAATACGGTGGCAGTTGCGGGCGGTGCTCCGTATGGAGAGCCGCAAAATATTATTACAGCCGGCGCCAAGTCTCCACGCTGCGAGGTTGTTATCCGGAATTCGGTTGGCGAGGGTCGGATGCAGGCTGATCTGGAGGCTGGTGATATTATCCAGCTTGACGAAGACGAGACTATGGAGGTGACAGGTGATGGAATTGCATTGATTGTACTGGAGTATGATGTGGAAAATCTTCTCGGTGGTGCAGAGCATAAGGGAGGCAATCGGAATCAAGAGTAATTAGCGATAATACATGAGATTCTATTCATCCTACGATAAGCCTTACATGAAGTCCGTGTTTCCAAACTCATTGCATCCCATCTCATCCATCTTGTCCGGCCACAGGCTCTCCATAAAGAGTTGTCCTTCGTAACCTACGGGGTGAATCTCGCTGTCAACTTCGGAATCGGCCGGTGCAGCGCAATTGCCGTCCTTAGAACTAGTACCTGGGGGCTACCTAGCATCATCAGCGCCCACGGACGCCCGGCTGGTTCCCATTTCTATTCTCATCTGGCCTTGTTCCATGACAGAGCAAGTCCTTGTATGTTGGCCGCCGGCGTGCCTCACGTTTACTCATGTCTCCCGGATGTCCGCACCCTGGTCGCGCATCAATTCCGCACTGATGAGGCGTCTGTCCTGCGAGCTGACATCGGGGCTGGGAGCAAGCGAGAAAGATTGCTCCGTGCTCGCAACCGTTGTTGGGTTATCAGCAAACCCTCTGAATGGTGGATACCCTGGCTGGGCAGTGGCTTGTGACTGTCCGGCTGCAGCAGCAAGCATGTGAAGAGGCGACGTGAGTTGGGCGCATGCTATATCTAAGTGCGTTGGGTTAACGTACCCCACGGGTGAGGTAAGGACGGCTCGTTGTGCGTCTTCGGGATTACGTGGTCGTAACCATGATTCGTCCGGGAGGCATACATCGCTGGAGGCGTTGGAGCCGGTCGCTGCGGGTGGTTCGCCGTACTGGCCTGAATTGATAAGTGGCCCATCGAGTCCTCGGCTGTCCGCACCGGATTCATCTGGCGAAGAGCGGCGAGTGGGGGCATTAGGGAATTCCGGTGTGACCGTCGACCAGGACCTTGGGTTAAGTCTTGTGACCTCCCTCTGCAGCGTACCCGAAGCCACGCTGGTATTGACAGACAGTGAGAGCGCCGGTTCGCGGGGCCGGCCAGTGTTGATACCGGCGCTAGCAAGTGCCCGCCAGTTGGCATCGTCGCGAGGTTGCGACGCGGGTGGCGAAAGAAGCCTATGGAGAGGGCCGTGCCCCGGCTCTGACCGACGCCACTGTCTTCTCGTCTCGGCCGCTTCTCGATAGCTCTGTCGGGCGGGCTGGCGTCCCCGGGTCGCCGCTTCTGGCAGGTGTTTTGATCTGGTCCGCTCTGGGGTTCTGATGTTGTTTCATGGTTCACTGCTGTGTCCTGAGGGGCTGCTCGCTCGAGCGCTGTATCAGCTATCGGAGTTGCCGTTCGGCCTTGCTCTTCCGTGATCCGTCCATCCTCCAATCCGATTGCCGATACGTTGGTACTGTCCGTTACAAACTGGACTCCATTCTTTTCGACGATCCGTAGCCCCTTTCGTTTCCCCTTCTCGATCAAATATGAAAGCGGCATGCCCTATGCAAACGCTGCGAGTTCGGATTCTGTAAAGCTCAGGTCTGCGAACCTGTTAAGCCCAATGGCTTTGTAGATTCTCGCGTAGCTTTCATTCGACCCCTCTTTCGGAATCTGTTGGTTGTAGGCGAGGTAGACTGGCGGGAGGATTACTTGTGGATTTAGGCGCATAGAGATTGGGACATATCGTAGACCCTCTACAACCATCTTCCGTATCTTAGCTTTCCGGCTGGTACTCTTTTTGGAGACTCCGTAGATTGCATAATTTTTCTCTACCCTGGTTAGCATATTAGAAAAGGATCGTTTTGGTCGGGATACGTACTGCAGGCGGCATCGAATATGCGTAACGCGAGCGGACCCCGATGTTCATAGAGGTCATTCACGACCTTATTAAGAAAACTACCGGATTCTTCCCATCTCCTCTGCTTTTCTTGAATTGTCGGATCCTCTGAGAAGATTTCCATGCCCCTGGCCCGCCGTCCGAACCGCGACGATGCAAACATATGCTTGCGCTCCCACCCTGCCTGCTTCCTTTCATCCTCCTTTTAATAGAATTGTCCCAGAGCAACTGCTCTAGTTCGTTGCCATTGTCACCCTGCTCCTTGCGATAATTGGCCAGTTTCGTGCGAAGCTCGTCTGCAGTGGTCGGATTGGCACCTTTTATCGCAACCTCTTTGATGCCTTTGATGAGCTTTATTAATATGCCCTGACTGATGGCCTGGTCTTCAGCATCATCATCCTTGTCCTTGACGTTCGACCCGCCGCTGCCGCTCCCGGGTGGATTTTGCTTGCCCTTGCGTCGAAGCTTCTGGAGAACTGTCCGTCGGGAGAGTGAATGCAAGGCTTCCCGTGTCTATTCATCACACGTGGCATCCGGCTTGTCTACCGGGGGGGACTGGCGACTGTTGCTTCATTAGCCTAGCCAAGTCTAAGATACTCGCCATCACTCACCAGCCACCAGTAACCCAATCGCCGGGTTTGAAGCTGGCATGAATAACCCTATTGATATACTTGATATATGTCGATCGCCACTCGTAATTGAGCTCGCAACATGATACAAGGGTAGAGGGAAGAGTATAATATTTTTTATCGGTAATGAAAGCATTAGTGGTTGGGGGGAGCCTATTGATATCTACCGCGGCTGAGTGTCCTTGGTGTAATATGATGAACAGATTGTGAATGTCTTCGTCGTCCGAGGCTGCTAGCTTTGGAACCAGCTCCTTATCCGTTTTGTATACGGTGATTTCTTCAGGGTCCCTTTCCCTGATCATGGTGAATCTGCTGGCCAGTGTGCAGAGCAGTGGACCAGCGGGGGACGGTTTCGCTGAAAAGGGACCCTTCCTCGCGCGGGCTGCTTTATTGGAGTCGGGTGGCTATAAGTAGGGCTCGTGGCGTCGGGACCCCTGTATACATTTTTTCAAAAAATGTATACAGGGGTCCTGCTCCCACCATCTGGGTGACCACCTAGTCCGTACTAGTGGTCAGGTCCATGTCGAGGCTTGCATGAACGAGGACTAGCTCCCATCAACTGGATGCTGGCGAGCTGAATGCTGTTAAACGTTGCTTTAGACTCGATAACCCGGGAAAACCGTCCCACGTTGCTCGTAACAAAGCCATGGATCCTAAATAATGCAAATCCATCTATGTCTGGCATCCTGAGCAGTCGCTCTGCTCTTTGTCTTTCCCTTCCTGCTTCCTTGTTGGCCTGCTATTTGTCCCTCCTTTCTTTGCTCCTTGCTCGGTCTACAGTCCTATCTGGGGTGTAGACTAGCTTTAAGCCACGTCTGGTTGCCTTGCACGCCCTGCCGGTTGCCTTGTCTGACTCTTCCTGCTTACGGTATTGGAAATGCTGCTGCTGGGCCGCGGCCGTTTTTGGTTGAGACTACTTAAGAGTGGCATCCTGAGCATTCACTCTGCTCCTTGTTTTCCCCCTTCCTGCACTCTCCTTGGCCTGCTATCTGTTCCTCTTTTACCCTTTGCTCTCTTTGCTCGCTCCGCGTTGGTCGGGGTAAAGTCATGATCCCGAATGTCCTCCTGCTGTTACGGGCTCGGGGCATCATCCGGCATTGTTCATAGCGAACACATAGATTCTAAATACAGTCCGCTGCAAGGTTGACTAGTTCTCGGCCCAATCTCCTCTTCTCCTTTGTCCGTTTCTACTAAGCCTGATCTGCTCCAATTTGATCATTCTCGCCTGGACCGCCCCCCTCTGGAGTCCCTCCTTCCTCCTTCCGCGCACCTGTCCTCATCCATAGAGCTGGCCCCAAAGGGGCGCTTGGGGCGCTTCCCGCTTCGGCTTTGGTGGTGTGTTGACGCGTTTCCCCATACTTGACATGCGCACTTCCCCCGATGCACCCTCCCCCCCCGCGGTATCCAATCTCCTTCCTCCAGACTCGATCAATACTTTGGTGTTGGATCTTTCTCGCTCTCGCTTTGGAAGGCTCTTCTATAGGACGCTATATAACCATCTTTCCCGAACAAGATCTCTTCATCTTGCAATTTCCCGACCTCGGAAAATTCAATTGGATCGACGCTAGCGATTTCATTCCCAGCTACAGACTTTACAGAAATGTCAGTTGGTCAAATATATACTGGGACAGCGGCGAATGCGAGCGCCACATTGCCCTAGAATACGACCCGGCGTGGGACAAGGTGTGGCTCCGTTCTTCGGGTTGGAAGTACAGAAAAATCATCTACGATATTATTCCCAGCGTCCCCAAGGCCTGGGTATCCCATTTCTGGGTTGTCGACTACCGGCTCAAGCGAAAACACCACGTACCCACCAACAAACAAACCGAACAGCGAAAAGATCACCAGACTCCGGAAAAGAAAGTCTTTTATGCGAGCGATCGTCGGTTTGTCCAAGTATTGGAGGATGATTGTGGAGACGGAGAGTGGGACGACCAGCGCGAAATCCCAGAGGATGACATCTACAACTATAGCTTCCTCAGTGGTCCGCACGCCTTTGCCATAGCGCTGCAGGATGAGTTGGAAAACTATTGGGACCCTGAAAGACGCGATTGGCAAGACTATTTGGACTTGAAATGGGTCAATTTTGGGGTCCTTGCTTGCGAATATCTTTGAGGGGACATCAGAAACACACGGAATTTTGCGGATGAGTTTTTCTATGATGCCTTTTGGCATGTTGTCATGTCTGCTGGGATCTTTCATCAATGTTGTGGTTCAACATACTCTTGTCGATCCCCCTTCTCCTTCTAGTTAATATGTACTGTCTACCGTGGCGTCCTTTTGCGATGGCTGCCTCGGTTGCGCCGCCCTCAACACCTTATCTCAGGGCCTCGGAAGCTTACCTTGTGGAACTTGTGGTTCCTTCTCGACATCCATCTCGCTTTCATCTCGTCGCTGCTGGTTTATGCATATGCCAAACGACCCATCACCTGAGTGGCTCCTGCCGACAGACCAAACATTTGATGTTCATTGTCGCCCGAATCGCAGTGTCCCAAATGCCCAAAATCCCGTGGTCGAACGCATCTGAAAGCTGAGGAGCGCAATTGTTACATCGCAACATGCCTACCTAGATACCTAACGCGGGTTTAACGCAAAAGTAGACTGCTAGTGTGTGAAGTGAAGTGACTGATAGGAGCCACACTGGATTTCTCCAGATGTAGAACATCAGATTCTCAGTGTCTCATCCTCGGCCCATAATTCTGAAGCTCAGAGTGATCCAGATTGACTGAGCAAGATCCAGGGGCGCGACCCAGAAGGGACTTCTGGTCGGTGAACGGGTCGTTCATTCAACGGAATTGTTGCTCCAGAAATACCATACACCCTGGACACTTGCCCGACACGTACCAAACGATCAAAAACCAGCCGTGTTGTGCTTGCCGTTGCCGACACATTGACTTGGAAACAACATGTATTTTCCGGGAAGCAGCCCTCGTTCCCCTGCAATAAGACAGTGAGTAGGTGGAGAAACTATACAGCAGCTCGTGGAAGAATTCATCAGGACGGGAGTCGTCAAACTGTCGCTTCCTGCACTGGGATGGGGAATAGAGAGAGGAACTACACAACAGCTGGGAGGAGAGTTCGCAGGACGGCACTCGTCAAGCTGAATTCTTCCTTCACACATCATTGTTCATCATTGTCCTTTTTTATCGAATCCCACCCCTTACGCCGCCATCAATGGAGCACCCTTCCACTTCCGTTTCGGCTTCTCCGCCAACGGAAGACACAAGCATCGCCAACATTGTTGACATTTTGACAACTCGATACGCAAAGACGGACGGCCTCAGCAACGACACGATCGCCTCGAGGGAGCGAATCATCACTCGGGCACAGTGGGCTCTTCTCGGCCCTACCATCGACCAAGACGACCTTCATCACCAGTTCAAGATGTTGACCCGATTGATCGATTTTGAACGACAGGCCGAGGCGATGAGGACGGCCGGGTATAGGAGGAATTTTTTCAAAAACGCCGGAGACTGGACCTCAGATATTCTCTCCAAAGCCAGGTGCATCGAGCCAAACATCAAGGCAAACTCAATGAAAATCCTCGGGGACCTGTTAAAAGCCAACGGACTCACAAGTCATGAGGCAAGCGAGCAAGCGAAACAGTATGCTCAATGGCACGCATTGAAGAGCAACGACGCCGACTATTCTTGGAGGAAGATCATGGAAGAGAAGGATCTCGTTCGTGGTTGGAGAACCAGAGGGCAGCCAACAGGAAGCGAACCAGAGACTCCATACTTGGTATGTGTGTGTTGTTCTACTTCCTCCGCCACCCAGCTGTCCCCGTTGCCGTGGAGAGAGTGCCCATCATCTTTGGCATAACCAACTCTCAATCCCAACCGAGCCTGAGATATTGAACTAACGGCCGCCATAAGGATCGGGTTCAACTCATCGCCGACCGTCTCGAGATGTCACGACCGCTACTTCTCGAATTCCTACAGTTGTCAGCAGAGCGCAACTCTGCGTCACACAACCCCCCACCATTTCCGCAGCTCAATATCAAAGACGGCGCTGTTAATTGGGAAGGTATCAAGGATGCTTGCAAGAGCAAGAAGACGGACGTGGAGTCCCAGGTTCGAACAGGCCAGATCACGGAGCAAAATGGAGCCCTCTTTCTTGAGGCTATCGACAATTGGTTGCGACTTTGTAGACGGGGTAGCGAGCCTGTCGATGATACAGAGCAGAGGGAAGATTTTGTCAAGGCCGAAAAGAAAGTGTTGGATGGTCACAATAAGGCTATGGAGAAGGAGGCGGGGTTGGCCGCGAACAAACCGCCGCCGAGCTTCTACACACCTGGAAAGTGGGACGATTTCTAGCTGACTGAGCAATAGCCAGCTTTTCTGCATTGCTTTTGTCGCAATCGTTTTGTTCTTAAGGGGGTTCTTTTTGGTTTCCGTTGGCTCTTGAGTAGGGTCTGGTTAGTCCCGCATGAGCGCGGTGTGGTGGCCAAGGAGAATTTGTCGAGCAACGGAATGCCTCGCCGTGACAAACGTGCTTGTCTCGTGTCCTTGCTCCGTTAAATACCAGGGCCCAGACCTTAGACAACCGCCATTTTTGCCAAAAGAGAAGGCCGAGACCCATAAGTGAGAAGCGACATTTACCCTCGTGCAAATGGGTCGTCGACTCGTCGGCTCTGCGAGTCTGCCCACTCCGAGCGTCTGGGAAGGAACTAAAAGAAGAATTATGCTGGTGCTGACCTGCGCCGATGTATGTCTGGGGACGCACATTCCCCTTGGAGAGGAAGACAAGTGGCTTGGACTTGGGATATGCCTCCCCACTGGCGTGGCAGGAACTTCCATCTGCCCAAAGTCCGCTGTGTCACGCCGTGTATTGGAGGTACCTAACCTACATACCTGATGTACCTTCATTAGGTAGGTAGGTAGGTAGGTAGGCAGGTGTCCTGAGCCGAGAAGTACCTAGTAGGTAAGTAGGTAGGCCCCGCTTTCCACTGCCGGCTCCAGCAGCCCTTGCCTCCCTTGTCTTGGTGCATTGGCTGAGTAGGAGTGAGTACAAAGTACACTGTCCCTTTGAGATGTTTACCTGCCATTCGGGTATTACTTGGACAGGCGGTGACCGAGGCAAAGTGCCAAAGGATGGCTTGAAGGCGCCAATCTGCTCAGCTTCGTAATTCTCGAGGCCTCTGGCGTTTTCCCTCTCCATCCAGCCTCACACCACCATCACCACCAACACCACCAACAACAATCTTTCCGCCTGACCCCGCCGGGCCACCCAGGTATGTATCATTACGTCGATTCTACCCAGGCTTTGTCTTGTGGCTGACATCGTTCACCTAGATCCGCAGGTATGCTTCGAGTTGACCTCGGCAGACATCGCCGAACAGACGCTGGCATATTGCCAAACTTTGATAGAAAATTCCCAACAGCAACGTACGTTAACCTGGGCACCTGACACTGTCCAACTTGCAATGCTAACATTTGGCGTAGAATGGCCAACCCCAGAAACGTACGCCCCGAATTTCCAACTCTGCTCGTTTCCGAAGCCGTTGAGGCGCGAACTCCGACCCAGACGCGAGAGCTGATATTTGGTATTTAAACGAACAAAGCGCCCGCCGCACCGCCCGCCGTAAGTACTCGTCTTGCTATTTCTACATCCTGGTGCTCTTCCTGCAGCCTGGCCGTTATGTCACCCGGCCACAACTCAAACATCTACACCTTGGCGCCCCCGCTTGAATCTCGCCAAGTCGTCGAGTGGTGCTACGTTTTCTGAAGAGCCACGGAAGAAGGTGCCGGTAGTCCCGTGTACAACGCCGCGTCTACCCCGACCGCCTTGCGGCTTCACCACCTTACAGCGCAGTTGTATTAGCACGCAAACCTTGGCGCAAGCACCGATCTCCCCTGTGATACTCCCGTTCTGCGTGCCCCCTACTCTTCACTAACCCTAGTCGAGTGGCTTTGAGGTTGCCAGACTTCAATCAAACGTCCTCTAGCTGAGCTCACTACTGCCTCTTATGTTTTGGCGATTATAACTCCTTCATTTTGCTGACAATATGGAGCAGAGGACTCGAGAGGTACTTTAACTTCCTGTTTGAAGATATCTCGGACAGTCCAGGATCGGCCGAGCGACCGCACTGACAGGTATTGACCCCCCCTCGGCCCCAGCCTCTGTGGTAAGTAATTCACTCCCATCTACGCATCATTCAAAGGCTCCCCGACACATGTCCCGGTGATCATGCTTGTACCTTGGGAAAACACTGATGAGTAAAATCAAGGACGGCTCGAGAAACCGCCCCGCCCCCTCGGCCGAGGCTGCTCCGGTGGCCAAGAAGGTATGTACTATATAATGCCACATAGTCTTGTTGTCCGGCACCCAATCATCGAGGTTCAACGTCGATTGCTAACTCTATTCGTGTCCCTACCTAGCTGAAGGTTTGTTCCTCACTCAGTCGGTAGGTATCCTCTCACATATTGTCTGCTGACTCTCCGACCCCAAAAAGTTTTCCTTGGAGGTAAGCAGCTCCCCTTGGAGTCACTGACTCAGCTCATTGTCTGGACTTCGCCAACGCATCAATTTCGTCCAGTACGCCAAGGCCAAGGCTGCCGTGAGTGGCTACCTATCTACCAAGTTTGTTTGTTTTGCTCCAAACAGGCATCTAACCTTTTGGTTAGGAGTTCTACAAGAAGGCCCAGGTATGCGAAGCAATCACTCGCACCTCCCGAATGCTAGCAACTGGAATAATTCGCTTAAGTACTGCATTCACTCCAATAGGAATCCAAGGATGTAGCAGACGTAAGACACATCGGCAAGCGGTGCGGTGTACCAAGCTCCTTGAATTAGTCTACTTGCTGACTTTACTATTAATGGCGCCATTTAAATGAGATGGAGGTAAGTATCATCACCTCACCCGCGACCACACATTATTGTCTTGTCACCAACAGCCAAACTCCATTAGCATAACGCCCAAGAAGCCGGGGTAAGTTTCTGCTGTCCCAAAGCATACCCCTTTTAAATACGAGAGACTAGAGGGGCTAATTGCTGACTATTAATATAAAAGTGGGCAAGAAATTGTCGATGTATATTTCTTTCACTGTGTGTTGTGTGTGGTCTGCTATTCGTACTGTGCTGCTGACTGGGCTGTGATAGCGATATGAGGTGAGGAACGATGGAGGGCCACCGTGGAGGTAAGTGCTGCTTTTATATACCTACCTACCTACTTAGACGTGGTAGCTTCTTAAAGCAAGATAACTTCCGTCATGTGTCCCATTTAATTACTTTTTCTTGAGCATGGGTCTTCTTGAACGCGCCAGGCCTTTCCCGCCTTTCAAAACGTCGCGGGTGCGGCACCACAGTGTAGGTTGATGAGGCTGCAGAGGAGCGGCAGGCTGATCTCAGCATCAGGGGCGCCATCACCCATCCAGACGATGACCCCCTCTGTGTGCCGTGATATGCAGGCGGCAGAGGATCACACAAACTCCCGAAGGGCTGACTTTGAAGTTACACACCAAGTCGGGCGTTTGGCCGCTGATCATGGTTATCACACTCTTACTGACGAATTAGACTTGGCTTAATTATATGCAGAAGCCGGCAAACTCCGTTACAATTAAACACTCGTGCAATTGGCCAATAGCCGACGGCTGGCTGAGATAGCTGCAGCCTTTCGGACATGAATCAGGAGATCTGCTATCCCAGCCAGCCACTTTCAATATCCTTACGTACTTGGAAAAAAAGTATCTGTTCACCGAAGCTGCAGCCTACAGAGCAGGCGGTAGCTCGCGTCCAACCATTTGCGGCCCATGTGCCCACGAGAATGGCCCACCAGCATTTCGTGTTCGCAAGGCAGAAGTCAAGCGCAATAGAAGAGAATAAAAGGGGGCCCCCCGAACGACTATCTCTCCCCCCGGGTTGGCTCTTGTTCTTCTCATACCCACCACCTCGGTTCCAAAACTTCCGTCGAACCCTACACTATGCGCTTCTCCATTACCACCGCCGCCGCCCTGGCCTTCGCCCTAGTCGGGCCTGCCCTCGCTGACCCGGGCGTCTCGCCGGCTAATGTTAACAAGAAGGCCGACCCCGGCTCGTCGTTCAACGTGGACAAAATCGTCACCACTCCACAGATCCCACCAACACCGGATGTGGTGCTCCTAGTCGATGTCACTTTCAGCATGAACAAAACCATCGGCAATATCAAAGAGAACCTACACAAAGTCATCGCCACTGTTAATGCCGGCCAACCAAACGCCGAGTTAGCCGTAGCTAGCTTCGGCGACCTTGCAGACTCCAACGGGTTCCAAGTGAACCAAGCGCTAACAAGCAGCCTCCCTCTCCTGCAGGCCGCGGTCGACTCGCTAAAGGCGGAGAATGGCGAGGACACAGACGAGGATTGGATCAACGCGCTCTACAAACTGTCCACCGGTTCCGTAACCTTCCGCGCCGGTAGCAGCCGGATCATAGTCCTCGTCAGCGACGCGCCCAGCCACGACCCCAGCGGCGGGCACACCCTGAACGACGCCATCACCGCTCTGAAGACCAAAGCCGGCGCCCGGGTCATCGGCGTCAACGTCGAGAATCTCGATGGCAAGGGCCAGGCCACTGCCGTGACTTCTGCCACTGGCGGCATCATCATCGGCTCGGCCGCCGGAGAGGTTTCCAACGCAATCATCAGCGGGCTCAAGAACCTCGACGTCACCGTCAAGCCCGACGTAGTCTCGTGCGACGCGGGGCTAACCGTCGAGTTCCACCCCACCGAGACGACAGTGAGCAGCGGCAGCACCGTCACCTTCCACGAGACGGCCAAGGTAGCCAACGACGCCACCCAGGACGCCACCCTGCACTGCTCCGTGCGCTTCCTTCTGAATGGCAAGCCGGGCGGCGCCGCCTTCATCCAAAAGATCACCGTGCCAGTAAATCGCGTCGGCGGTTGCGACACGTGCATTCCGTACCCTGGCCAGAACCTGTGCCACATCACCACTTCCTGTGCGCCGACGCCCTACGGGACAATGTGTCTGACGAGGCCCGGGTACAAGGCAGACGGCGCAGCTGACGATGACACCAAGGTGCAGTGGCGGTTGAAGTGGCCTGTCCCTGGCCATGAGCACCGCGTCGCTGTCAAGCCGGGTAGATCGGCAGATACGCTGTGCGATCCAAAGCATGTGGGGCCGGATGTCTGCAAAGAGGTCGTGGTCGCTGATTGCCACTCGACGGCGCTGGTGGGGCCATTGGAAGGCGCAGCGCGCATTGATGGTGATAATACTGATCAGAAGGTGATGGGCGACGGAGATCTGTAGGAATGGAAGTGGAAAGAACTCTCTGACCGGTTGCGCTGTGCCTGTATTTGGCCGACTTTGGTCAGAAGCTGTGCTTACACAAATCCCTCCCTTTCTCATAACTCGTCACTTTTTACATATCGGGTTTTGAGCTGCTTTTTACTCTCCATCTCGTGTCTTATTTATTACCTCCCAAACAGCTCGGAACGGTCTTCTTGGTGCAATGACCCGCCCCCGCCGAGCCCAGTGCTGCAAATGACAGATCGTGAATGATATGCCCACCAAACTCTTATTAATTACCAACATTATGAGGAGATAATTACCTACAGTAATTACATCAACCATCCATCCGTCAATCCAACCTAATCATCCAGGGTGGGATTCACGGTTTTTTTGGCGCAATGCCCCGAGCCAGTGCTGCAGTGATGCCTGCTTTTTGTTGCCGGCTGCTTTGGGTGGCGTTCTTGCCCTTCGGATGCCGGCTGAGGATCGCATTGGTGACGGACGGTGTGAAGCCTGATTGGCAGGGTTCCCAAAGTTTTGAGCTCTGTCCGAGACACCGCGACTCGGCTCTGCGCCCTCATCATCGCCAGAACCAGAACCAGAACCAGAACCAGGCAGTACCATGGCGGTCGAGTCAAAGACCAGTCGCAATGATGGCATCAATGCCTCTTGCATTGCTGGCTTTAGAAAACAGTATTTCTGGGGCGCCCCCTTCAGCCAGCCACGCCGCTTCATGTCATTGAGCGTGCATGGCGCTGAAAGCTGCTCCAGTTTTTGAATCTCGTATCCGTATTTCACGCTGCTCTCGAGGTCGCCGCGGTCAAACTCGTCGTTCTTTAAACCGCTTGGGTCGCGGATCTCGCCGGGTCGCTTGCCATGGCTGATGGTGGCGACATAGTGAATTGACGAAGCAGGGCTAGTCTCGTAGATCCACAGACGTTTGGTAGATGGCGGGAGGAGGTAGTTCCGGAATTCGTGGTTTTTGATACGGCTGACAATGTTGGCGACGTGCTGCGGATGGATGGATATGATGATGTCACGGTCTAGCGTGGCGTTTGGGGCCATTGAAGTGCTTCTCCTTTATTTTTATTTTTTTTTATTCTTTTTAAACTTTTTTAAAAATTTAAAATTTTTTTTTGAGTGAGGATATAAGGGCCAAGGTTAGACGCGTGCCGAGCAGTCGACGCGACAGGGCCTGGGCGTGAGTGTCACATGACTTTGAACACCTACTAAAATTCCAGTGACACACAGCTGCCATGGGCTAATAATTATGAATTTGTCATTTGCTTCGCCCCAGCCATAGAACTCATCTGTCCCTGCGAAAGAAAAATTAATCATGGCGGCCTAGACTTTTCTCATGCCACGAAATTGCCTCGAATTCACGTTCAGGATGCCTACCGGAAACCTGGGTTCGGTATCACCAGCTCAAATGATTCCATTGCAGCAGCCACTCTCTAGAATAGGTAATTAAATGACCGTTTTCTCAATTTGACACGAAGAGCAACTTTTGACCCACTTGTTGAGAATCTCATAATTGTCACACCCCTTCCCGTTCTTGTCATGGATAATTAGACTACTAGGCCGCCAACTGCACGTATTCTATGGCTATATTCTTTGACCAGAATTGGGCATTTCGTGTATAGCTCGCCTCATATTGTCCACAGACTCTACAGTTGATCGCGGCGACCCTCCGATCTTGCCATTCTTTCCTTTCTCGCAACAGCATTAAACACCACAAATCCACCCCTCATCAATGGAGATTAAGTCACGCCTTTTTCATATCGGGTTTGGGCTACTTTTATTAGTCGGTATCTCCGACTAGTCTCCAGAGATATTTTTCAGCATCATACGAGTATACGTATACCCTCCTCCCAAGCAGCTCGGCGAGCTCGATTAGGTACTGTCACTGCATACTACCTGGTGTGCATTGGTCGGACCTTGCATACGGACAGTACCGTGCAGACATCAACGGCTAACGGCGGTCGCACAAAGGGGTCAAAACACATAGCGGATGGTTTCCGCTTGGCGATCGGGCCGGCATGAGCCAAGCGGAGCAGCGGGTTCATTGCTAGGGCGTGCGGGGACGTCGCAGCGGCTTCCCGGATTGAAGCAAGCGTTGCTTGATAACGCTCTTTTGATAACGGCGGAGTACCAGGTGGCTAGTAGACGAGGGGTTGAAGCTAAAAGTTAAAAGGCTTCCGCAACGTCTTCAAAAAAGGAAAGGGGGGATGGATGTCCTTGCTTTTGCAACACAACAAACATTTTGACTTGCATCCCGCCTGACCGCCAATTGCAACCACCCAATCCACCACATCCACAAACAAACACCTATAAAACCAATTGACCATCACCCACCCCCCTTCTCCAAAATGCCCAATATCGTAGTCCTCGGGTAAGACGACCCCCCGTCCCGCCCGGTACCGGACATTGCAATGGTCTGATTATGCCACTAACTCGCGTCAAATCGTCAGAGCCGGTGTCAGTGGCCTCACCTGCGCCCTCGAGCTGGCCAAGAAGAAGGGCAATGTTGTCACCGTCGTCGCCAAGCACATGCCCGGCGACTATGACGTCGAGTACACGTCGCCATGGGCCGGCGCCAACGTCATGCCGTAAGTCACATAGACACCCAACTTGTCGCCACCCCTTCCATCGCAAGTCCACCAAACTAACTAACTCACCATGTCTTGTCCTCAGAATGGCCCTGGACGCCGACAGCAAGTGGGAACGCCGCACATGGCCCGAGTTGAAGCGGCTCGCTGCCTCTGTCCCCGAAGCGGGCATCCACTTCCAAAGTCCGTACCCTGTTTCCCCCCTTCATCTCCGTCTCGTCCCTCCCATGCTGCTAATAACCATTCCTTAGCGGCCCGCGTCATGCGCCGCAAGGCCGACGCAGCAAAGGGGTTCCGTGCCGGGCTCAGCGACGGCCTGTTCAATCTGGACCCGTGGTTCAAGACCATGTTCGACGCGTCGTCGTACCGCGACTTGCCCCCCTCCGAGCTGCCCGCCGACATCCACTCGGGCTCCGAGTTCCAGTCCGCCTGCATCAACACGGCCGTGTACCTGCCCTGGCTGCTTGGTCAGTGCGCCGCGCGCGGCGTCTTGTTTAAGCGCGCTACTCTGAAACACATCGCCGAGGCTGGGCAGCTGAGCCATGGCCCAGGAGGTAAGGCGGATATTGTGGTCAACGCGTCGGGGTTGTTAGCGTGCAGGCTGGGCGGGGTCATGGATGCCACGGTCGTCCCGGGGCGTGGACAGACGGTGCTGGTGCGCAACGAGGCGCGCGGGATCATGTACGTCGGCAGCGGGTGCGACGACGCCGCCGACGAGCTGTGCTACACTATGGAGCGCGCCGTAGGCGGCGGGACGATTTTGGGAGGCACGTATCAGAAGGGCAACTGGGATGGGAACCCGGACCCGAATATCGCGCTGCGGATCATGAAGCGTGCCGTGGTGGCGCACCCGGAGCTCACCGGCGGCAAGGGCATCGAGGCGCTGGATGTGATTCGCCATTGCGTCGGGCTGCGGCCCGTCAGGGAGGGTGGTGCGCGGATCGAAAAGGAGGTGATTGATGGGATGTGGGTGGTTCATAATTATGGCCATGCTGGTTGGGGGTACCAGGGCAGCTATGGGTGTGCCGAGGATGTTGTCGAGCTGGTGAATGAGGTTCTCTCTGCGCAGAAGACAAAGTCGAAGCTTTGATTTGAAGGAATAGCAAGCATGAGTTAAGCAGTGCCTGGAACATTCGATCAGGAAAAGTCATGGCATGATTTAAGCAGTAGTCTAATTACTTGAAAAACTGAAGTAATTATGCACTGGCTGTTTTCACAGAAGAAGCTCCGCCGTCGTCAGCGGCCGGTACGCCAACATGAGCCAACACAGTGGAAGGACCCTGCTCCATCCAAGGCCTCAATTTCTCCTCGTCCGCCACCCACACCATTCCCAACATGGCAGCCGCGTTCGCATCGGCGCCGTTCAGCCCAGCAGTGCGTCTTGGAATCACCAAGATCCATTCTCTGTCAAGGACGACATTGTGCGGTATCGCGTCTTCCTTCTCCTTCTCCTCTCTGTTCCTCTCGCCCCCTTTTCCCAACTGGCTGCTGTGGCCGAGAGCCTTCTCAGCTTGGCCAAGCAGGCTCTGGTAAATACTGAAAAGTATATCGGCCGATGGAAACTTTCCATCCTCAAACCAATGAACGAAGTACTTGAATGGTAGTGCTAATGATGACTGCACTGTAGACAAATCATTATCAACATCAGCTGACTTTGACAACCCGTCCGGCCACAACCCAAATTCATCACCATCAGGAGCTGGAAACACTTGCATGTGCTTATGCAGCCGACTACACCCGCCAGCAACACCACAGTTGAAGATGGCCAGATATCGCTTCTCCCCACTCCCAAGCGACGAGAGAACCTCCCACAGGGCGGTAAAGTCATCGCCATCTAACGCCTCAAACTGCCTCCGGAACCCGTCCCGCGTGAGCAGGAGAAGATGCGGTCTGGCGGCGCAGAACTTGTTGAGCGCGAGGAGGTGCGTGCCGCCGCCCAGCTCGGGGCTGATTTCGTACCCGCTGACGGAAATGTCGCTTCCGGGGAGGTATCCTGCAGGTGCCCGGCTTTGTTGTGGTTCTGGCTGAGACGTCATCGTCATCGTCAGCTTGCTCGAACTTGCTACGTTCGGTTTGTCGGCGAGACTGGAGAGGATTCGGAATTCAAACTGTAACATTGTCAATTTTCTCTTGGTCACCACCACAGGAAAGCCAAGGCTGTTACTTGAAAGCCATTGTCCGAGTGAGTGAAGGTGCGGTAGACTTTCTTGTAGATGACAAGGCCTTCGTCAACTCGACGATCGAATTCGGCGCAGATGAGGTCCTCGTCCAGCTCCATTGCAAATGTGCGATAATTATCTCTTCGCACTGCGGATGCAGCGATTCGGGTCAAGACTCGGAGTTCACTATTGCTTAAATGGGTACCCGGATCTAATACAGCTAGACGTCGCGACCCACTTCCTGAACACCCCCACTTCCTGAACGCTTGGCGGCCCACACCGCTATTCCACACCACCAACTTCAACTTGACATAACTCATTCATTTCTAGGGCAAATTACACTAAAGTCGACATGGACTCTGTCAAGGAGCACTTTATTGAGCTGGTAATTCAAGAAGTTGAACAGGGTGTTTCCCAGCGTCGTGCAGCAGCCAAATATAGCATAGCCCTTGGCACACTCAACAATCGAATTTATGGCAAACAATCTCGAGATATAGCCTTCCAAACCTCTTAACGGCTAAGCCCTTTTTAAGAGAGCTTTATTATTAATTAGTGTTTTAATAAGGAAAGTGCTAGCCAGGCTCCGAGCTATAAATAGGTAGTGGAATTCACTTAGGCCGTGCTCCAGGAAGGTGGTAATCTTAGGCTCCTTGGCGTGCGTTAGTATAATTACTTTCTACGCTGCAATCCCCAGATAAAGATGAAAAAATTAAGCTTATTAGAGCTTTTGAGGGCTAAAAGTTCTATTAGAAAAGCGTATACAAAATTTTTCAACTTTTTAAATAGTTAAATTAAGGAAAAGAATATTGCTTTAGCTAATATTGCTAATATAAATAAGTAGAGCTTATAAAAGCTTAAAACTATATTTAGAAAAGTTATAAGCAATAATACAACAATTTAAATATTAATAATAAAGTATAGTATAACTAAAGGCTAGTGTTATGGTTCTGATTGGCAGCAGAGTGCGGCCTCAAGCAGCCTCCCAAGTGGGACTAGTAGGACCCTCCTGGGTAGGCGGACTAATCAAAATCATCCCAAAGTCCTGTATATCGGGACTGTAGGATGAATAGGATAGGGCGGGGCACTGACCAGTTAGCTTAGTTCCAATATCCTATAAGATAGGACTAAAAGATTGCTCCCGCAGTCCTAGTGTTCGGGATGACGGGATGTAAAGAAGTATTTCTATATAAGCAAGTAGGCTAAAGGGTTTTTAGGATACTTTAGTGGTTATTAAAGTATTTTTTAGCAATTGTATTGGTTACAGCTATACAACCTTTATTACTCTATTTACTATTGTACGCTTTATAAGCACACTTTTATATCCAACCCTAACCCTAGCACTTGCTTTGTGCAGGTTATAATACTAAATTGTAATATATTAATAACTTGTAAAGGGTTGCTTATGAGGGATAATTGATATAAAATACTTTGGCTGCTTCGTTAAATACTATTAAAACTTTAAAGTTATTTTTAAAAAATAATTCGCTAGCCAACTAGTTAATATAGTTTTAACTAAGCAATATATTAATAGCAAGGTTAACTACGGGCCTACTCGTTAAAATAATAAATTTAAGAAAGGTAATTGCCTAATTTAAAGAAGAGCTTGTAATATTTAAAGTCTAGCAAAATATATTATTATAATATAATGCTAATAAGTTTAAAGTAAAACTTAACTAGCTAGTACGTTTTGGAGGTAATAAAAAAGAACTTTAAAGCTTTATTACTATATATAAGTTATACTTTGCTTATTATTTAAAAAAATTTTTACAAGCTTATAGTAAAGTTGCTTTTATAATTTTAAAATTAGAAAGAAAAGCCTAAATATAATTTAAATTTACTAAAAGGAATTATATAAAAAATAGCGTTATAAACTAGAAAAATTTTATAGTATTAGTTTATAAACGCTTTAACAACTTTAAAAAAGAAATTTTAAAGGTTTTCGGAAAAGTTAATAAGCTTAAGCATAGTTAAAAGCATTTTAATATTTTAAAATAAAAAAGAGTAATAAGCGCGTACGCTTTTACGTTTTATAAAAAAATAATTAATATAAAATAGGGCAATAATGCCTTTATTTTTACGTTTTATAAAAAACTTAAAAGTAAAGTTAAAAACGCTTTCACTATAATTTTTAAAAAAATTATACTTAATAAAGCTATTAAATAAATAGTATAAATAAATAATAAACTTTACTAAAAGAAATTGGAGAAGAAAGGTAAATATAAGCTTTATTATATTTGTTTAAATAAAGAATAATGTTATATTTAATAAAGTATAGCATATAGCATTTACGTAGAATTTATAAATATAAACGCTATAAATAAATAATAATTAAAGTATAATAAGAAAGACGTTAATTGCTATTATTACAATAAAAAAGAATATTTCATTAAGAATTATACTAGTACGCTAAAGCTTAGTTAAAAAATAGTATTAAATAAAGATGTTTTTTTTATAAAATAAGATTAAAGTATTAATAATTTAATTAATATAAAATATAAAGTTTATACATATAAAAAGCAAGTATTTATTTAAGTATATTTAAAATTAACCCTACTAAAAAGTTAAGTTTCCTTACTAAAAGGTTAGGCTCTAATCTTAATAAAAATAACTAAAGTTAGAGAAATTGAAAATATAGCTAAAAAAGTTAATATAGTTAATTATAATGAACTTATAAATAATTTAATTACTTTAAAAAAATATAACTAGTATAACTTATAAAAACTTGCTTAGAAAGAAGAGATTATAAGCGAATTTAAAAAGCAATTATAAAAAGTTAATTTTGAGCATTTTTAGTAAAATAAATAAGATTTATTAGTAAAATTATTCAATTTTCCAAATAATTGCAATTTAAATAAACAATTTGTAAATATAATATTGTTTTTAAAACGATAATTAAGCTTATAATTAATAAACTTTAATAAGTTAGAAAAGTTTATACTAGTAGTTATAAGACTATAGTACAAATGAGTAGTAGAAAATATACTATAGCTATATTTACTATATCCTTGCTATAATAAAATAGTGTAGTATTATTGTATATATACTATATACTTAAAATACTTTATAAAGAAACTGTAAGAAGGACTGTTTTTTAAAAAATAATAGAAGGTAAGAGTGCTTTAATTAATATAAATAATTATAAGTAATTTAAATAAAGAAATGTTTAAAGTAGCTTAAGGTATTAAAAAGGTTTTTTAAAACTATTAATATTTTTCTATTGCGTGCTTTAAAAAACGTAAGCTAAAAAACTATATAGTAGTATAGTATAAAAAATATAAGTATTAAAAACTTTATATTTAGTACAAGTTAAACTACGTTTAGATAATAACTAATATATAAAATAGACTAACGTAAGAAAATAAGGAGTAGACTGGCTAGCTAACGCATTACTAAGCCCTTAGCTTAAAACTTATTTTAGAATAAAATAAAGGTTTTTAAGTTGTAATTAACTAAGTTTTTAACGTAATGTAACTACTTTTAGGAAAGCTTTTAAGATTAATGGTATTTGTAGAATTAATGGACATATTAATTAGCTAGTAATTAAAGTCTAAAAAAACTATATTTATATATGCATTATACTCTCTTATATTACATTTTTTAAAAAAAGAATGCAAAAGTAAAAAACAATTTTACTATTTAAAAAACGAAGAGGTAACCTAGCTAAAGAATAACTAGTAAAGCTTTATATTAATATTTTTAAAATTTTTATAAATAATGAAAGAAAAAAGTTAATAATTTAAATATTATAAAAAAACGCTACATTTACTATAATAGTAAACTTTAAAATAGTAGCAATATTTATTGTGGGAATAATGGCCCTTTGAGGGGTATGGAGCATTGAGAAGGTAAAAGGGGTAGCCATCACGTGACTACAGGGACCACAGGGACCCATATGGATCGGCCACATTAAAAGGCTTCCTGTCAACCTAGTTAGGATTCTTCTTCTTAAAAAGAACAAGATAAATCAATGTAACCACCACACAACCCACTGGCTACCACTATGTGGCTAACTAAACCACCTATCGCAATAGTTATTGACTAACGTGATTGACCCTGTCAATCCAACATATTTTTTTTTATATTATAAAAATACGTTATTTAAATAATTAACTTATATATTTATATAAATAACAATAGCTAATTATATTTAATTAAATAAAATTATTATAAATAAAAAAATAATATTTATATTAAAGTTTTAATAAGTATTTATTAAATAAGTAAAAGTTAATTATAAACTTTTTATTATTTACTATTTGTAAATAAATAAATAAATTAAATAAATAAACTAAATTGTTAAAGCTTATTTAAAAGCGTTTATTAATAAAAAATAAAATAATTAAATTAAATAGTTGCTAATAGCGCAATTTGTTTATAATAGCTTTAAAATAAAAATTATAAGAGTTTTGCTATTTTTTGCAAACTATAACTTTAAAGCCAAAATATAGTAAAAATTACAAAGTATAATACTAAAAGTAATAATATAAATAAATAAGCTATATTTATTTTATAATATGCTTAAAGATAAGCTAATTTTCGTATAAATAAAAATAAAATAGTATTATAATATAAAAAAGTTAAAAAAACTAACTTTTAAAAAAGAAGATAAAGTTTACTTTATATAAAAATTTTTTAAAATAAAACAATTAAGCGAAAAACTTAATTTTAAAAAGCTAGAATTATTTAAAGTAGAATAAAAAATTATTATTTTAAACTATATACTAAAGCTATTAAAGTTAATAAAGCTATAATTAAATATATTTTATATTTTTTTTTTAAAATTAATATTATAAAATATGCAATTAAATACTTTTATAAAAGTTAAGCTAGTTAAAAAAAAATATAATATTAAAAAAGTATTAAATTTATAAAAAATAAAAAGAAAAGTTTAATATTTAATTAAATAATTAAATTATAAATATAAAGAAAACTTATAGGAATTAACTAAGTATTTAATAAATTACTTAGAAAAAATTTAATAGTTTTATTAAAAGAACTTAAATTAACTAGTAACTAAAAGCTAAGTAAGAACTAGTTAAGCAAAATAGGGGTAAGGGCTTTTATATTCTTATAAATTAATAAAAACCTATTAAAAAAAGGGTTTTTAAATATAAAGTTATTTTTGTTGTTTATTATTTAAATATTGCGTTAAAAAAGTTGTTTCCCTTAGAAATAAAGAATTCGTTATTAACAACAGATAAATATTAAATAGTTTATAAGCTTATCCTTTTTAGCTTTAAAAGCTTTCTCTTTTTTAATGTTTTTGAAAACTAAAAGAATTAGAAGTAAAATGAATAAGCAAACAAGAAGGAAATGAATAAAAAAACCCAAAGCTTAAAGCGTTATAAGAAACCTTGTAGGTTACGCACTCGTTGCATTATAATGAATTATTAGAAAGAAGGTATATTTGCCCTTCGCGGAAATAGTTAAAATAGAACATAAGCGTAAGGATTCTATAAGCCTGGATATAAGTAGTAAAGTAGTTTTTTAAAAGTAATTAATATGTAAAGCGTTAATTACAAGTTTTTTTTGCGTAGTTTATCGTTAGAAATATATAGGGCTTATATAAGGGGAAAATTTATTAGGTAAGGAAAGTTTTGCGCTAGTACATTTTTAGTTAAAAATATAAGTACTAAGCGTTTGGGACAAAGCCTTCAGAAGAAGGGTATTGTATTACAGTTTTAATTGGTAGTAAAGTACAGCCTTAAACAGCCTCTTAGGTAGGACTAGTAGGATCCTTTTGGGTAGGCAGATTAATTAGGGTCGTTTTAGAGTCCCGTGTATTGGGATTGTGGGACGAATAGGATAGGGCGGGGCACTGACTAGTTAGCTTAGTTCTAGTGTCTTGTAAGATGGGATTGAGGGATTGCTCTTGCGGTTCTGGTGCTTGGGACGGCGGGACGTGAAGAAGTATTTCTATATAAGTAAATAAGCTAAAAGGTCTTTAGAATACTTTAGCAGTTATTAAAGTATTTCTTAGCAATTGTATTAGTTATAGCTATACAACCTTTATTACTCTATTTGCTATTATACACTTTGTAAGCACATCCTTATACCCAACCCTAACTCTAGCACCTGCTTTGTACAGGTCACGACACTGGGTCATGATAGCTAGCAGTTAAGCCCTGTAATTATCTTTACAAGTGCTTCTCTTTAAGAACAATAGTTTCTTACTAAAGTTAAATTACGCTAAGACATTTCCAATTAATAGTATAATTTTTTATTTATAAGTTAAAATAATATTAAAATAGGTTTTAAATAGTTTAAAAAGGTTTATTTAATTAAAACTAAGCTAAAAAAGTTAATAAATTAGTAGTTATTAATTATTAACAAGCATTTGAGCTATTTTACTAATAACTTTATATTGCTAATTTAGAAAAATAAAGTCTAATTATTTTACTTATTAATATATACTTTATATAAAACCTAGCCTTTTAATTGCTTAGTCTTTAATTTATTAAAAACTTACTTTTAAAAGTAAGCTAAAACAATAGCATTATTTACTAGTTTAGCTAACGTTAACAAATGTTAATTCTTTTATATTTATAAAAACACATTAAAAAAAAGAATATAGTTTAATAATATATACTTTAGCTTTTAAAAAACTAAAATATAACTATAAAACTCATTAAAAATACTTAATAACCCTAATATTATTATTTATAATAAAGCCCTCCCCAAAACACTACCTTAGCTAACCTTAAAGTATATTATAATATTACCAAAACAATTCTAAACTTTACAAAAAAGTAAAAACTTTTATAAACATTTAAATTTTGTTAAAAAGTACTTAAAACTAATAAATTGGCTAATTTAAACTTTACTTACTAAAGTAAGAAAATCCTTAAATATAAAAAATATAAAAATAATTAGTTTAAAATATTAAAATAAATATTTGCAAATAGAATTGGAAGCTTATAAGCTACATACTTAAAAAAAAGTTTATAAGAATGGAAATAACAAGTTCGCTAGAATTAAAGATATTAGCAAGGTTAAAGCAAAGTTAAGGAGGCCCTTTAAACGCAAAAGGGTTATAAAAAAAGCAGTTGAGTTAGAAACATTAGCCCAGGATAAGGAAATTGTAGTGTAGGGGCTTGAAGTAATACACTGTGCGGAAAAGTATTGAAATGCATTAATCGGCGTGTAAATAGCTTCAGAATCAAATAAATTGTAGTGGTTGGAAGTTTGTGGTAGGTGTGTGGTCACGTGTTCAGGAAGGGGGGTGTTCAGGAAGTGGGTCGCGACGTCTAACATTTACAGCGCAGAAAAAGGGGGCGGTGACAGAAGAACCCCGCCTGGATTTGGAAAGATGCTGCGGGTTACTTGATCCGGTTAGGCCGAGGCCGAGACATACTATGTATCTCTCAAAACGCCATGAGTTGCCATAAACAGCTACATATTCATGTTCCTCACAACCATTCTGCCCCCTCTTTATTTACAAGACCTGGTATTAAACCCAAACTAAGTGACACTCCACCAGTCCTAGCGGTATCTCATCACGATCAACAACAAGGATCCCACGAGAGAAGAATACCCCCCCCCCCTAGAGGGCACTCTATTCAATATACATTAAATCTATGCAATGCAATGTACCTCTAGGTTTTCACTTCTTCTGCTCCAAAACACTAAACCTCAACATGCTTCCCTCGCGCTTAATCTGCTTGACATCGCCCTCGAGCCCAAACCCATACCTCACTGCCTCGTTTGATCTCCCCGCCATTGGCACTGCCATATTAATAATCCCATCCTGGTCTTCATTGCCACTATTATTATCACTCCTACCACTTCCAACACCGCCACCAGGAACTAGCCCATACCCGATACGCATGTTTTTGACTTCCTGTGGGACCGTATGCGCCGCCGCATCGCTTTCGCTGCCGTCTGCTGCTCGGGCGCCAGGAGTACCACTTGCCCAGGGGACTTTTTCCAGCGCCGGCCCGCGCGATGCAGCGACGATGCTCGAGAACCGCGTGTCGCGCATGGCGCCGTCATTCTCGCCGACGGCTATTGCGCCTGCGATGATCCCGACCAGCGCGAGAGAAATGGCCATGGTGTAGACGATCCAGAGGTCGCGGACGTGGTATGTGTACAAATTGGCGGTGCGCGATTTGATGCACGGGTACAGATAGTCGGCTTGGTTGCTGTTGAGAGGAAGTGGGAGAGCGCCACTTTGCTCGGCGGGGCGGGCAGCCCAGACCACGGCGGCGAATTGCGGGCTGCTGAGCATGGAGAGGATGACGTCCTCGTAGAAGCGCTGTACCACGTCATGTAGGTCTGGAAAAGGGAAGTAGTTGTTGCGCGGGTCGAGGAGTTTGGTTTGAATGGCGTAGGTGTTGACGATGGGGTTGACGAGCGACTTGTTCATTTCAACGGTGCCGTTGAGAAAGTACCGCACTAACGCGCCGAGGGAGTGGTAGGCTGCTGTGCGGCGGTAGCGGCGGACGTCAGAGGGGAGGATGTAGTTGGATTCGGGCGTCGCTGTGACATTATCAGCGGTGCCATCGTTGGCGTCGACGTTGGGGAGAAAGGTGGTGTTGACGACCGGGCGCAGGAATTTCACGTCCTTGACCACGGTCGACTGGGTGCCCTCGGTGTAGTTGAAGAGGACCGTGTAAGCGGACTCGTAGTTCTCACAGGCGAACAGCTTGGGGATGAAGGAGGTGGCCCATGCCGGGTCCGACTCGTCGGTTGGGACTGGCTTGTCTCGGTTCGCGGCGCTGGCGTAGCCGATCCAGATAATGGGTTCGGTGCGAAATGCTCCAAAGTGTTTTGGATAAGGGGGCGGTGTGTTGGGGATGCCGCTGACGCCCACATCGCTCATTTGCGTCGAGGAATATTCGCCCCCGCTGGTGAATACGTAGTAGCTGTACCGCCCCTTGGGCAAGATGAGGTCCAGGCCAAATGGGGGCGCGATGCTTCCCGACTCCTGCGTGAGGTTGACAGCCTTTGCGCCAGCACCGCTCGCGAGCTCGGTGCACTTGTACCCAGGGGCTGTAAATGTGATCTCGAAAGAACAGTTCCAACCGCTGCCGCACGTCTCGACTTGGGCGTTCTTCTTCATGACCGTCTCTCCCATGTATGCGCCAATTGAGGCCGTCTGGTAGAAGCTGGGGCTGGGGCTTGTGTAGTAGTCGAACCAGCCTGGAGGGTCAGAGTCTGACGGCTTTGTTGTGTTCCAGAACGAAACAGGAACCTCAAACAGCTGGCCAATTCTGGCCGGATTCCGCCACTCGTTGGTCTCCTCAAACGTAAAGTTCAGTGTCCGAACTCCGGGGCATGTGGCACTGGCGACAGTGGTGGTGGCTGGCTCAACCAGCAGGGTATTTGCGGTGAGGATGACAACTAGGGGGGAAAGCCTTGAATGTGTCAGCGAGCACTTACTATCAAGAGTTCGTATCTGCTTACCAGGCAAACATCGCCAGCAGGACAGCCGCCTTTGCGTTCTTGATGAGCTCCCAGTTCCAGAGGGCGGCCAGGTTGTCAGTGGCCGAAAACAAAGAGTCCAGGGCAGCAACAGTCATGAGCCGCCGCCGGACCGTCGTCCATACCCGCTGCTGGAACGCTATGATCACGCACGCGCTGAGTCCTGCCTTGGCCGCAAATGCGAGAATAGTCCCATAGCGCAGCATCTGAATCTGGTCGGTGGCCGGCTTGCCGTTTAGGGTACTGTAAAAGACGTGATGGGCAATGGCGAAGACGACGCCAACAATAAAGAAGAGATACATGTTCCATGGCGAGGTGAACACCCACGGCGATACACCGCATTGTAACCGACGGTTTCGTAAGCCGCCCCCAGACCCTCTTGCGAAGAAGGGAGCCTGGTACGGGATCGGGGTGGCGTTGGTGACGGTGGTGGGAGTCTTTGAAACCCTGGAGCCGAAGAAGCTCTTCTGGGCCGGTGGAGAGACAGATTGGTCCTGGAGCAGCATGGCTTGGTCGTCTTCTTCGAGTTGGTGGGAAGGCTGACGAGACTCAGGATACCCGAATTGTGACGAGTACGAGATGTCTTGTTCCTCGGCAGGGGAGACATGATAGTACGGCCCGAAGCTATCCGCCCAAGGTGGGACATGGTCCGATCCAACCCCAACGCCAGTCTGCCGCGATGGCAGTTTCGATAACGAGTGGGCGTCCCATGCCTGCAACTCGGATTGTTCTGAATTTGCGACAGGTGGGAGATTGTGAAGAGGAACCGACGCCATGGCGAAGTCGACCCTGCCTTCGGCTCGCCGAGCTCCTCCGAGTACGACAGTTACTTTAGTGTCAATTAATTACAGTTTCCCCAGGTTCATGATGTTGCACGGCGGATTTGAGGTGGGCCGTGCGAGGCGGTGTCAGAATCTCAAGATGAAGGCGACTTTACACTTTTGAGATGAAATTTGCGGAAAGCTCGGCCGAGTTGTGGGTTTAACTTTCAATGTTGGCAAAAATGCCCCTGTCTGTTTCTGTCTCTCGACCAATCCGGTCCCTTGGTTGGGGAAGAAGAGGGACTGAGAGCTGAAGTAGGATCGGTCACATGGGTCCAACGGGGGTCCTTCCCGATTTGGACCGCCACAAGAAGCATGCCAGCCTCCAACTGGTTGAAGTGGTTCGACCTCAGCGCGCTCGAGCTGGAGAACCGAGCGATCCAGTCATGGCAGGGCTGGTTTGAAATGATTCTTCAGATTTGTAAAATAAATACTAAGAAAATATGTCTGTGTGTGTTTGTCTTTGCGACCTGGGAATAATTATTTAATTACATTTTACACCCGAATATCATACCTCCTCCCATAATTTCGTCATTATACATGCGACGCCATCTCAATTGGACTCTTCTGCCCCGGCGCCTCTAGCAACCCCCCCGTATACCTCCCCTGGGGAGGCGGCTCGTACCCCCCAGTCCCAGACTCTATATCCGACCCGGGCGCCTCAACAGGCGGCCAGAGGCTCTGCTCGTGGCTTTGCTTCCCCGCCGCCGAATGATATGTTTGTGGCGGCGGCATTCCGTGCGCTGGGGGCTCTCCATTGAGCCGAAACGCTGCTGCTTCGTCCCTGCGTGCACCGCGGCGCTTGCCGAAAAAGAAGGCTGCTGCTATGAGGGCGATTCCTGCGACGGGGCCAACCACGGCTCCCGCGATCCAGCTGTGTGTTCCTGAACTGGCGGAAGAAGGCTCGGGCGATGTAGTTGTTGTGTTGCTGTTATTGGTGTTGTTACTATTATTTGGGGAGGTTTCAGCGCCAGACGCGGTGCCGGGAGAATATGTGCCGCCGTTGGGAGAGGGTGAGTCATTCGAACTAGACACTCCCGTAGCCCCGCCACTCGAGGATGTGCTGCCACTGGGTGAGCCTGAGGCTTGTAAGATTGACGAGCTTGATCGGGACGGGACTTGGTCGCTAGAGGTGGTGTTGCCCGTTGCTTCTTCGTTGGTCTTGACTTTGTTGTCGGCCTGAGGAGAGGCGCCAGTGGTGGTCTTTGGAGATGACACGACAGCGGCGGGAGAATCTGGGGAATTTGCCGAGTTGATTTGGGCTTCGGGAGAGTTGTTTTGGATAACGGGTGTTGGTGTTGGCGCTGCTGCTGCTTGTGGTGGTGTTGTTTTTGGCGAGTCTACGGCGACTGGGGGTATTACGACTACCGGCTCGGGTGTTGGTGTTGGGTCCGCTTGCTTGGGCGTGGTGATGGGTGCTGCTACTGCCGCTGCCACCGTGGGTGTCAAGAAAATCGAAGCTGCGGCCCAGGCTGCACGGCAGCGGAAGTGAGTGAGGACAACCGCCCCTCCCGGATGATCCAAGACAGTCATTGTTTTGCATCCACCTCCACTTTCTGGGGTTAGCAAGTTTTCAAATCTACTTGGGATGGAGGCTCGGCCCACCAGAATACAGATGACCCTCCCCTATTTGTACCACTACTCCCCGTGCAGCTGGTAAACAGATTGCACGCCGTGTTGGTGGGATCGCAGCACGCGCCATAGTTGCCGGCGACGGTGACCGTGTCGGTCGCGCCAGGGCACTTGATAGCTTCCGCTATGAGTGGATTAGCATGCCGTCATTGCGCCACTTCCAAGTCAAAAACCGGAACATACTGATCCCATCATGGAGGTAAAATCCTATCGTAGTCTGAGCTTTGACAACAACGGGCAACGTCCAGGCCAGAAGGGCAAGTAGACTGGCGACATGCTGTCGGTTGTTTGAGGCGGCCCCCATATTGGCCAATCACAGCAACTTGGTCTGTTTTTTTTTTCATACACAAGCTTGTGCTTTCCTTGACATCGGCTGTTATCGACAACACATGGAGATTGAGTGAACTGCAGTAATAAAGGGCGGGAAGAGAGGGACGGGCAAAACAGGGGAAGTGAACAAGATATTCGAAAATATGAACAGGGTAGGTACAGGGGCTGCTCGATCGCCACGATTCTCTTCTACAGGATGACATTGACCCCATTCTGCAAGGCACATGTGCATGCGGTTGGGAGCTTGGGAAATTTGGCGATGCTCAAGCGCGTTGGACTCGGCCAAGAATACACGTTCAATGGAATCATGGCATGTCTAGCTCACCCGCGCCGCACCTGTGCAAGGGGGGCATAATCTAGTGCAAGTGCTGTTGGTTCTTTGTGTCACATCAAGGTGAACATTTATAGGTTGAAGCTAGCTGCCTTAGGTACGCGCAACAGTTGGTTTGAACCCAAGGCAATGTCAGTGTTTGTTGATTTGGGGGTCGGCATCAGACAGAGTGGACAACATTTTCTCCCTAATAATTGATCTCGTCCAATCAACTGGGATGTTTTAACCTTCAAAGAATCTCAAGGTAAAGCAAATCCAGCTAGCTCCAGATGGGCTTCAATGGCTCGGCCCAGGATCCGCGCCACTCCCGTTCGGCGCTAGCACGGCCATGTTCAACAAGCGAGCATGGGGGGCAACGGCGGTTAGCGAGAGACTATGGCCGCGATCCTTCGGTAACCCCAATTAGCAGATTCAGTACGGACAGGGACAACCGAATTGGGTGCCGCGGCTAGTGGTGGTAAACAAAGCATTGCGTTGAATTGTCACAGAAGACGCTGAACGGAGTCAAAGGGCATCATTAAATTTCCAGAAACTACCACTTCGAGTTCCAATACAATGTACTTGCTAAACCGTAGGGCTGGCCAATGACTAAAAAGAGAACATTTCCACAGTCCAATGTTTCCCAAAGGTGAACTATATCAAAGCCATCAGCCACATCTTGGTAGGTAGACAGTTCGAAAGATGAATCGAGTGAACTCCTGGAGAATTAAATATGGTAACTAGTGGTGTCGTACTTGTACAAGTGACACGGGCGCCGTCCCTGAGGCCTGCTCGGTCATGCTTGGTTGTAGAATAATGTGAAAATGCAAAAAAGCCTCAATGGCATAAAGGAGGGTACGTGGTTTAGTAATAACATTAGGTACTTGTTGTAATATACTCTAGTTGTCACTGAAAGCAGATATCTAATTTAGGAAGAGTATAGAAAACCTTACCAAGACTTTTACAAAAAAAAAATAGGCAGGCAATTAACCCCCGAAGGAAGATAGATAGCACTGAAAAGATTGAACATTACTTTAGCCAAGGAACTCCGGTCTTATCGGTACTTGTTATATATCTTCGGGATATTAACCTCAGTCTTTGCAAAAGTCTTGCTCTGATGACTTGTTCCGGGCTAGTATTTGAAACATAATTAATCTGCTATTTCTCAGCCATAATGAGTCGAGTTAGCCGGGATATATCAGTGTGTGAAATTAAAGGGTTTTGGTCGAACTACTCACTACTACGGTTGCAATGGGTAATTAAGAGGGGGGCCGGTGCACAGTGATCGATGCGCGCCAATTGACGAGCGGGCAATGGCGATTGTTGTACGAAAGGGGAGAGATATGTATTTGGGATGGGCGTGCTGCGATGAAGCTGTCTATCTGCCCTTATTCATCCCTGGACGGTGGGAAAGTCATCTTCGAGTTCTGTTGAGGCCGAGAGCTGGACATTAGAATGCCCATTTCGAGAAAAAGGGGGTCAAGTAAACAATGCACAGGCACAAAAATCAACACCAAACAAACAGGGAAACTTCAACAGTCAAAGGAGCACAGAAGCAAAGTGAGAATACAAGTTAATTCCAAAGGTATCTAATGCTCCAATAATCATGTGTTAAGAGCTCAAACTCGTCATGTGCCACTCTTCGTCCAAGTGACGTGGGTATCGAAGACCTTGCGAGAACGATTCCTGTCCAAAATTTACGCCAGCTTCGTATCATCGTGCTTATAGGCCCTCTCTTCCGCAAACTCCTGGCTGCCGCTCTCGTTGTCATAGGCAACCCGCAGGTCGTCGATCTCGTCGCCAACCTCCATCCACGTATTGCTGCAAGCAGGGATGGGAGAGAGCTTGCACAAACCCCAGTACGTGCCCGACGAGACAATGAAGCCGGCAAAGAAGTTGACGTTGTAGATATATGTCGCACCGATGGGGACGTCACGACCAATCGCACCAACGAAACCCACAATGTTGATGAGGATACCAGCAATGTAGGCAACATAGGCGCGCCAGTGAATGCCGAAGTTGAAATAGTACGGCCCAGTCTTGCGCCCGTCGTACAGCTCCTTGACTTCGAGATAGCCACGACGAACAAAGTAGTAGTCGGAAATCATGACACCAGCAATCGAGGACAGAAATACGCTGTAAGCCGACAGGTAGGTCGTGAACTGGTTCTGCGAAGTAAGCAGGTTATAGGGGCACATGGCGAGGCCGACGGCGGCGCAGATATAACCACCTCGGCGAATGTTGAGGAAGCGCGGCAGCAAGGCGGTCATGTCAGTACCGGCCGAGACGGAGTTTGCGGCAATATTGGTACCGAGCTGGGCAAGGGCAAAGGCGGTGGCAATCACGAAGACACCAAATCGCTGGCCCGAGCCGCCATCGTCAACGAAGCGCTCCAACAGGACAAGAGGATCCCAGATGGGATCACCACCATAGATGATGGTGGAAGACGACGATACGATAATGCCGATGAACGAGGTAACAGCAAAGCCAGTGGGGATGGTGAAGAGCTGGGACCACAGAGCATCTCGCGGCTTTCCTGCGAAACGAGAGAAATCGGGGTCGTTGACAATTAGCGTCGCAAAGTTAGCAATGGAGCTCATGACACCCTTGACAAACTGCCATGCGAGCTCGTTGCCTTCGATCCTGGCTGGCTGCCTCACAATGGGACCCACACCGCCAGCGCGGACGACGGCCCAGATGAGGAAGGCAATGCCAGCAGTTGGGACGAAATAGGCCTTGACGGTGAATAGGTGACGGATCTTGTGGACGGGGAACCAAATGGCGGGCAGCGAGCAGAACCAGAACAGGAAGAACGACACAAAGTCGGCTGTCGTGGTTCCCGAATCCTCGGCGAAGGTATTGGGAATTGTGGTACGGTCCTGGGGTGCATGTCAGTCGGTGATTACACAGCCAAGTAGTGTCAGTAGCAATGGCAGTGGCAGATTGCTCACCCAGCTCTTCCAGATGGCTCGGATCATAATGTACACACAGTGCCCTCCAATGTAGGACTGGACGCCATACCAGATGCAGGCTATCATCACATGGGGCAGTCAGCACACATTACTACTGCTCAGACGCCAAACGCACATGGCACCAGCATCACTAGACGAAAGGAGGGTCACATACCCATGGCAGCACGGTTGAAGATGGGCCACAAGCTTCCCCAGATGCCGAAGGAGGACCTAGCAACAACGGGGAAACCAATGTGGTACTGGGCGCCGATGCGGCCGGTCAAGCAGATGAAGCATCCAGAGATGGAATAGCCGATCCACACACAAAGCCATGACTGCCACCACGAGAGACCGTTCACAATCATGGACGACGAGATCATCCATGTGTTGATGTTGAACGAGTCGGCAACCCAGAAACCGACAAAGTTCCAGGGGCCCCATTGGCGGCGGGCGGGCTCCACAGGCTTCAGATCATGGTTGGTCAACTGTGCAAGGCCGTCGTTAGCTGCTGTGCGAGGGCCACGACAAGGATCACCCCGCGACGACGAGCAGGCAAAGTTTTCGCACCATCAACTGAGCTGTGGTCAACCCGGGCTCGGCGTCGACGGCCACCATTTCGGCGAAGCGGCTGAGGGCGCTCTGCTTCTCGGCCATGGTGGGCGACTGGGTGGCGGAGGAGGTGTGTGGTTGTATTGCTGTATGTGAAAGAAGTGACGGGAGGACAAAGATGGTTTTTGAGTTTGGTGGGAGGGTATATGAACTGGTCCAGGTCCTGCAGTATGACGCACCACACGTGCGAGGTGAGACGAACACCACCTGTTTCTGATGGGTTGCTGCGGGGGCAAGCCAACACCGGCAGACGATCAACAAACAAGCTTCGGGAACCACTTGGCTAAAGAGTGCTTCGCGCAGTAGTCTCGTCTCGAATGCCACCAAGGGGGGGTCGAGGACTCGGAGCTGAAAGAGGTGCCCTTGGGCTGGATCAAGGCGAGGAACTTGATGCCAGGCGGAACCGAGTTTTCATCCCTCCACATGACAGAGGCAATCTGATATTTATGAGATTTCGTCTCTGTGGCTCGTCAGTGGAGCCATGTCGGATGGGTTATCAAGGGTCATCCCCCACGCGCTAGACCGGACCTGGTTCTGGAATCGGGAATCTGGATTGATTAACCCAAGATTTCATTGGTAGTTGGTACATGTACCAGCTCACCCACTCTTCAGTCTCACCGACCTGAGCTGTTTGTAACTTGGGTGTGCCATGTCGTTCGCCGCGTGCGCAGGACAACCTAGCACCGAGTCCAACGGGTCTCGGGTCTCGGACAAGCCGTGGATTGCAAGTGAGGATTGCAATGCCGGTCATCCAGAAGGCAACGTTGGCGACGCTTGCCATCTGATCAGGAAAGGCGCGCACTGGCCTGCAGCCACTGATTGGCCAATGGATGGCTCCTCTGTTATCACCGACAGTGGATCCCATCTTTTTGATGCTGGTGCAGGCGTGCTTCCTGGCGCCAGGCCATCGGACGATAAGCTATCGTTGCCAACCCTACCCCGCAGTGCCCAATTACTCCATCTCATCGAGTCAGCCACCAAACACCACTCGATCCAACCCAGAGGGGCAATGCAACGCGTGAGCCGTGTTATCAGTTGCAACTTGCACCTTGCCCCGGGCTTTTATATACATATATATATATTATTTTTTTTTTAAAAAAAATGGTGATGTTCAGATCAATAGATCTCCAAGCTTCCGTCTGGTCAGTTCCAAATTCCAACAGTCTCACGTCTGTGGATTGGATTCGGCCTAGTCTCCTTTTTGGACGACATGGCAAAATGGGCGTTCATCCCCACCTTCCCGTTCTCGTGCCACTGACACGCCGCCGACGACATCCAAGACATTTCCCAGCGATTGGTTTTGTGGCTTCGGATCTTTGAAGCAAATTTCTCACACCAACATTTGCCCGTGCTTTTTTATCTCCCAGGCAAGCCAGGGTACAACAAGCATTGACGCCACGAAGATTTTATATCTCTCTTTTTCTTCCTTGCATTTTATCGCAGCACCTGCCACCCGCTCGCTGCCTTCCAATTCGGCCCGGTGTCAGCGACATGCCATACATCCTGGATGACAGCTGTTGTCGGGGGTCTAAAGCTGCACCCCCCACGCGCGGCGATCCATGCAAAATGGAGAATTTTTTGCCTCTTGCTACCAGCACCTTGGGTCAAATTTGGGGGGGGGGGGGGGGGGTCATGGAGCACACCGAGCGCGCTTCCAGGATGCAAGCTTATCCGCTTGGCCTGCCAGACTTGTGTGCAGCCCTATCTATCATTGCATGATTGGCTCATTTAGTCAGTCGCAAAATCGCTCGTTGATTGCGAGAATCGGAGCCAACCTCGGGATCTCAATATACCGGACCAGGTCTGCCGAGAGATGGTGTGAGACGACATGAAGACAACTCGCAATCTCTGATGTTCAGCATCCATGACGCTCTTCAGATCGGCACCCCAATCGTCGAGGTTTGCAAGGCCGTGTAGAAAGACCCAGCCCTGAGGCTGGTAGAAGGAGCAAGTGGCGCTCTTCATCTGATACAAAAGGAGAAACCAGTAGAACGCGACGACCTTGTTTTCCAACTGCAGCTGAACAGACTGAAGATCTCCTTCCCCGACCACGATGTTGTCCTGCCTTGAAGATATGTTCCGTCAGGCTACAGTACCAGTCCACCCTAGAGATGGCATGCGTGATGCCCGCCAGGCTAGACGTTGTTGCTTTTTTACAGTGTTCAGGAGGATCGAGATGGAGGGTAACCGAAACGGCCATTTCAGCGGCTAAGCTGCAAAGCACAGATGCGCGCACCAGCAGCCCAATACAAACATCGGCCCACGGAAGCGCCGCTTGCGGTATGTTCTGGATCGCCAGATCAATCATGGCCTTGGCCGAGAGCATGAATTGGGTGACATCACCCACTCCCATCCGTAATCTTGGCCGCCGTAGCGACTTTCGCGCCGCCTTGTTCAACTAGTTTTCCCATGTGCTTCTGCCGTTCGATAGGGTCTTTCGGCTCGGTCGAGATCGGCGCGCTGTTCTCCTACCCCTTCCTCCTCTTCACCACACCCGGCTTTGTAAATGATGTGTCTGGAGTGACCCCTTGCTGCGCAGCGTTGCTTGACTGGCTGTCCCGCTCGACAGGCACGGAAGCTGAGCCGGCATCCGACTGTATTAGGTCCCCCAGGTCCTGGGGAAGCCCGGGTACCTCGGAAAGCGATGGTACATCGAAATCTAAATTAGGTAATCGATCGATGGCAGAGCAAATGTTTTTAAAGTGAGTAGGCATCCATATGTCGTAAATATTCTTCGTAAACCGATGTGCCGTCCACTTCTCCATGCCATCCAGCTCTGTAAGTCGAAGCTACGGATAGGTTGGCGGTAGTACTTGGTGTCTTTCCCGGCTATTACTGAGTAGTGGCCGTAAATGCGTACTGACCTGTGGTCGTGCGAGACGGAGAAGGCGAGGATCTGCCGGTTAACCTCTTCTTCACGTTGGACAATACGAAAGAGCTCGACAGCGGCCCGCACCGCAAGGGTCATACTGTGGGTATTTTGGCGGTCTGCGACGTCGAGCGCTGCGGAGCCGCACTTTACCTCGCAGGTTAGAAACGGGAAGTACATGTAGTACGTAGCCATAAAGAGGGACTGGTCTCCGGTGAGGAATGGTGATAGTTTAGTAAGTTGGTCCTCGGTAAATGCTTCTCGTCTAAAACCAACAGAGTAGTCGGGTTGTGGACGTGTGCTGCTGAAAGGGATCGAGTTGTTCCAGCCCTTGTTGATGCTCTCTATTAGGATGTCAAGGTGCTCTGCACCGAAAGTAGTAAGACTTTCGGTCGAAGGAACAATGAGCCGAGTGATATCTTGAATGATTCGCGCCTCATTTTTGTTGTGTATCTTCTGGCACGTAGATTCGAAAATGTCATCTCGGAATAGTGAATTATTAGGAACTACTTGTTGCTTTTCAAGCAAACTCTTGCAAATGGTTTTGCTTTCACTGGCGATATCCAGGTTGGACTTGACCATGAAACTGCCTTTTGCCCACAATACTGTCTCAGCGCTGATCTCGATAGGGCGACTCTTCTCCTCCCGCGGCTTCTGATCGCTGGGCGTAATGGATGTGGCAGAATTCGATCGCTTCCGGGAAAGATTGGACGAGGATTTCTTCCGCGCAAGTAGATGCTCTATGGTGGGATCCGTCTCCGAGCTCTCTTCCGGCCAAGACTGTTCCTCTGGCCAGCGCCCTTCCTTCGCCCAGAAAGCAATCGGGTCGGTCTGTTTGGAGGGTCGCTGCCAATTGCTGGCTCGCCAAATGTGTTCTCGGCAGGGCGTGTAGGGGATGTCCGTTGCCGCTTCTGGTCTGGGACTGGTCTGGGCTCGAGCGCGTCCTCGACTGATTGCTTGCGCTTCCAACCTCTACTATGGACAGGCGTTAGTAGATCCTTTAAGAGCTTAGCTTGTGACCCAGTACAATGCAAGGATAAAAGGATATACCTGTCGAAACAGCGTCTCGTTGATTGTAGACGGACGTGGGCGATTGCGTTCGGTGTGTTTGGTCGCGGGTTGCTCTTGGAGGCGAGCGCGCTTTCGAGATGCGCCTTTGGGCGACTGATTGCCCTAGGGTTGCTTTCCTGTTAACTATTAGCGGAAGACGTCCTTCGGTGCCATTAAAGAGGAAGTACCTTGATCTTTTGGCGCCGGCGATAGGGCCCGGGCCGTTGTTTGGGCTCGAGCGCGGGCCATGGCAATGAGAGCCTGGTTATGTGTTCTGGGTATTGAGGTCTCAAAGATGTTGTGGCATATGGAAAATGGCTGGCCACTGTCCAGATCAGACCCACTGGTGTCCGGAGGGGGGGGGGGGGGGGGGGGTCGAGCCAATCATTAGGCGCTGAGCTCACCCTGACCCCGCCATTCCCGCAGTTAGCGCCATGGACTCCCTCCTCCAAGCAAGCCGTCCGGCCGTCAAACATCAGCACTCGCGGCCTTGTACGGGCATGGAGATGCGGCACGCGCGGAAACCAGACAGTGTAGGATATAGCGGCGCCTACTATCTACCGGAAGGGTTAGATTACCCTATACAATTCGCATCCTAGCATACCCGTCAGTGGGGGCCAACCGCCCTTCCCCCGATCAGGAGGCCACGTAGTGGAAATGTGCTGCTAAAATTCGTTGCAGACTAATTCCAGAGGGTTGACTAAGGTGCAGTTCAGTTATAGAGGCTCAACTGCCCTCAGGAGAGCTGACTGCTGCGAAACCTAGGCTTGCAGTTCAGTTGCAGAGGGTTGACTGCAATTCAATTGCATCAGTTGAAGTTGTTAGTGGAAGATGGCGATACCCTGAAGAATAAAGTACTATGCAGTTGAAATTTATGGTAACCCATACCTTTGCACACACCCTCACGTCGACCTTTGCAACCTGGCAGCTTTTGCACCCTTGCACCCACCCAAGCGGTTGACAAAATAAAAGGCACTCATTACTTAGAGCTACTTATTCTCAAAGCCAATTCTCCATATAAATGGAAGTATCTACTTTGTACTACAATCCAGTCATTTGACCATCCCCTGCTAACACATTTTCCATCCTCCTTACCATAGAATCCATATCCCTTAATCGTCTCCTAACTAATTCGTCTCCATCCCTCCAAAACTAACTCCTAACATATGATCCAAGGTGAAGATTCGTACGAATATACTGTTTTACAGCCTTCAACAATTCTCAATTTGATGTTTAGTCTGATCGAAAGTGGTGGAATTGTTAGTGCATCTGGTGTGGCTTGCCAAGGCTTTTTGCAATGCCTTTTATTTTGTCAACCGCTTTGCCACCCTGCACCTTGCCATTGCACCTTCCGCAGCAGCAGAGTCATGCCTAAGGCAGAAAGAACATGGGGCAGTCGAAGAATGATTGCTACTCAAATAAACCAACCCCCCCCCCCCCCCCCGGGTTCGATCATCTACACAGTACTTCTTTTTTTTTTATGCGCTGGGGTGGGGAGGAAGCGAGCCCGAAAGTGACCGGCGTTTGGGCAGTGGCGCGTTTCTTCCCCGGCAACCCGGCAACCCGGTTCCAGGGTCTGACTTCGGCTCTCGAACAAAATGTGTCAACCCTGCATCACGCTAAGCTCCCTGTAAACTCTGAGTTAGTGCTACAAGGGTTGGAACACGTCGTTGGATGCGGGACGACGGTTGACTTCTTCTGAAAGAAATTCACCGAGGCAGAAGCTGGGGCTAGTCGAACTTGAAACATAAAAGATTGGAGGATTTGCCCATCAATCAGCATCTACGGTTCGGGTGACTAGTAACCGCTCAACGGCAAGGTGCCGTGATGGTAATTAACTGGTAATCACTCTACAACGGTGGTGCGTGACTGGTAACCCACCCACGGGCGCGCCGCGCGCAAGGCAACACTGTTAATCATGGGAAATCGTGAACTGGTGAGTTGTTGGTGCAAATCATAAGCCATGCACTCTTACGCCAAGAACCGGTGTCATGTCTCCCCGTAGCTGCTTTTCTCTCTCGCTCGAGTCCTAGATCAATAAGGTCGAGCCGAGGTCGTAGGCTTCGAAAACAACGTTGTCCTTGGAGCAAGCCACGAGTCTGACTATTTATCTCCATTCGGCAATCGCTAATAATTATCCGGGGGCTTTCATTTGCTATGAAATCAATCACCTTGAGCTGCTCACGAAAAAACTCACAGCCATTATAAATGCCAAGTGCTGGCCCCGTCCCCAACAAGAGTCGCCTCCAATAGTGAGAGGTGTAGCAAGCCGGCTTTGCGCAGTGGTTATACAATTTGTCAAGTTTCCCCTCGGCCCAAGCCCTCGGGTCAGACCGCTCTTGTTGACTGGTTGTCTTGAATACACCGAACAAAGCTTTTCTTTGTCTGCGCCGCCGCCACTACGGAATCGAATGGTATGAAATCCTGTCCAAGACATTGCTGACTCACCCGAGTACTTTATAAGTGGTCGAGGCCGGATTGGGTTGGCCGGGCTTCACTGCTCGTCCTGTAAAAACCACTGATCATGTCTCACCGAAATTTCGAGATGCCGGGGTTTTCCGCTGCCTCCAAAAAGGGTTACATTTCGGGTCAGACTGCTTTCAGCCCTACGACTCAGTTGATCGGCTCAGCTTTCTGTATTCCCGTGCGTGACCGCCACCGCAAGCAAAACCTCCCTAATTCAACAAAATTTGCAAGGCCATGCACATGCATTGTTGACAGCTTCACCGCTGAAGGATTGGCTTGAAGGGGCAGTGTTGCCAAGATATTGGCTTCATGATCATGAAGTCAGCCAAGGAGTCATGAGGAGAAGGTGAGGCCAAGAATCGTCGACAAGAACATCGTAAAGTCGTGCCGTATTACAAGACAAATATAAAAGCACGGTATTTCTCACGACGTAAACCTTAGATTCTCATCTCATCAACCAGCACTGACAAGTATTCAACAAACACACTAATTTCATACTGTTAGTCCCCTGCCGCTGAATCATGGCACCAGCCCTCGCCAAACTGGCAGCCAAGGCTTTGCCTCTGGCTGCTCGCGGCTTATACACCGGATTCACGGCCACGGCTCTCATCCCTTGGTACGAGAACACGGGCTCAGGGGTCGACTGGTCCTCCAATGTCCACGTCTCCGTCCGCCTGGGCTCGACCACGGGAACGAGCTACCGGCCCATCGTCGACACGGGCACCCAAGGCATGGTCTTCTCGGCCATCGACATGGACTACAACTTCAACATCCCCTGCTCCAGCCAGGGGACCGAGGGCTGGGAGTTCCTATCCAGCAGCGACAGCCTCTACCAAGGCTGCTGGGTAACCCGGGACTTCTACTTCAATGTCGGCAGCGCCACCAACCCCGTCGTCAAGGCCCGCGTGCCCATCCTCGCCAAGATCTACAACTCGACCTGCCCGACCTTCGACATCCACTCCACCACCGGCCTCTGCCCCGACACCAGCGTCGTGCGCGCCGCCAACGTCTCGGGCACGCGCATGATGGGCATCGGCTGGGGGCGCGAATACGACGGCCAGCCCCAAGGCACGCCTGACAAGAACCCCCTCCGCAACATCGTCAGCATCGGCGGCACCGCCGTCACCTCCACCACTTTCTCCGAGGGCTACGTCATCGACAAGTACGGCCTGCGCGTGGGGCTCACCGACACCAACACCGCCGGCATGTCCTTCTACGCGCTCGAAGCCCACCCCACCGTGGCCGGCGACTACAGCGAGGCGCGCGCATGTATCTCCATCGACGGCGCGTTGCCCTGCGCCGCCGGCACGACCGTCCTCGACACGGGCATCGCGCAGAGCTACATGCGCATGCCGAGCGGGACGGTCATGAACAGGGACGCCGACCACCATTTGTTGACAAACAGCGCCGTGAGCATCCAGTTTGGCGTCCCCGGGACGACGCCGGTCGCGACAGAGGCGTTTACCGTCGGCACGCCGTCGACGCCCAACGTCAACCCGGAATACGTCTCGGCGGTGATCAATGGCGAGCCGACGTATGTGAATACGGGGAGGCGGGCGTATCGCGCTTTTGTTACGGCTTTTGATGGGAAGAATGCGAGGTACGGGTTCAAGTCTGCGTAGAGGAAGTGCGGGTACCTTCCTCGAGGGAATCAGATTGTGGGTTTCAGAAGTTGAGATTTTGAAATTTTATTTCATTCGGATGATACTTGCTGACATCAAGTCTTTCGATCTTTTTGTGTTGACTGTTTTGCTCCTCGGGCCTCTAGTAGTCAGTGTACAGACTATCTACTTAACTAGATAACACTCTTTACCCATATCAATAAATCAAATGGCCACAACACTCAAAGACCATCGATATGTGATTAAAAGTGGAATGTAGTTGGAACAGCCTTATGCCAGAAGGAAAGGAGGAGAAGCGAACTTGTCCGGGTGACCGCGTCGGGTGTTGTTCCTTCCTCCGAAGTTGACATGCACCACGAGTTCTTGCCCTTATCGTGTCAAGGTTCTAGTGTACCCACCGCTTTGGGTAGTAACGTTTGGCATCCATATCAGACGGCGTTTCAAATTAGCTCTCATCTCTGACTAGTCCAAACTTCAAGTATAAGTAGATAGCGTTCGTTAATTACCAGGCAGAGACAGAGTCATTTCAAATGCCAGCCCATGTCTCTTTTGGTTTCATTTTAATTACTAAACAATTATTATTATTAGCGTCTGCGATTTGAAGAAGAAAAAAAAAAAGAGCAAAAGCTCGCCGGCCAGCCCCCTTTCGAAAGGGAGGTGGCCGGTTACGAAAGCCCCCAAAGGGGTTTTGCTTCGCTACGGGATTCGAACCCTCAACCCCTCACGTGTGAGGGGGCACCATCGTAGCCAGGTCGGGGCCGTTTGGCCAATCGTGTCGTCTCGTCTTGTCTCGTCGGTCGGTGAAAGAATTGCGGGAAGGTGCGAGCTAATTATAAACCACTGCTGAGGAAGGCGCAAGCCCACAAATCAGAGTTGAGGGAAGGGGAATGTTCAATCGTCTCAACTATCAGCTCATGCCACCGAACTTGCCCACTGGCAGAAACCTATAATGAGCTCCCGACCTGCCCGACCTACCGATGCAGCAAACAACCGGGGTTGGACACGGCAGCAACGAAGGCTGCCATTGGTTTGACGTCTTGTTCATCCTTTGTCTGAAGATCCACAAATGCCATGCTGAGCTTACTGGCATACCGCTTGGCATCGACTGCAGGTCTGCGAGTTGACCGTGCCGTGTGACAGAAAGTCAGCAGGGACTGTGGTAATTATATCCTTGAGCACTGGTCAGAGTGACCTTTCTTTTGGCCAGAGCCTCCGCAGTTTCAGCTCAGAGACTTCCCCCTCACTCGAAGACATGAAGGAACTAGCCAAATGTCCAAAAAATCGGATCCCAGTCACCCGGGTCGCTCTGGCAAATATCCCTCGGGGGCAGGCGGTGATTCTCGACTCATCTTTTGCTTTCCCCGCCCCTCTGTCTGCCCCTCTCTTCCACTTGGTGGGAAATCTATATAGCCCTGAGTCTTCTCCCGCCCTACTACCCAGTGTTCCTCTTCCCAGATCCTTCGATAACGGCAGTCAACCTCGAGGCTCTCGAAACTTTGAATCTTTGGCATCCCTTTTGACAAACACCAAGATGCTTCTCCTCGAGATCCTCCACTTGGTCTTCGAGCTGCTCGACGTCGAGGATGTTAGGCGGGCGCGCTTAGTCTCAAAGGCGTTCCAATACATTGCCTCATCCTATGCCTTTCTGAGGCTCATCGTCCACAAATCTGAGACAGATATCGACCTCCTCCGATCCATTGCCAACCACCCAGGAGGAGCGAGTTCAGTGCGGTCCTTGACCTATCTGATCCTCAACCCGAAATATCAGGAATATATCCCTGAGCGCCTCCTGTCCGGCTTTCCAGGCAATCGAGATCACTTGAGCGCATTTGCGCCGCCCAGTCTAGGGCCCATATCCCCTATCCTAAAAAAATTAGAGCCGATCATAACCAAGGATGTTTCCGACCAGCTCTTGTCTAAATAGCAAGCTGTCGTGGCCAAACAGCATACGATCAGAAACCCCGACGACGATCATTGCTCTCTACGATATTATTCCCAAGTTCCGCAATCTTGTGAGCTTGGAGATCCTGAGCGATGATGTGCCCGAAGTGATGGGAACGTGCGTAACGCCTTTCTACCAGTTCAAGATGCCTTGGGACTCTTATGATTTTGAACTTTGGCAAAGCATCTAATTATCATAGTTCGCCACCCATTGTTCCTGGAATCACAGAACGGGAGCTGCAGGAAGCGCCATACATGACTGGCTCAGGTCATCACCTCAACGCTCTGCGGCCTGGGTGGGTGGACTGGCGTGCTTTTGACAAGGAAGCCGCAAACACCACAGACACGGAATCTCTGGATAACGTAAGGTCGGGAATGCGCTATTATGGTCTACCGCGGCTCTTTTGCCAGGACCTCACTCGAGTTGAGCTGTATATTTCTACGGGCTGGGTTAATATGAACTACTGCACCTATCCTGATAGACCTTTCAAGGGAGATGAAGAATACGATCGCTGCCGGGCGTCGATGGAACAGGGACATCTTCTGCGTTTTCTTCGGGGCCCGACCCAGCTCCGGATACTTTCAGTATTGTTTGACGGGGGACGAGTCGATCTCACTGCTCCCCGGATCGAGACGACTCTTTACCCTGCGGCGCTGGCCGATATCTATGAGCCGGGACATTCGTGGCCTTTCTTGGAAAGCCTCACACTCGGCAACATTGAAACCGAAGGCCAAGATCTCAAAGACATGCTCTCTCTACACAAGGACCATAGCCTAACCACGCTCAGACTTGTTGGCATCGGACTGCCGTTGAAAGTCATCACATGACGCGACTTCGCATTGTGGACGAGGACGGAGCTCCAGCTTCCTAGTGTGAGGGTCGAGGGAAAGTTTTGGTGCAAAAACACCGAGAACGGTCGAGTGCAGTTACGCGAGTTTGACCCCATGACTAGCGGTACCGTCTCATCGAGCTGGTGTTCTTTATACCCCGAACAGGATCGGCGGCAAAATCTCGACAGGTGGAACGAATCATTCCCTTATGTAAGACTTTTCTGGTCGGACTCAGCCAGCCCGGCGATGCCCAGCGAGGAATAATAGGCTCCCTCCTCAGTAAGGGTGCAGATGAGAAATGATAGTATGAACCATGAAACCCCCAAGAAGAAAAGTAGCATTGACCTCAATTCGGCGGCACATTATTGTTGTTATCTAGTTACCAATGAAAACTAAGATCAAGCTAGGCGTGATATTTTGTCCAGCGTACCTAGCTAAGGGACAATAACACGTTTAAACAACTTTAAGAATATCAAGGGTAAAATGGAAAAAGCGAGAGACCACAATGGTATCATACAACTTGCTTTCTATAACGAGGGGGTTAGACTAGGGCTCCATGCATGACTGCCCCTCCAACACCACCACTTTGAGGATGCTTCTACCATTTGCAGATTAGCGGGCACGGAGCAGCCAACTAGTCCTCAGATACTCCAGCATGGTGGCACCTAGACGCAATGGGATTGTCAGACCACCTCTGCACAAGGAACCACGTCTTGAAAACACGATTCAAATAATTATCAGGCATCTGGACCAGTGAGTTGGAAACTGCTTCTACGAGGTTGGTAAGTTTTTGACAGAAGACAAATGACTACGATTGTTCCGTGTACTTTAAAAAAACATTCAACAATAGTTGTTAGTAGAGAAACTCAAAGTTCAGCTTAAATGCTCAAGGTTGGACAAGCAGAATGAATGCCCCCGGCTGGCTGGGTGGTCTTCTGGGGAACCCGGCGGAAGGGATGCGGGATGAGCCTCACCTTTTTGACCTCGGATATTGCACATTGTGGGCCTCAGTGAGCTGCCCGGTATGTCGGTATGTCGCACGACAGCCCCGCGCGATCCCCGCATACTTTTGGGACCCGGTGGAGGCCAAGAGTTTGCGACATTTTTTTTGGGACCAATTGCCGCACGCTGCAGCCTATCACAATGGACGTAATCGTCGCATGGCGATTTTTTGGCCTGGTGGGCCTCAAGCCAAGCTGGCCTGGGCGCGCTATTACTCATTGGAAGACGCTTCCGGGATTGGCCGATCGACCCCTCCCCACCACCCCCCGACCCGACCTGCCGCCCGCCCTTGTTTGCTGGAGCCTGCTTGTGTGTGTGGTGTGGCCTGCAGCAGCTCACTGCTCTTCGGTGTCAGGACATTTCATTCTCTGCTGGGAACTACCAAGGACATAAACCCCAGTCGCACACCACCCGCCTTTGCACTACTGTCTCCATTCTTTCACGACTTCGCTGTACCACCAAGACCGAACAAACTCGTTGATTCGATTCATTGCGCCGCCGTCGGCATCCTTGTTTGCAGCCATTTATCTTGCCCCGCGCCTGCATCGGGAGTCCTTTTTCCATTTTTCGCGGGACCCCAGCGCATCGCCACCCGCCCAGACGAACATTTTGGGGGTCAAGCAGTTGCCCCCCACAGCCGTCAGGACAAAACCAAAGACACGAAAAAGAGGCGGGGAAACTCTATCTTCGCCACGTTTCCAGTGCTATTTGCCTTTTCGGCGAGACAGTCCATCCAACGGGGCCGGCATCACAAGCCAGGAAGACGAAACACAGGTGCGAGGCCGTAAACGAGTAGGAGTGGAGGCTTGACGGGGGGACCGTGAGCGAGTGCGCGCGCGCTCGGGAGAAACTTTCTGGGGTAGGAAGGGGACAAGAAAAAGAAAAGGAGGGGAGGGGACTTGGCTTCCGCAACGCCAAACCAGAAAAAAAAAAAAGGCACGACGTCAGGGCGACAAAACGACTTTTAGGGGGGGACCTGCGTTGAAGATCGGTTCTGAACGACCGCCCCACGAAGACGTTCGACCCTAAGGAGAAGAGCTGAGGTCGTCATTTATTCAGCCCTACTTTTTTTTCTTCTTTTTTTTTTTTTCGAAGTTCCAGTAGCAGCCCAAGTTTCGATACTCGACCTTAATACCTGACACAAGACAAAACAACACCCATGACCTCCAACATGTCATCCCAACGGCCCTTCTTCCTCTCAACCTTTTTCGCCACCTTCCGGCAACAAACCCCATCTTCTCTCTCCGCTGCACAGCCCAACAAGCACTCGACGCAAGCGGCAGGGGGCCCGTCAAGCTACGGCTCGCCCTCTGCCCCACGGACTATCTCCTCAGGACCAAACACACAAACAACCACACTGTCCGCACCGTCACGGTCCAGTGGCGTCATCGGCCAGCTCCCTCTCCACTCGCCGCGCGGACACCACCACCACTCAGCCATCCCGATTCCCGGCGGCAGTGGCGTACACGGCCACGGCCACGGTAGGCGGCGAGGCAGCGACAGCAGCAGCGAGGGGTTCCGTGACGCCCGCGGCGCAGACAAACTGTACATCGGCGGGCGGACAGCCACAGGCGAAGAAAAGTTCTTTAAGCTCGGTGTGATACGGCGAGTGCGCAGCGGGGACCGGTTAAGCCTTGACCAGTTGAGTTTATAAAAAATAAAAAATAAAAAAAGAATTGTGGTTTGGTTTGGTTTGGTTTGACGAAAGATGAAGGAGAAATGATTTGCGTGCGCGCTCTGACATACCCGCAAGAAGAAAATGGAACATATCGTACGGGAAAGATGGATGATAAACGATTGCGCAAAGGAGGGTTAGGGGTTGCGGGTTGCGGGTTGGTGGTGGGTGCTGCTTTTGTTTGCTCATTGTGGCTTTTCCATATACAATAAATATTGGGGCGTTTTGGGACGGGGACGGTTTTATTACAAACTGGAATTGGAATGACATAGATGACGGCACAATCGCTCGGTCGGTCGGTTCCTGGTTCACAGCCGCCGGCAGGCAGGCAGGCTGGTAGGTATATACATAGGTATTGGGTCGGGGCCATGTTGAGCTTCAAAGACATAAGCAAAAAATAAAACATTTTTTGTCACACGTATACAAGGGTTCAAGGAGGCAGGCAGGGTTACGCTTGGAACAGGCAAATATTACAACGGGATATAGAAGACCTTGGAGATGACCGCAAGGTGGGGATATGCAAGGAAAGGAAGGAAGTTAGGTCCATAGTAATTATTTTACTTTGATGGACGAGAGAAAGATTCGTTTGTATTCGTACACGGTGGTGCACCCGCGAATACAATTAAAAAAATTAAGCTATACCACCATAAACAAGCTCTCTCACTGCCATTTACCACATAAACCGCTGCGTCTTCCCACCATCCAACACTTCCCCGTCTGCACTTCGCCAGATAAAGGGCCGGAATAGGAACATGTACATCGTACCCGCGTTGATGGCCAAGAACCACACCGTTTCCAAGACCAGCCTCACGTCCAGGAGGCGTCCAACCTGCCAGAGGGCTGACAATCCCTGGCTTCTCTTGCCGCTTGTCGCGGCAGCAGTTGTTTTGTCTTTCATTGTCTGCGGTGGGGAGGTGGTTGTGGGCACGCGCGCCGGCCACGCAGGCACCAGAAGGCGCCAAAACACCCACGGGAGGATAAAGTATCGCGGCTCGACCAGTGGCGCCGTCACCAATGACAAGGCCGTGGTGAGGACCCACAGTACAGCAGTGGAAGTGGACGGCGAGGCGGTGGATGCAGACGCCAAAAAGATGGCTGGCTTTGGTACTTCACTGTCGATGTCCGTGGTATTTGGGGACGACGAAGTCTCGCGCGTCTCATTTGTGGGAAACGGCGAGTTGATGTACCGTGCTCCCCCTCCCCATCCCCCAGAGGAAACTGGGGGAGAACCAGCGAGCGTGTCCCAGACGAGCCAGCGCGAGATTGTGTACGCGGCCACGAGCAGGTAGCGGACCTTGACGGAGCGGAGGATCGTGTACCGGAAGACGTAGAACATGTAGTGTCTGTTGTCGGCGAGAGTGAAGGGGTGGATGATGGTGTTGAACTTGACGACAGCGAGGGATAAGAGAATAGTGCCGAGAAGATAGGGGATGTAGTATACTTTGTTGATGAAGAATGTGTTGATGGTACGGACAGCAAGAGATTGGCTGTCACTGGGGGTTGCTCCCTTGGCTGGTTGACCGGCTTTGGCTGGGTTTGTAGTTTGCGAAGGGGTTGGACCTCCGGAGATGAGGCGGGAAATAGCTCGGAACGGAACTTCGATGAGAGGGAAGAGAGAGGGTATCAATAACGGGGCGGAGAAGAAGGCGAAAAATGGCCATATATAAAGCATCTGCGCCAGATGGATGGTGGCGATGTGGTTGGATTTATCTCCTGAATCAGGGTAAGTACTAAACGATCATTTCATGATCATGAAGAGACAGAGACATACCGAGAACAACGCCTCCGTTCCAGCCCACGAATCCAGTGAAGAGTCCAAGCACAGTGATGTGCGGCCAGATCTGTTTGACCACGCGAAGTGGATTGCAGACCGCCGCGACGGCCAAACTCGCCAGAGAGAAGAGCCAGTCTACCTCAACATCAGTATTGGGTCGAACAGCGAGATAAAGACGTCTTACCATCCGGCCAGGCCGTGTTGAGCGGGGGGTCATGGACATCACCGACCGAATATCTACATGCGTAGAACCAGACATGGTTGATCAGCGCCGCATGCTGCGGCACCTGCTCAGTGGGAGGTGGCTTCAACGACCGGACAGAATGAACAGCTTCGAGGCCGCCCATGTACACCACGACCCAAAACACATTAGTCTGCCTCATAAAGAGCGTAGCAACGCTCAATACCATGGTCCATACATCATTCAGAAAACCAGGAGGCTTTGGCCCGACACGGAGAAGATGGTTTCGGTAAGCAAGCAGCACCACCAGCGTCGACACGACATCAGTGTAATACAAACCCGAGAAAAAGAAGAGGACAGGAAATAGGGCAATGTTGATGCCAGTGTGAAATGAGAAGAGGGAAATTGGCCCTCCTACGGGTTGCTTGCCGTCGCGCTCTGCAGTTCTCGCCTCGAGAAGTGACCGGCACAGTGTCGCGACGAGGCCGATCAGCAGCGTGGCGAGAACGTTGATGGAGCGCAGGCCGGATGCGGAACATTCTGTTACCAAAGTATACTTGTGTTTGATCACCGACAGGAGATATCTAGATCTTTGGTTAGTTGGCTGCCAAACAGCAAAAAGGGGGCAAGGGGGCAAGGGGGCAAGGGGGCAAGGGGGAAAAGCGAGCATACAAGCCTGGCGGGGTGGTGATCTTGTCGTCCCAGTCCCAATACCGCCCCTCGCAGTACATCTGCGCCTGAGGGATGTGGAAAACTTCATCCTAGCGTGGGTTTAGAACAGCTTATAAGAACAGCGATGAAGCAACCTGTATGGCCCAGCAAGTCAACCTACCAAATACGGTTCGGGGACGTGGCTGTTCACCAACTGTGACCATAACTGCGCTACAACGAACAGAGACAAGATACCGCCAGTGTATATGGCGGTAGAGCCCAGTACAGAACGTAATGGACGATCTGACCAGTTTAATTTTGAGACCCAGGATTCAGCCATGACGGCGGTTTTGATGTGCCTGGACGATTATGGACAGATATCAGCGTGTCGAAACGGAGTTGTATCCTGCGGATTGTACAGAGTGAATTGGAAGGAGTGGACGTCATGGCCTTGAGAGACAAATCAAAGGTAAATTATGACATTATTCGTGAAAGCCGACAGTTGTTGCGTCCCTGGTTGTTGATGGACGTGCCTGCATTGAAGTGCACATGAATCGATGTCACTTTGTACCTTCCAGGTGTTCCAAAGGTGGATGGGGCCTCGAGCTTACAGGAGGTCAGGTCTCAGGATGATCCGTGCGCTCTATACCGAGGTGAGCACCCCCTGACAACGGTCATGACCTCTCTCTCGGGCATATCAGGCGCAGCACTTGGCCGGAGAGCATACGTATCACATGGTTGAAGGAGAAGAGTAATATTTATGCTTGGATGTCTATCAAGTCCTGTCTTTTTTACACGCCGTCGCATACAGCAGGGGATATCTCTAATCACGCTTCCCTCTAAGCCCGCCAGCGCCAGCAATGCCACGCTCTGCAAGACGCTCGAAAAAGCGACATGTTTAGAAAGGCTATGCCAGATAGTTAGCCACTGCCATGCGTGCTCTTTAAATTGCAGACTCACGTTGTCAGACGCCGGCTTGTCGTCGACGTAGTAGTTGCGGAGGTAGGGAACCTTCTATTGAGTCGTCAGCAAAACAAACTTTAACCCTCGGCAAAAGGAGGAGGTTTCCTACCATCAGGACGTCGGTCTGGAGCTTGGGAATGCCGGACGCGTAGAAAATGACGGCGAACAGGGCGACACCTCCGAACCCAGCTGTCTTGACGGCCCTGTTGTGCGCAAGCAGGTTAGCCGCAATCCTTTCAACGTCATAGGGCCATCATTTTGGCGTCCGCCCAGCATCAACAGCAGCACATCTTCAATTTGCATCGCCATTTCCATATTCCTTGTGACACAATTGCCATTTCTCCCTCCTCTTCCTCCTCGTCTCAACTTTCCCCCACTTCCAGACATTCTCCAGCCAGGTGGGCAATGTAGCTGCCCAGGAAAACAACTCGGTAACTTACAGAGGGAACAGACCCCTTGGGGTCAGGGTGACACCGAACAAGGTGGGCTGGTAGTGGTACCTGTGCCGAGTGCGTTAGCGCTGCTCTTCGTCGTTCGTTGTTCGTCGTCTGTCAGCGGCAGCGAGGGTCCTGCACCGTTGCAGTCGCGGCATTGCCCTGGCTGTAGCTGATCCAGAAGGGTGCCGTCGTGCAATAATGATGGGTAATCGAGGCTTACTTGGGGCCATAGGGGCTCTGGTACTGGGGGTAGGCGGCCCGGAGGATAGGAGTCTGAGTTGGCACATGCATGTTAGCTGCTGGCTGTCTTGGTCTGTCTTGCCCTTCCTGCTCATGCGCAATTGGGACGTGATAGCATGTCCATTGATGGGGCAAAGAAACACATTCGGACGTACGGGGAAAGGCATCGTGACTACCGTGGCAGAAAAGAGCGAGCTGGTGCTGCAATGGCTGGCGAGAGATCTCGAATTTGGTCAGTGGTTTGATGTTGATGCGCCCATGCGCGAGATTCTTGCCGGACAAAGCCGGAAACTGTTAGCGGCCTGAGGCAGTACTGCTGTGCACTGATCTCCACAGGAACAATAGTGCCTGAGGCAGAATATGCATGACCAGGCTTGGCCAGGGTTCCTGCAGATTGCTCCACCTTCCTCAAAGTGACGATTGTTTCCCGTCGGCTGCAGCTTCAACCAGCGGGTGGAGGAGCCCAAACAAAAAATGAAATGAGTCTCCTCTTACAACCATTTTAAACCTACACGTCCTCCACACCGCAAAAAGATGGACAAATACCTCGATGCCCGCTTCGAACGGGTCGAAAAGGCACTCGCGAACCTCATCGACTCGATCGCAAAGTACAACCCGTCCGAGAAGCTGGCCGAGGGCCTAGTCGAAGCCGACAAGGAGCTGGTTAAAGGGCTCCAGGCGCTCGAGACGCACCAGAACAACTACGCGCGCATCCAGGCGCTGCGCGAGGAGACGGCGGCCCTCGATGCGCAGACCAAAAACATCATCGGCGCCCTGTGGACGATGCGGAAAGAGGTCAAGAGCACCCCGACCACCATCTACCCGCCCACCGGGCCCAAGTACCAGTTCACCACCAAAGAGCTGCTAGACTACGCGCGGCGCATCAGTCGCAACACCCTCCCCCCACCGGGCGTAACCAATGGCTTCGACTTCAGCACGCCGACGCCCACTCCCGCCGCGGATCCCGAGGACGCGGTGGCGAAGGGAGGACAGACACCCAACACGAGCTTCAACGGCGGTACTGTCGTGGGCACACCCGCCGCCGGAGTCGGTGCACCGCCCACCCCGTCCGCCAACGGCGACATGTCATCACAATTCCCCCCCAACCTCACAGCCCAGACCTCGACCACATCCATCGGCATGACCGAACTCCCGGAGATTGTCAAGGTGCAAGTCGACTTTACCCAAGGCGCACTTTTCTTCCCCTGGCCAACCGAGGATGTAATCCGCTCCGGCGCGCTCGCCTCATACCAAGCGCTCGTCGACCGTGGCATTGACCCCAAGGGCTACGATCCCGAGGAGGAGGAACAGCGTCGCAAGGAAGAAGAGATCGCGCGAAAGGAGGAAGAGGAGCGGCAGCGCAAGGAGGCCGAGGAGACAGAGAAGCGAAGACAGGAGGAGCGGGCGCGCATGGCGCGGGAGCGCGAACGGAATCGCGCAGAGGCGGAGCGCAATGCCAGCATCGTGCCGGGCTTCGTGGAAAAGGTGGAGAAGAACCAGTTCAACTTTTTTGGGATGAACGACGACGACGACGACGACGATTAGTCGCGCAGGGATGTGATATGCAGTGGCAGGTAGTCGGTACTGCTCTACAAAGCTCATATGTATGAAGATTTATTCACAGGCAGCTGTGGTAAAAATACGGATGTAAGCCGTTCAGGAGATATCACACATGAATACACAAATTGCCTACACGGAGGAGACGGAGTACAGCGCCATATGAGCCTCTAAAGACGATGTGTCTAACCATACCGTGCAGATTGATATTCCATTACACCGTGGCTTTCTAAACCGCCGTCTGTTTTATCATGTACCTCAATCCTTATTATCGTCCACATTGTTCCCCTCTTCGCCGCTTACCACTTGTCTACCTAGGTACACAAGAGTACGAAGGCTCGGCTGAGCCAACAAAAAGAGAGGCTCTGATCAGCAGAAACCCTTTATTCCTCTTCTTTCTCTCATTAAGTTCATTCTCGGCCGTGGCTATTACTATTAATTGTCATCTCAAGTTCTGGGAAACTTTGTGGTTCGTTTTCACTTTCCTTCCATCTCGTCTCGAATGTGACGTAGGGGTCGGTGTAGTGCTGGCCTGCGTGTTCAGCGTTTAGTGTCAAGGCCTTTTCTTTCTGTTATAAGGCGTAGTGAGAGATAGTCTCAACGCTCTCATATTCGTCTCTCAATTACCTCAAATTATAGTTTTAGTTCGGCGTCTAAACCCTAGCTGAGATGCCCCTTTTTCTTTATGTTTTGAGACCTGACCCCCTCGATACCGTACTTGTAAACAAGCTCACACGTACGCACTGTACCTATCAAGTAAAAAAACAAGATGACCCTTTTTTTCTTTCTTCCTCTTATTCTTACGCAGGCAGGCAGACACATACAACGAGGGCGCGACCTTATTCAGGGAACACAGTACTGTACACAGCGAAAAATGCATAATTCCCGTAGGTACTCGTACAAGTAACAAAATTGGTGGGCTCCCCCGACCCTGACCCGTCCATCCATCCAGAGAGTCGGTGAGTTCCCAGTACGGCTTTATATATGCCATGTCCCAATAATTATATATATAAAAAAAAGGTGATGTCCTTCCTTTTTTTTTAAAGCCTTGCGCCCCAGCCGAGCCGGCCCCCCCTCCCGCCCATCTTTCTTCTATAAATTTCCCCTTATTAATCTTCATCCTTTGTATCTATTCTACCTAGTCAATCTTGATGGACGAGTAAATCTTGCGCACAAACCACCAGCTCGAGAAGAAGCCGATTGAGCCTGGACGAGGAAAAGTTAGCCATACATTACCGAAAGAAGAGAGAGGAGGTGACATACCCGTCAAGATGAAAAACAGAAACGAGATCAGCAAGCTGTACCCGATGTACAAAACGCTGCCCGCAAAGCCGCTCAGCGACAGCTTGCTGATCCAGTAGATGAGGGCGTTGAGGAAGATGTACACCGCGCTGGTCCCCGCGGCGAGGAACGCGCGCCACTGCCAGTTGTAGTTCTCGGCGCAGAGCAAAAAGTAGACCATGAGCACCGTGACGGCAGCGCACGTGATGATCATGAGCGCGTAGCAGAGGAACAGGAACCCGAACATGTAGTAGATCTTGCTGAACCAGATGGAGCTCATGATGAAGTAGAGCTCGACGAAGATGGCGCCAAAGGGCAGGAGGCCGACTAGCAGCATGCTTGGAATCGGCTTGAGGTAGGTGGTTGTGGGCGGGATCTGGCGGGGGATCTGGTTGGTGCGGACGGGGGGCTCGAGGATGGGCGCCCGGAAGCCGACCCAGGCGCCGGCAAAGGACAGCGGCACCGAGATGATGAACCAGATGAGGATAATGACCAGCATCGTGGTGAAGGGGACGGCCCCCGACGACTGCTTGGCCCAGAGGAAGAGATCAAGCAGGAAGAAGACGGAAAACACAATACCGGGGACGAGCAGGGGGGTCAGAATGATATTCAGCTTCCACCTCTCTCCCTGGAACGACTTGTAAACGCGGGATGATACGTATCCGCCGACGAAGCCGAGAATGGTGTACAGGAACACCATGATGGTGCCCAGAGACCCACGGTTGGACGGCGACAGGAAACCCAGCAGAGCAAAGACAATCGTGAAACCGGTCATAACGAAGAGCTGGGCTCCGTTGCCGAGGAATACGGAGAGAAGCAGGGGCTGGGACGGCGTGCGGAACACATCGCCGTGCACCAGCTTCCACCCCGAGTCCTCCTGAATGCCATCCTCCATCGCAGCTGTCCCGGACAAGTCCTCGAGGTTGATTTGGTCCAGTCTGTTGTACCTCGCGATGTCCTTTTTCAGGGCGCGGACCAGCACCGACATGACAGTCAAGACCAGGAACACGACGATAAAGGCCGAGTTGATGAGCGAGAACCAGTGGATCTTGGGGTCGAAGACGTGCAGGTACTTGTCCCACCTGGTCGCCCACGCGGTCGGAGACGCATACCAATACACGCTGTAGGTGAACGTCACGGGCGTCCCGTTCATGGCCCCCTCGTCGAGGACGACGTAGTCCAAATCGCTCCTGCATGTGTCCTCCCCGACTGGGCCGGTATATTTCTTGGACTCGGGCTGCACGCGGACGCCAACAACGCGGAGCTCATCGGGGTTCCCGCTGACCTCGTGGTAGTCGATAATGATGTCGTAATGGTTGTTGAATATTTTGGTCCCGTCGGCGAGCTCTTGGCCGAGGAGGAAGCCCGGCTGGTAGTACTCGGTGTCGGTCATGTCGTCAACCAGCCTCTGTCCAGCCGGCAGCCCGTCGACCAGCCAGTTGAGGCTGACGGCTTCCTTGATGCGCAGGTTTGTGAAGAAGCTGGCGCCATTCCCGTATATCGTCTGGCACAGCACTTTGCACGTCTCGTTCTCTTTCATGTGGAGCTCGAAGGGCGACGTCATTATCCTGTCTCCGAACAGGATGCTCCCCAAGCTCTCGCCGACGGGCTCGGGCCCATCCTTGGGTTTGCACATCTGGAGGAGCGGGTGGTAGTAGTCGTACGAGATGACCGAGGTGAGGATGGAGTCGGGGCCGGCTGTCGGCCGGATGGTGTTGACGAAGAGCGGGACAAGCTCGCCCTGCTTGTATGATGTTGGCGCGACGCCGGGGAGGTAGAATGCGGATGCGAGCCGGGGCGCGGCCAGCAGGGCGGCCAGCAGCGCACTCGCCGGCGCACTTTTCCTTAATTGCATGATGTCGGTGGTGTAGATGTTGGGGTTCGAATCTTAAGGGGACGAGGAATCGGAGAGCTTGGGTAAGAAACGTCAGCGCAAAGGGGAGGACTCGGGGAGCGATGGAGTTCATTGAGAGCGGCGCGCACTATTTTTCAGGCGACTCTCGTGTCCACCTGTCTGTTGTCTGTTTGTCGTCGTCGTCAGTCCTGCTGCTGTGTGCGACCAAACCAGGACAAGGGTTCGTTCGTTGGTGGTGGATATGCGCTGTGGTTCTTTTTCGATTCTCGATCCGATCCAACAACAATTCCGTATTACCGAAGTGGTTGTGGCATGCGATATCAAAAGAAATAATGGGGCATCTCAGAGCCAGAAAACGCTGCAATGCGAAATAATACGCAGAGTTGACTTGGTCAAAGTTGGCATGTTTGGGCGAAGGAAGCTTTGTGCCACGGGCAGCTTTCAAGAACAGCTGGCCAACCTGCGAGATCCTGGAAACACGAATTTCCGCCCACTCACTGCTCCAGCGTGTTTGCTGCGCCTGCGTGCGCTTCCATTCGCACCAGCAGGGGTGTGCCGCGAGCAGGTGCAACACCGCTAAGTCAGCAGCCACCACTCGCTTGATCTTTGAAGAATCGGGCAATCTTCGGCCCCCAACCTACATACGCACCCCTGAACCAGGAATTTGTGAGCTGTTTCAATTGGCCCATGAGGTGGGTTGCCGCTAAAGACGGGACCGGACGCGACCAAACTTTTTTTTTTTCCCACTTGGCGGGGCAGGCAAAATAATTTCGAATTCTGCCTGCAAGATTCATCACCAAGGAATCGATCGACTGCGACTTATAACAGCAGACGACCCAAAAAAATTATGGCGGCGCCCGCGACACTACCAGCATTGCTGGACACCCTCACAAAATCACTCTCGTCGGCCCTCGAAGCTGCTCCCAAGCTCTTGGACATCGAACTGCAGAAGGACGGTCTGTCGCTCTTGGACGTCAAGAACGAGCTGCTCCTCTCGTACCTCCAGAACCTCGTCTTCTTGATCCTATTGAAGCTGCGACAGGCCAAAAATGGCGGGTCAGACAACAACAATGCCGAAGCCCAAAAGCTCGACAATCTGGTCGTCAGGAAACTGGTGGAGCTGCGCCTCTACCTAGAGAAGGGCACCCGGCCACTCGAAGACAAACTGCGGTACCAGATCGACAAGGTCCTACGGGCGGCCGACGACTCGGAGCGCGCCGCAAAGCAGGAGGCCGAAGCCGCCAACGCCCAAGACTCGGAATCCGGATCCGAGAAGGGCGAGGGCGAGAACGGCGAGGACGAAGCGGTGGACGGCAAGAAGATCTCCGATTTGCAGTTCCGACCCAATCTGTCCGCCTTTCTGCGGCCGGCCGGTGCATCCACCAGCGACGCCAAGGAGAAGAACAGCTCGGGCGTCTACAGGCCGCCAAGAATCGCGCCAACCGTCATGCCCAAGACGGAGAGGCGGGAGAAGACAGAGCGCAAGAATCTCAAATCAGCCACACTCGACGAATTCATCGCCGACGAGATGGCGACTGCCCCAGTTGCCCAGCCCTCTATCGGTACTACGATCCTGGCTGGCGGCCGCAAGATCAAGACTGCGTCGGAGCGCAAGACGGAGGACGAGAGGCGAGACTACGAGGAGAGCAACTTTGTTCGTCTTCCGGTAGTGAGCAAGAAGGACAAGGCAAAGTCGGCCAAAGCAGAAGGCCGCAGCGGGCGCATGCACTTTGGCGGCGAGGAATGGCGGGACCTAGGCGAGGGCGTGGACCGGATCAACAGGTTGACACAGGGCAAGAGCAGCGGCATGGGCACCAAGGCGCTGCTGGAGAAGAGCCGCAAGAGAGGCATCGAGACCACCGATGGGCCTCGCGGAAGCGGCGCCACCGACGGCGTCAACATGGGCGAACGATACCAGAAGCGACTCAAGGTGCTCGAGACGGGGCGCAAGGACAGGGGCAAGAAGCGGTAAATCACTGCTTGTTGGAGAAATATACCCTATATATATTGCAATATCTTTATACAATCTGCCTTCCAATGGCCCAACCAGCGAAACTCTTCAAATTACAATCTTTTCGTTTTGGTACCGCGCAGAATCAGTACCTATACGATATTGCTTTTCTGTATCCCAAGAACATACTTCATGACAATCGTACCTTTACGAGGGTCCGGCCAAAAAAAAGAAAAGGGGCATCCCGCAGGGTGCCTGGACGCCTATAATCATGCATGAGATCGCTGAGGGACGAACGGGAGGACGTTCAGGACTTCTCTCCATGCCTTATAAGGCATAGAAGCTGCCTTGGTACGTACTCAGAACCCAATGCCAATATCCCTATTTTCCTCGCCGTTCTGCAATCCAGCGTCGCTCCGGATCTTGTCCTCCGCCTCGACAACCCGCGAGGGCAACACCATCCCGATCCCAAAAAAGACAAAGAACACCCACTTCCAGCGGAACGGGTTAAATGCCACGCAGAAAACAAACCACCAGATCAGCTCCAGATACGTGAAAAAGTCGAACGCGCCAACGGGGGACGACGCCTTGAGGAACCGTGTCATGTCAATCCATTTCTTGGTCCAAATGGGGCTGGGCCGCGTCAGGGGGTCGACGAGGAACATGAGCAGGATCCTCGTGTACACGCCGATATGCCAGTTGCTAACCGTCCCGATGGCGTGCATGTACGTGCAGTTGATGGCGCATAAGGACGGGTGGTTCGGGGGGAAGGTCTGCAGGTACCAGTTGGGCGGCTCGTACGGCTTCTCGTAGCACGAAACGGGGAGGAAAGAGGAGAGCGGCGGCCGCTCTAATCCCGTCGCCATGGCGACCGTGTCGCCTTCGATTATCTCTTGCTGCTTTCCGTCGTCTCTCGGAGAAGTGCCGTTGGCTTGCCGCCGGCTGACGCAGACTCCGTTCTCTACGAAGCGCTCAATGTCGCACCGGATGCACTCGGCTTGTCCGCTGCGCAGCTTCTCCATCATGTCCGAGTTGACCATGGGGGTTTCAGTGAACAGGCCCTTGTCGCTCTCGGGCGCAATGTCCTCGAGTTCACGGTAGAAGAGCTTGCGGAGGAGGGTCTCAGGGATCCAGCTGAAGCGCGTCTCTTGCCCGAAGATGTTGAGCGCAAACAGCATGTCGAGGACCGGGTTGCGCGGGATGATCCACTTGTCGCTGCGCGCGAGGATGTTGATCTTTTTGGCGCCCTCGTTGGTCGCGAACTCGGCGGTCTCGACCGCGCTCGCGCCGCCGCCGATGACGATCATGGTCTTGTCATTGGCGGGCTTTCCCGTGAGGTCGCTCGAGTGGTAGATGGGCCCCGCGAAGTCGTCGAGGTGTGGGAGGTGCGGCATCTTGGGCTTCCCGCAGGTCCCGATAGCCGCGATAACGCCGTCAAAGTGCCCGTTGGCCGTGTTGTTGACGATCCATCTGCCCCGGTCGTCCTGGTAGACCCTATCAACCGTAGTGTTGAACTTGGTCTTGTCGTTTAGGCCGTAGCGCTCCCAGAGCTGGCGGACTTGGCTGATGATCTGTTGCCGGTTGGGATACCTGGAATCCCACTTGACCGAGGGGTGGAAGCGGTACATGGACGAGTGGATTTGGAGGCCCGAGGTGTTGTTGGCTTTCTGTGAAGTAGTCGGTTAGACGCAATCATCTCTGTGAGAAGGGGAAGGCTTGCACTCCAGATGCCTCCGAGGTGCTCTTCTGGCCCGGCCTCAAAGATGACGACGTCGAAGCCATGTCCGACACAATGCGCCGCGCTCGTCACACCCGTGATACCTGCGCCAATTACAGCAATCTTGGGACGAGAGAGGCGAGTTGCGGGGTTAGGAGGTTCTGGAGAGAGGATTTTGTCTAGCAGCCATTGTATAAGCTGGAAGACGAAAAGGAATGGGTGGAGAATAGGGTTGACCATCTTGAGGCTTGATTTGAGTCGAAAGTGGCGTCTTTTTTCTCGAGCCAATACGACCGTTTATCACGAGTTTGTTCCACCGAGCGGTATTTCTTTCGCAAACAAGCAGAGGAACTCTTTTCGTGTGCGCCAGAAGGCATCCTATATTTGTGATGTGCTTCTTCTCTCCTTCGTCCCGCCAAGCCCACCACGTACCCCAGTCGTGTTGACGTCATTGTGAGATCAATTGGCATGTGAAAATAATTAATACATGTAACCAACTCCCTTTTGCAACGCCCCATCTATCTAAATTCCATGTGGACAACAACGCAATTCCACAAGAAAACCCAACTTCAACTGCTCAAGGTCCATTACCGATGCAACGTACATGATTGGGTCGTTTCAACTTTGCGCCAGTGGAGGTCAATGGCAGACGCCGAAAACAACGGCACCAAACTAACAGAACAGTCTAGGACGACGAGAAAAGGCCCAACTGCACGCTTCGCATCCTCCTGCAGACAACCTTGAACTTGGACAATGCCTTTCCATTCACTAGGCTCCCGTGCTTTCGGGAATTCGCACGATCCACCGGATTTGGCCTTGATATACAATACAGCCTTGAGGCTTCAGCCAGATCCCCTTTCATGAACAACTGCTGGTGGGCGACTACAAACAAACTTCGGTAGGCACAATGCACTGGTGGAATAACTAGTATTTCAGAGGATATTATTCTGCCTCGTTTTGCCATAGGAACGTTCTCGATTATGGAATTTGGTCGGCGCAGACATGAGCAGCTCGTACTGTAGTATAAATCGACGCTTCCCATCGCCGAGTACAGAAGTTTATTGCTCTTCGTCAAACTAGTCTACAGTCTCTTGTTCTCAACTCTAGCAGCAACATTGTCTCATAGCCACTCCAGAAACCCGGACTTGAAGATATCTGTCCATGGACATATCAATACTCTCAAGTATGGTCATTTCCATCTTTGCAACATCTTGTTACAGAGACACCAATCTCGTTCTCGGACTAACAAGACCTGAACAGAATGGAACGCAAGAGGAACTCAAACTCGATGAATACTCCTTCAAACTTGCCGACTCCGCCACGAAAAATGCCTGATCATGATGTGAAGCCAAGTGGGTCAAACAAGTCCTCGAGCATCAAGGAAATGGGACTACGTACTGCCCACCAAAACATGGCAAATGGAGAAAGATTACTATCGCGACTGCGTTTGGAATATGGAACGCCCCGGAGGTGCACATGGTAAAAGTTTTAGCCTTGCAGATGTCGACCAACTCATCGGCGCTGTCTACCAGGGCGCGACTTGTCAAGAGATTCGTGATTACCTGTCGCCCTTCCTGAAAAACAGGGGAGGTTCCAGAATTAGCCACATGTTCAACAACATGCCGATTGACGGGTTCCCTACCTTTTATTACGTGGTCGAGACGGGCAATGCCGATATGGTGCGGACGTGGGAAAGCTATGGCGCCAATGTCAACAAATGGGATGCTCCCACCAACTCATCCCTCTTGGCCTATGCGATTTCGCTGGGAGATGATGATGATACCGGCGGCGGCAAAAAGGATGCAGCGAAAATGGTCAGGACCCTGCTCAGACTTGGAACTTCTGTAAAAACTATCCCAAAGGTGTTCTATACCCCGTTGGATCGTGATATACCCGAGGATGGTCTCGACGAGCTCGACAACTCGCCTGCAGAGTCGGATACCAAAGAATGGCCCACAGTTCCGGCCAGCAGGAAACTCGCCAGAGAACTAAACCGCCGCTTCACAATGCGTTATTATCTGCACGTCGCCTCCCGCGTCGAGGAGCTCTCGGGCTCAAAGCGACAGATTGCTCAGCTGCATGATGCCCAGAAGCTCCTCGGCCTCCACTACTTTCTCATTGGGCAGACCATGACATCCCGATTCCTGGTGGATAGACTGCTCGCACAGCTCGCGATGCCCAAATCACGGTCCACCACACTCCTCTTCGTCGGCCCAAGCGGCCATGGCAAGACTGAGTTGGATCAGAGCCTTGGCAAGCTGCTGTCGATTGACTTGTCACGCGGTGGACTGCACTTCGCTGTCCTTGGACGCAGACCTTTTCGGCCCAATGAAGCCATACGAGGGATGGCAGCAGGGATCGCCTTTAAACAATTATCTTTCGGCGCACGTCAGTCAGAGATGCGTGGTGTTTATGGACGAGTTTGAGAAGACTGACAAGGGGGTCTGGGAGTCTCTTCTCGTTCCGTTCGAGAGCGGTAAGATCATATCTCTCATCAATTTTATTGACTATAAAGTAAATTCGCGCGCAAACTAATACTGTGTATACAAAACTTAGGCCAGTACCGAGACCGCCGATCGAATCGGATGGTCGACTGCTCCAAAGTCATCTGGATCCTCGCCACCAATGCCTTCGATCCCACGATCCACGACTTTTGCAGGACGAACGAGAAATCTCTTTTCAAAAGTGACAGTAGTGACAAAGACATGAATACGGCTCAGACACTGGTGAAAGGGCTGTGCAAGAGCATCCGGGACGAGTGTATTGACAAGTTTGGTGTAAGTGGCTACCTAAACAATGTGTTCCTTCTAATTATCACCTCCACACGATGCATTCTCAAACGCAAAGAAAAGGTCATGGCTAACCATCCCGAAACAAAAGGCACCGCTAATGGGCCGAGTCACCGATACCATCCCTTTCTTGGCCTTCTCGGACTGCGAACAGGCTGCCATCGCCGACAAATACCTCTCCGAGTTCGCGCGCCAAGTGTCGTAGCCCCTCAAGGCCGGCAAAGACCCGATCCACTGCCACCTCGTCGGCAACGTCGACGTGCAGATCCCGCGTAGCTACTCGGTATGCCGGTCGCTGGTCACCAAGGGCTACATGCAGGTGCTCGGCGCCCGACGCATCATCAACGCGGTCAACGAAATAGTCAGGGAGCCGCTCATCAGCCAGTACCTCAACACGACCGAGCGGATCCGCGAGGACCAGCCGAAACGGTCGTTTCTGGTCGAGGTGAATCCCGATGACGGGGCCGTCAGCGTCTCCCAAGTTTCTGAAAAGAAGATTAAGGAAGAGGACGAGAAGACGCAAGAAGAAGTAGAAGAGGACGAGGAATAGCACTCCGAGTCTCGGCCAGGCCACCTACTAGACTACCTATCAAGGCTATCTCAAATTGCTGCCAAGGTGAGTGGTGCTAAAGGGACACGTAAACTTTGAGATGCGGGGCCAAATATGCCAACCAGGTATTCGAAATCTGTACATTTCTGGAGAGGCTTACAGAGGTGGCGGCCTGGTGGCAACAAAGTCAAGTACTCTTGTTGAAGTTTGTGATATCAACCCCACGATTTCCCGTGTCAAAAATACCTCGTTGACTGTATTGTCTTGGGTATTTATTTACCTTGTTGGGGTGTATGAACGTCATCCTCGTCCATGAGGGAAAAAGAACATGTTATTTGTTGGGTCATGTGTTGTTTTGTTTACCTCCTTTGCCCTTTCATTTTCCTGAGTCATGTCAGTGTCGTACCCAACCATGAATTCTCTTCATAGAGGTCTTCTTCACAAGAAAACAATGACTTGGCAAAGAAGTGGCTTGATGTAATTAGCAATCTAGTTTGGAATGGAGGATTAGGAATATTTACACAAATGCGATCTCATCATCCTAGTTGCGGCTTTGAACTCATTGCCGGACATATTATGGTTTTTAATGAACCCTAATGGACGTAACTAGCCAGTGGCCATGTCATTATAAATATTACTAATAGGTATTCAAGTGACGAAGAGGAAAAACATGTGAGAATGAAGTCAGTTCGGTCCGCTAATTATCACAACTGCAAAGAACGGCCAAATTCGAACTAGTGAGGAACCTGATAGAGTCCGGAATATCAAATTCAACAAGAGGGGGGAAACACGCGTTATGGACGAACCCCTGGGATTTCAAGCTTTGGAAAGGTAAAGTACTTGAACTTTCTATGATGTTTGCGGGGGGCATGGGGAGGACTTCCGGTGATTAATATGTAGGCGAATTTCTTTTCGCCAATTTAAGGGATAGGTGCATGTAATAATTACGGGATGCCTTTCGAATGGGGGGCGTCGATAATACTTTTTGACTGTGACTTTAAATTTCCTTGGTTTGCTCATACAACTTAACCCCTCTGGCACTCCCAGTCAATCTTTCCGGCATGAAAGAAACACCTTCGACCGAAACTCTTGCCCAACAAGACGATGGCCAACTGACAACATGCCCGAGTAGCACATCAAGTTTCTCACTAAAGGCGTGGTCATGGGAGATGTTATCCATGTCAGCCAGCGTCGACTGGATGATCAGCATTGCGGTCATCTTGGCCAAGATGAACAACTGCCGATTGTTCGAATGATCGCTTTCCGTCAGCCTCCCGGCCACGATTGCCATCTTCTCCACCGTAGCGAAATCTTCGGTGGCATTTGCTGCAGCTGCGTGCCTCGGCTAGTACAAGTGGCTGTACTTCAAAAAAGCAGCGCGCAGCCTCGGCGATCTGGATCTTCTCGAGGATGCGAGCAGAGGTCCGTTAGGCTCCCTCTCCGTTCTTCTCGGTAAACCAAAGGGCCTGGCGAGTCTTGGTGCTGTCGCTGCCATACTGGCTCTGGGTCTTGATGTGTTTACACAACAAGCCATCAGGTTCCCCCCCCGCGAGGTTGCGGTCATCAGCAGCAGTGTTACATTTGCTCTCACCGAATGGTATAGGAGGGAATCGCCGCCAAGTTCCATAGTCTATGGTCTCAATGGTTATGCTGGTGAGTGATAATCGACCTCCTATTGTTTGAGCTGGGAATTCATTAATGTTTCTAAGTATTCAGGGATAATTTTCGGCGAACGGGATGACAATAGTATTTCTATACGTGAGAGGGTAAATAGATCAAGAGTCGTCCAGCTTCATCACCCTCATATCGCAACTCGTCACGAACCGACTTTCAATACATGGCACCTCAAATATTTGCTTCTCAGCTCAGCAAAATGAAGATTTACATCCCTCTCATCGCTACCTTGGCCACGATGGCTATTGCAGCCCCAGCCACCAACGACGCGAACAACATAGACTATAGATCCCCCCCCCCTTAATCAGCTTGAAGCCTCGCCCCAAGCCCACGCTCACCCCCACCCCCGCTCCTAGGCACCGTATCGCGAGACCCGGCATTCACCCCAGCTCTCCTCAAGCTTGGGGCCCAGTTCGGATCGCAGATTACCAAAAGCGCGCTCGTGGCCGGCGGATTGAGCCTCCTGACAGCGGATGACGATGCCGTCAAGAAAGAGGAAAAGGCTGATGGACCGCTCGTCACGGGTATCGGTGCCAAGGCGTTGGACGTGGTTCACCAGGTCGCTTCGGCAATTGGGACCGGACCTGTTGCGGATCTGATCTCGCTCTTTGGGTAAGGACTGAAATCTTGAGACAATCTTTCCAACAATCTCGCTGATGTTTGTGTGTGCTAACAACCCGCAGATTGAAGGATCACATTTCCACCACCTGATACTGGAATGGGGGACATGTTACCGAATAAGTCTGGAAGTGGATTTATTTTACAATCTGGTCAAATGCCTGGCAATTCCAAGGTATGGGAACTAAAGGGAGTGTATGGGTTTGGGGCGGAGGAATCAGCATGTTCTAATCCTCAAGGCTGACAGGCTAATTATTATTTTGACATCGAGTTTCATAAGTTCTAGTGAGGTCGTGGTACACAAGATAAAATAGCGGACTTTCGTATGGATAAAAATTGAACTCGTACCTGCATTACACAAAGCCTAGGATATTTTCGCCGCATTTATCAAAACCGGAGTACCTACATGTAGTATGAGTGGCTCTGAAATGTTGTCGATAGTGACGTCTTGCAAAGCTTCAAGGACTGACTGATAAAAAAAACAAAAAGCCAAGACTCTCCTTCCCTCTGATCAGGGACTTGCCGGTCAGCTTTTACGAGGTGGCGAAGGCAAAAGATAACAGAAGAAAGAGTTTCATAACCCCCGAATCTCAAATGTCCACATAATTAGCGCAACCCCTTTTCACACCTGCGCCCTTGTCCTCACAAATACTTATACACGACTCTCCTATCATCGCGATCACTCCAGTATCCCGAGCCGCCATTCATCCAAATCTCAGTTCTCTTCCGCCAGGACCGACGCATTTTAGCTTGCAGCGCAGGCAGCTCGTGCGGAAACACTCTGCCATCAAATGTCCACTGATGGCAGTCTATTCTTTTCAAGACAAACCAAGAGTCGGTCGGCACCGGGCCGTCCCAGAACACATACCCCGCCTCTCTCAGCAACACGTTTTTGCGCCGGAGCACGGAACACCTGAGGGGTTTGTCGTGGTGCGCATGCCGCCACAGTTGCACCGGCAGCGTCGCTGCGTCGTCGAGTTCTTTCTCCCAATCTGATGGCTGCTCAGACGCCTGCGCCAGAGTCTGGAGCAGGTCGGTATCATACTCGCCAAGCAGGAAGATTTCCGCCGGAATGTTGTATCTCTCTGCCGATACCGAATGGGCCAGTGAGTCTTCCATGGTAACGACGCAAGAGTCGCGCCATCGGCGGCAAACATCAACCGATTCGAGGAGGGATTTTCTGGTTTCGAAGTCAGGGGCTGAGACGAGCTTGTGGACAAATATCAAGCCGTTCAAAAGCTGTGGTCTGTTTCAGTGAAACCAGGTTTCGAGAAGAAGGGGAAATGCCCAGATTGATTTGAATAGACGTACAAGAAACCGTCGGTGCGGGATGGCCACTGATGGTTCAACCCAGTCTACTTTTTTCCACCCCCACTCGACATCATGAGCGGCTACTTCATCGAACGCTATAATTAAATACGAATCGATAGTCATCAGGAGTTATTTCCTAGCAGGGTGAGTAAGGTGCGGGGTGGCTACTTACCGAGAGACAGCTTGGTCTCCAAATATTCAAAGACACAGGCGAGCTGCTCGTTTGCCCACGGAGGCCAGGGCCAAAAGAAGCACGCCGACTCCTTCCGCACTTCATCTCTGTCCGGGGACGGTTGCCAGGCATAACGCCAGTCTTCAACTCCTCGGAAGAAGTCTCTCGCGTCTTGGATTGTCTTGCGGCCAAATATGTCGCAGTAGAGCTGGAAGCGATAGAAGGCTCGGTACAGGCGGAGTTTCTCTCGTCGGGTGTACAGTATTTGCTCTCCGTCGTCTGCGGTCTGCCGATCCATCTTGAAGATGCCATTGAACTTGGGGATGGCATGGCGGGCGAAATCAAGAGTGAAATACTCGATCATGAGGTGCACTTTCTCGACAGACATGACAAAACTTGGCGTGAGGGGGGTGGATGCATTGAACCGCCATGGTTCGTGGAGTTGGGCCACTAGGGTGTGAATCTCGTCCCAATCTTCAAAGTCGATTGAGGCTGCGTTGTGGGTGGCCAAGACAAGAGACAGGAGCTCAAAGGGAACGTGCTGGACCAGTATTCCTTGGAGAACATGTTGCGGGTATGCTCGGAAGGCGTTGAGAAAGATTGAGTGCGTGAAGATAGCACGTGACAGAGATGCCATATCCAGGTACGCGAGGACTTCTGCAATCGCGCTGATGGGCACACGGCGGATGGGAAGTGGGTGATGGGTTTCATCTTGTGCCCAAGCCTGAGCGAGAGGCCCAGGGGCCAGTGGCAGTGGTGTCATTATCGAACTGGGTGAGGAGTGTTGACTGTTGAAATGTTATGATGGCTGCCAACAAGAAGGGTAATTAAATAGATCACGACCTTGAGGCCGGCTGGGACACATATGGTGGCCATGAGGCCTACAGCCCAGAAGCGGGGTCAACTGCACAACTCTGAAGCAAGCGGCCAATGGGAGACCCAATCTTAAGCCAAGCAAGCAAAGTGCCAGTGTGTACTCCGTATTACTGTGCAGGTAGGTCTCTGTGCCGCCCACCGACAGAAAGAATAGGTACCTATGGACTGCTCGTGTCAATCACTGAACAACAACAATGTGCCGAGATTACGTAGTTTGCTGTTGCCTCGATCTTTGGAACATGGTTCGAATTAGGTTTGTCAAGAAATTGCCCACGTGGCATTTGGTGCAGATGATATTATCAGGCTGTGAGTTAGCTAAGGTAGTACACACCTCTTCCTTGCTCAATCGAGCACAGTGCAAGAAAAACGGGTGGCCTTGAGGCCATCATCATAGTAACTGACGCGGAACACCTGCCAGTGACTACACGAATCAGTATTAACTTGGAGTGAGCCTTCAGCTGTGCAAGGAAGAAAACGACCGGCATCATACATGTAATTACCAAGGGCTGTTTTGCAATCCCCATCTTTTCTGCCGCTCGTGAGTCTTTGGGCGCACCGTGGCTGGCGAAGCCAGTGCGAATATCTTGGCAAAACTTCACCCTCACTGAGTGAAATGCAGCCCAGACCCGCGAGCCATGTGTCTGAAGTTGGTAGCAGGTTCATCATCTTTGTTTCGTCCACGATTTGCAGACCATCAGTGTAAATAGAGCGAGTTAGGGATGGGGAGTCCCTAGCCTTGGATGAAATATAAAAGGTCATAATCATCCACCGCTGCTCAGGATGATATGTATTTCCCAGAACAAGAACAAACTGCAAGCCTGCTCCGTGAGCTAATCAAAGTCTCTATCCACTAATCTCGGTCTTATTCCCCTTTCAAAAAAAAAAAAAAAAAAAGTCTCCTTTCTTCCGACCTAGGTATCTGAGGCTGGCCTCGATACCTCCCCACTTGGCCAGCAATGCCTTCAAGTTTTGACGCCCCTGCTCTTTTGTCAGGAGATTCAGATACAACTTCCGCAAGAGGACTTCTAGAGTGGAGTCCCCCGCCCTCGACGCCCTCGACACTATCCGAGGGATTGTCAAACCCGCCACTGAAGCCACGGCTCCCCATTAGGGCTCGACCTCCTCCGCGCCCCACTAAGAAAGATCCAAATAAAATCCGTCCCTCACGCCCTTCTTCGGGAAATCCCGCGGAATCGTTTACAAGCGCAGGGCCCAATGCTTTGTACGACGACGACACAGCTGCATGGAGTTCAAGACTGGCAACCTCTGATTGGCGTCGAGGCCGTGATGGAGAATCCCCACAGCCATCGACGACCATCAGCAACTTTCCGGACCACGGCCATTCTCCAGCGCCCACTTCCGCCAGTCACCCGCCTCGAATTCCTCGCCCTCACATCTCCGACTTGCGAAAGACTACCAGTGGTATTGTGGGTCGCCATAATGGGCCGACCGTGAAGTCTGAACTCCTGGCCTTTGGCAATAACGACGTGGACCGTGACGACATTGCATCCGACTTGGCACACCGGGTCTCCCAAGCCAAATCTTCCGCTGCCAGTGGACCTAGAAGCCGATCTCCCGGACCCGATGATTGGTCTTGGTCCTCCCCAAGTTATACTAGTCGCCTATCTAGGTCTCCTGCCTCAGGTCGGGCTCGGTCCCCTATTATTACTACTGCCAGTAATCACAATAACAGACGCATGTCTCCTCCTGCTCCTCCTCCCCGAGAGCGGCCCCCGAGGCGCGTAATCAATCAATTCCCCGAGCGTTTGGGGGCGGCGGGGGAGGGGGAGGTGGAAGAGTACAATCGACCACCACCATCTCTCGAATCATATCAATACAGAGGTAGACTCCCCCTACCCTTCAAGCGCCCCCCGCCGCCGGCGAGTTCTGCCGGCGCCCAGACCCTACCGGATCGCGCTTACACGTGGGATGAAGACGACGCGGGCTACAAAGGGCTCGGGTCCGATGTCATGCCTAAAGTCATCCACACGACTGGACCCAAGTCAAACCTTTCGAATGCCAAATCGAGGGTGCCTGACTATTCAGACCAGTTTGACGACCCGCGGGCAAAGTCCCCGTACAGCCGCGCCTTGGAGGCCGAGGAGAATGCCAGCATCAGGCGGTCTGAGAAGGGACGCGGCTGGCCCAGGAAAGGCGCCAGCAATGAGAGGGTTGGCAAGGACCTGACCGAGGAGTCGCACCGCAGGATGGCTAATTTTGCGGCAAGGGCCGCTTGGGAATGGGAACCCAGGGATGCGGGCCGGGCGAGTCAACATGTCGAAAGGGAAGAAACCCATAAGGAATATGCGTCTAGTCTGGGGGGTGAGAGGGAGCGAAGAGCAGAGAGGGATAGAAATCATGCTAGGGATTGAAAAAGAGGTCCGGTTGGCAGTTAATAAGGTAAGTGGGTAGCTACCTGGGTGGTAGGCGGGAGAAACCATCTTCACAGACGCGATAGGGGTTTGTTGACTTGGAAATTCAGGGGTGTGACCCCCAACCTCCTTATGTAATCCAGTACTAATTCCCTTTGTTTTTTTTTTGCTTTTCATTCATTATCGGGTAGTGGCATCTCTTTTTTCTTCCTTTTTACCCAGTCATCTAAATGATTCATTGGGGTGGATTTACGTTGCTTTCCTTGTCCGAGTCTTTGTTTTTGACTTGCCGGTCAGACCGGTAATAGCCTTTAATCTAGGTCTGTCACTGCTTTAGTCATCCAGTCGTCCAGTCTTTCAGTCATTAATTTTAGTCAGTCATTTTTGTATTATTATAATCATACCATCTCATTACATTATTTTGAGTCCACGGCTCGCCACATCATGCGTACCTGTTCTGGCGCTTGTGGTGTGTGTTGTGGAAGACGAAGCTTCCACTCACTTCATGTCCTCCAGTGCTTACGTATGTATGTACCTAGTAAGATAGGTAGGTCGGTAGATTTTTCATTGCATGAATTAGTAAAAGCTAGGCTAGTCCTAAAAGTTCCTTCTAGAGCGCTCTTTCGTACCAGCTACACAATTTCAAGTTAGGTTACCTCAATAAGATATTTTCAGCCAAGTGATAAATCACTGCGCGTGTCAGCAGGCGATGATAGTACCTTAGTTATCTACATATGTTTGTTAACCAAGCGAGCGATGTTGGGATTTCTTTGTTTGTGCCTTAATTATGTGATCCAATCTCTTATTATTGGGGTACCACAGCTGATCTTCACTGTCAAATTCACGGTTTTTACTTTCTTGTAAATTTCTTCAGCTCCTACACTAACTTAGTTTGGTAGCATATGCTCAACTAGGCTATGAACTGCAGCATCGTCGGGAAGTTCTTGGCCGATTTGGTGGCACACCCTCGCCGCAGACCCTCTAATGAACCAACAATGACTCTCGGCGCGCTCAACCGACCATGACCAGTGAGAACACAATAAGAGCAGCAGGATTTCGGCGCCATACCAGCTGGCTAAAGTGATCCGGCACTCTCGTCAACCACGATACCATGCCCGCCCACGCGTTTCCCATGTCCTCGGACGCGTAGCTCAAGGCACAGCACTGAACCAACGCGTCGATGGCGGCAAGCGCCGCAAAGAAGTCCAGTGGGCTGTCCGGCTTGGTGAGCACACTGGACATGCGGAAGGAGAGGGTGCGGAGCCTCTCCAAAAGCAAGGGAGGCGTGTTGTTTGTACCGGGCACTCCGCCGGCGGCGGTCACCCTTACGAGATCCACGGGCAGTGTGTCGTCGTCGCTCACTACCTCGCATCGGAGAGCAGAGTCCGGGCTGTAGCAGCCTTGGATGGCATTACTAAATGTCCGTAGTCTAAAAGGGGGCGCTGCAGATGATGATGATGATTCCGGGGCGTCACCCAACGTCCAGTGGTAACAGCGTTGAATGTACACCAGCTGCGCGGCCACCTTGGCGACAAAGTCTAGTTTGGTCATCATCTGGGTGTCTCGCTTCAACTCGGCCCATCCAACTGAGAATTCTTGAAAATAGCGCGCCGATCGTTTCAAGTGTGTTTCCTGGGTCATTTCCATGGAGGCGTATGGGAAGGGAGAGGAGGAGGCCATGTGGCTTGCCGAGACAGATAGAAGGCCACACGCCAGCCAGCTGTGCTGCATGGCCTGGGCGACTACGTCAGTTTGCCAGTATGTTGTGGACCCTCCGGCCTGAGTGGGGAGTGTTTGGCTTGTGGTAGTGGTAAAGTGGTGCATGTATCTCAGCGTTTCCATGTCAAGTTGAGATACCATTGGTTCAGGTGCGCGAGGAGACACTGGAAGGGGTGTCTCTGCATGGTTCGAACTGTCGCCATCATCACTATCCTGGGTGACCGGCGTGGAGGCTCTACCGCTGGTGGTAGTTGGCACTTGAACCTCGAAGTACCTGAGCTTTGTCCCCTTGAAGAATGTTTGCAAATTTGTCGCTCGGAAAAAGGACTCATCGAGACTCGGATCGTTCACCCCGTGGCTCTCGCTCCAGTGGCGTCTCATCCGCTTGGAGCTGGCCCAGAGACTTTGGCAGCCGGCGGCAGTGCATCTGTACCCTGAAATGACGGGCAGTCCGTCCACCGGTGGAGAGCCAGCGGGTGGGGGTTGCACGTCGTCTGGGTCGAGGATATCCAAGTGAGCAATGGATGACAGCAACCGCCGTCTCTGGCCGCGGTAGATCTTGTGCCGGAGTAGATGGCTCTCGAGAGCGCTTTTTTGGATGGCGTATTTGCACTCGCGGCAGATAAGCACACGATGCTGGGCGTCATATTCCACGAGCTTGCTTGTGCCGACTGTGATGGACATATTGATGATGTTTACGGGTGATTAGGGTGTGGGAGAGAAGGCGCTAAACTGTACCTAGGTAGGTATGTACTGTAGTATGTACTGGGGGAACAAAACTGTCAGCATGTTCCTAAAAGGTCCTAGTAACAACAGTTCAATTGGTCGAGGATATCGAGCCCGCCCCACCTGGGTCTGGACTGGCTGGTATGGTTTCGGAACCGCATATGGGATTCGAGACCGGCATGTGAGATTTGGGAACGGCATGTGGGGTTTTGGGACGCCATCATGATACCTCCCCGTACCCATTACCAACCTCAGTTTCAGTTTGAAGTACTTACCAATTTTGGCTGATAGACCTTTTCGCCTTGGTCGTTGAGCTTGGTAATCGTACTCATTGCCGCCGCGACGATGCTGCGCTTTCTTTATGTCACACCAGCTCCTGAACAAGAACGTGTTGCCCAGAATCCAGATATATAATCTAGATATCATGACCACGACATGACTTTCTCTTTACCCTTCTTACCTATCCTCTCTTCACTTCAAGACCCTTATGCACTCACCCAACGCAACCCCCTTTTCGGGGTCAACAATCAAAATGGCATCAACCTCGAACAAGGCTGCATGGCTCCACAAAGCCGGCACTCCTCTTGAGGTCGGCGATGCACCCATGCCAACGGCTGGTCCCAATGAACTCGTCATCAGAAATGCTGCCATCGCTATCAACCCGGTGGACTGTCACATGCAGAGCCAAGGCGTTTTTATCCAGCAGTGGCCCGCCATTTTTGGCTGCGACGTGGCGGGCGAGGTCCACGAGGTTGGATCCGCGGCCCAAGCTGAAGGGAGCTTCAAGGTCGGGGATCGCGTCATTGGGTAAGTAACTGCTAGCTGATAATATCATTCGATCTCTGGCCTTTTTTTTTTTTTTTTGTCTTTTTAACAACCAAGATAGCCACACGATCAACCTCATCACTGGCCGACCCCAGGACGCCGCCTTCGCCCTGTATTCAGTCGTCCCCACGCCCAAGGCCGCCATTTTGCCAGACGACATCCCCTTCACCGACGGTGTCGTGGTGCCTTTTGCGCTGGAAGCAGCCGTCTGCGCCCTCTCAGTCACCAAGCCCGGGACCGTCCTCCCCAACGTGTCCACCCCTGCCCTCGGCCTCCCGTACCCCTCCGTCGAGTCGGCCAAGCCGCTGGGTAAGCTGCTCATCGTGTACGGCGGGTCGTCCTCTGTGGGCTCCATGACCACCCAGCTCGCCACTGCCGCGGGGATTAAGGTCATCGCCGTCGCAGGCGCGCGGAACTTCGACTTCAGCAAGCGGTGCGGCGCGACTGAGGTGTTTGATCGCAACGACTCCAAGCTCGTCGACAAGCTCATCGACGCCGTCGCCAAGGCGGCTGGGCAGGGCGGCGCCGAGTTCGTGGGCATCTTCGACGCGGTCTGCTCGCCAGAGACATATGCCCATGACCTCGCCATCCTCGCTAAGCTGGGCGGCGGCCATCTGGCGTGCGTGCATCCCCCGCCTGCCGAGGGCGTGCCTGAGAATGTCAGTGCTGGTATGATCTTTGCCGTGAACGATGTGGCGACCCCCGTCTGGAGGGACTATGTGACCCCTGCGCTGCGGGCCGGTAAGCTGCAGTGTTTTCCGCCGCCGACAGTCGTGGGAAAGGGATTAGAATACATCCAGGAGGCGTTGGAAAAGTGTGAGGCTGGCGTCAGTGCCACTAAGTTGGTGGTGGAGCTGTAGGGTAAAGTGGGCTGAGTAGGTGCTGAGTAATTCGTAGCGAAGGAGTTTAAGTATCGAAGACTGTTGCCATCGGCCTTGATGATAAAGATGCGGTTCGAGTTGCTGTTGGTGATGATATTGCACACGTCGTCCCGCCAACCACCATTTGTCAGCCCAGCAAGAGGTGGAATTTTTCTAACCATGCTGAAGAGCGCCGTTTCTAACGAAGAATGGTTAAGGCTAGATGTTTTTCAGCTTATATGCTGTGGTATTAAGTCTACAATTAAAAAGTGGTTGAACGAGAAAAAACATACAACACTAGAGGTTCGCTGGTGGTCGGCCACCCAACTACTAGGTGGGCGATCGTCGGCTCATATACGGGAGAGCGGGCGCGATCCCGAGTTTTACGGCGTCTATGGTCGTATGTAGGATGAATACATGAACTTTCCACTCATATGAGAACTGGATCGTATTTGATAGTGAGTGGTGCTCAATCTAACGCTCATCCAACCGAGACTGAGCTGCAGTGGTGCGAATACACTCACTCTACAACGTCATGTATACTTCGTTACATGCAGGTATAATACAAAACTCACCGTGCTCGGGAATAGTACTAAGCGCCCAATTATAATTATACATTCACCAATTACACCATCTACGAAGTGAAGCCTAACCTTAACCCTATAAGCACCCAGTTGCAGTCTACATAGTATGAGGTCTGTCAGTCTTTAAGGACGTAAGGAGGTACTTATGTATCGGGCCGTTGTAAGGTGGGCAAGTACGCCTGATCAAGGTGGCCACAATGGTGGCAACAAGTAGGGCGAGCAATGACTGACAAAGCTGTAAGACTTCAACCTGGCCCTCGTAAGGAGAGGTGGGCGAGGGCCACTGCTTATATACATGGTTGGAAGACTGAGCTCCCTTGTAAAGGTGTGGTCATGCCACAGTGTGGCTCCCTGTGGCTTGTAGGGTGGTGCGTGCGCAGGGGTGGGGGGGCGCGCACAGGTAGGTCAGGGGAGTGTGTGTGTTGGGGTGCTCCTTCCTTACATAAGCCCCTAAGCTCCCTAGCCTTCTTAGGAGTATTTATAATCGGAACTACTACCCTATAGTCTTTCAAAGTAGGCCCTAGAGTATATAAGAACCCTAGGGTTATAGGGGGTCTACTTCCAGTTGTATTGCTATAAAGAGAAGAAAAGTGTTGTAAGGAGGAAAAGGTCGGCTGTATGTGTATGGGCGGGTGGAAATACCCAGCGGCCTAGTACGTGATACCGAGGTCTGGGCATGATGCTAAAGTCTAAGCATCGCCACATCGCCACATCACCACCACGGCATCGCCACCATACACAACAAAACGACCCTGCCTAAGGTATTGTTAGTCATTGATTCAAACTCAGAAAAAAAAACATCATTAGCCGTGGTTAGCTCAGAGGTTCTCAATGGAGGTCGTGCTCGGCAGGTCCTGCTTTCAATTCAGGCCGCGAACCAGTTTTCAGCATTTCCGATTACCATCGATGGCGCCTGCCAGTTT